>JAWZYV010010499.1:0-393179 GCA_038373885.1 Cheiracanthium punctorium | reverse complement strand
CACGATTTTCTGAAGAAATTTTGAACAACAACTTTCTAACTGTACGGTAAAACTTCAAAACATCAATTTATTTTCCATATAAAAAGGAGCTCTTCACATGATATACTGTTTGTGTAGGGGGGGGGGCTCCTTAATAACCTCATACGTATCAATATTCTATTAGCTGACCTTTGCTTGGCACTTAGATCTCGTAAAGCTAATGACAGGATCCTCTGAAACTTAATAGTTAATGTCAATGCTTTTACGAATCACAGAATCAGACGCATCATTTCCTTGCCTGAGTTAATCGTTTGTACTTTTGTCATTATCACTGCTCTTTGTGGTTTTGTTCCTAGCTCGAGAACTTTGCCTCCAACGCGAATCTGATCCACACATTCCAATTATCCGTTTCTCCCTTTCTCTTTGCCCTCACTCTCGATATATCATTTCGTTCCCCCTTTAATTTCCTTAGCGCTTTTTATCAGCCGTGTAATAGCACATTATCGAGCGCAAAGGAATAAACGTAAAGTGGTGATTTGGAGATTGTCTTTTCGTGGTTCTCAGGGATGGTCACAGGCGCAACCAAAAAAGAATCCACTGGTCTCTAATCACCCGTCATTACTGCTGCTCAGCTGTTATTTTTTTATTTCCACCATCCAGTCCTCATTGAAGAAGTCTTATGTAATTACTTTTGTCGTTTCTGCTTAGATTAACTAATTTAAAAAATATATTCTTCGAAAGACTAATAGAAACATCAATCTCTTTCAACTACAAACAGATGAGAGTGAGAGATTAAAATAATTCTCTTAGAGAAGGGAGGCGCTCGATCAACAAACAATGCATCATACACGTTTCTTGTTGATATGAAAGATGGATTACTTGCGTATATGTTAAATGATTTTAAATAATAAATAGTCCTCATGCTCTATGCTACTGTTGTTTCATTTATTCGACAGCCGTATGATATTTTATTATGCTTATGTAGTCAAGCGATGTTGATTTGTTTGAATACATACTTCAAATATTTTCAGTTACTCAATGTTTTCAGTTATACTATGTGTTCAAATGTTTACAGTTGTTGAAAGATATATTACAACTACTAAATAAAAATTCATCTCATTTTTATCGGAGGTTCCCATGGTTAACTATCATACTAAATTATACATTTAACAAGAATTAATGAGTACTTTTGAAAAATAATCTTTTATAAGCTTTGTTATTAAAAAAAGCGCAAAAGTCAATGCTATGAGTCAAATTAAAAATCCACCAAAGGTGTTCGCTAAACAGCCAAAACCTCCTTTTGGCTAAACGTTAAAAAGAAGCATTAAAAATTTCAAATTATTTCTACTGTGTATAAAAGTTTCCAGATTATTTTGTTTTGAAGTTTTCAATTTATTATGTGGTTTGTTTAAGTAACATAAATAAATACTTTTTCACTTATATTTTCTATCATGTGAGGAAAATATTTCTGATGAAAAAAAGAGGAAAGAATACTTGAATTGTTAAGTTCGTCGGTTTGAAGGCGACAGATATTGCATTTTTCAGCCATCTCACGAAACTGGAAAAATATAATTAATTCTGAAATGAAATAGCATAGTTCCACAAAATTCAAAGAAAGAAAGTGTGAAAATATTGTAACTCACAATATCACACCTCTAACAGAATCTACTCTATCAAAATTATACGTTAGAGAAAACGTGCTTATAATGTTTGCTTTCAGTTAAACTTTTCTATTTCAACGGTGGTAGAAGTTGAGAGCCTGCATGAAGAAAAATACTATTAGCCTAACTAGACGAGCAAGAGGAGTTGATAATTGTGTTCATGCATTTACTTCTAGAAGTTATTTTGCTTTTACAATTTGAACTTCTCGTCGTGACTAGTACTCCCCAGGAATATAATATGTGTTCGGGAATTACTAACACCTTAGAAATTGCTAAAAAATAAAAAGGATAGTCAACTTTTCTGTATGAGTAACTGAATGCTGATGATAATCCATAGCATAAGTTGGAGATAGGATATGCATTATTATTCTTGACCCCACACAGAGAAAAAATCAAAACATTTTGTTGAAATAACTTTAACTAAAGTTCTTCGTTTAAAGAACAATAGCTTTTGTTTCCCGATAAAGCAAATTATTATGTTGGCAAAAAGTAATTTTGTTTTTCTCAAAAGATAGAGCCATGCTATAAGATCACGGTCACTTTTTTTCTTGTTTACATTTGTTAATAGTTAGTACCTTATCTCAGAACCAACATCCACGCACTTTTTTAAAGCTGTTAGTTTAGCGTCAAAATTAACATGAAAAGGAAAAAAAAAAAAAAACATTTTTTCAACACCTTTAGCTGTTCTATTATCCTAGAAGCAAATAAGTAGTGGATGCCCATACAGCATTAAAGTTTTAGAAAAACTATTGTGGAGACTCTAGTAATTTTTAATCAGTTGAGACCAAATAACCTCCAAAGTCGCAAATAAAATGAATGCCTTTGATGTGGACATCAAAACCATACCACCACTGATGCACACTGAAAACCACAAATGAATTTAATTGACATTTTCCCCCCCTCTAGAGGCAGGCACTTGCCGTTTACAGGCGTTAGCCACTACTGTACAGTAGAAATTACTGATCACTTTATTGTGGACCAACATTGCCTCCTATGAAGGAATGGAAGAAATGGCACCGAAGCCATGTCGGGAATCGATCCCGGACCTATGGTATGGTAAAACGATTCTTTAGCCACTACACAGCTCTGGCGGCTTTGGCATATAATTGTTCAAGAGATTGCCAAGAAGTTGAATGTATCACGGATAACAGTTAATGATCATTGAGAATGTTTTGAATGGTTAAGAAGTTTGATTTTTAGGCTCCACGTACATTGAAAGTGATTCGCACTTGACATAACTGTATACGAGCATGCATATCTCAGATATGCTTCCTGCAATGAAATGGACTCATTTTTGAAAAATGGATTTTCTACCATAACATCGACCACAATATAGTAACATTCAAAGCTGATTTGCATTGCGAAAGATCACTATCAACTTGGTGAGTTACAAAGTAGTTGCAGCATTTGTTGCTTGAAAGAAAACAAAGAATCATTTTAGATATTTACTGTGAAATTCTAATGAAAATGAAACATTCAATCCACGACAAACTTCCAACATTGAAATATTTTACAGAAATCGTACATCACCAAGCCATCACTAGACAACACATATTTGGTTACTCATGAAAAGGGTACTGTTTTGAACAGATGTAATATCTACTCTATAACCCTGACTATGCAAAATCAGATTATTATTCGAAGCTTTCAAAGCTCATTCAATGGTATAAGTTTTACTTACTATAATGACATGAAATCATAGTTCAAAATTTAGATGAAACCTTTGGACCAGAAACTCAGTGAGCTACGAATTGCTAAGTTGTCAGAGTAATAGAGAGTGTTATAAAACACAATTTAACATGCGGTATTTTTTAATCTTTATTTTTTGAGTTAAAAACTAGATTTTATTGTCATTCTTTTCATTTTGTTGCCAGCTCATTATTTGCCTCAGAAGCAAAATATGAAGTTTTGCCATCTAACTCATGTTTTTCTTAATTCAAAGAAAATCTTGTTTCGAAGCTATATTAACAAAATATTTTGTTTCAATGAAACATTTTTTCAGGGTTTATCAAACTGGTTATTAATTTTTTTTTCAAAACTGAAATAAAAATTTGTCTAGCGTCGCCTCAGTGACGTATGAGAATAATGCTTCTATCATTATGTTTATTCTTATTTAAGCAACTGTTATATACATTTTTTTTCTTTCTAAATCTGGGTCAGTAGTCTACTGGAGACTTCACCACTACAAGGACCGCAGATGTTGGTCACTACATTATGGGCCGCCTATAAGACAGACCAACGTTGTTCCACTATGACCCTAATTTTGTACCAGTTCCAGATGAGAGACCTAGCACCGGAAATCGACACCCTTAGAAGTATCGTTTGAACATGGAGGACATTGGAGCCACGAACAGATTTTGCGCGCACCAACTCCCATTAACGTACACGGTCCCACAGCAGCCCAGCCGAGACAGGTTTTCGCCCTCCCAGCACTGGCCTCCTAACACAAGCTGGTGCTGTTTCACTTTCTGTGTTCGTATTGGAACGAGCTTACCGACTAGGCCACTGCGGGGCACAGTTATACATACAGATTGGTTATAACTAAACTTCCCCTATGAACAGTACTCTATAGCGCTGTACGTGCGCGCGGATTGTAGCTAAAATTGGAATCTCGAAAAAGGAAACAAGGAATCTCGAAAAAAAAAATTAGTTCAAAAAATGTCCCCTAGATGGCGTTTTGCATGAGAAACGGCAAATTTAATGATGGAAATAGCTAATTCAAAATTTGCAAACAATTTTAACATTTATTCAATAGTTTTGGGGCATTTATTCACTAATTTGGGTAGTATTTGAGCTGATTTCACCATGCTAAGTGCCATCTAGTGGACATTTTTTTGACTAAACGTTCTAAAAATTCCTTTGAGCGCACCTCGTGTACTGTCCATATACCAAATTTGGTAGTAATTTGCTCACCGGCTACAGCTATAGAACGCTGTTTATAGGGGAAGTTTAATTCTAACCACCCTTTACATTCTCTCGGGAAATTCTTATGCCCAGCATATTCTCCTTAATTCCTATATCGTTATTGATTTTTAAAGGCCCTTGTTTCAAAACTAAATGCCAGAAAAAATGACGTTACTTAACATTCTATTTATAATTGTTCACTTTTATAATTCATTTATTATTGCTGACTTTAACCATTTTTTATTATTGTTCATTTGATAATTATATAGGTAAGTTGTTGGAATATAGGATTACAGAGAGAGAGAGCGAGAGAGAGAGAGAGAGAGGGGGGGATCGATTCATACACAATTAATGCTTCAAAATGGATATTTTCTTCTTTTCGTTTAACTTAAAAAGTCTATGCATTTTTTCTTCTTCTTCTAAATGCTAAATTACATGTTCCTGTTATGGTAATATACAGAGAAGAAGTGGGTCTGTTGTTAGCTTATAACAGTAATACACAGTGATCACAGAATTTGCCTTATTGCGATGTTTGATTGCAAAAATAAGCATTTTACGTTGAATGTAGTCCCCCCCCCCCTTACACAACACAATAAAAATGCTGGAAAACGAGGAAATTTTTAAAATCGAGGAAAAATCTGTTCATGAGGCCAAAAGTGACGTAGGTTTTATTTTCACAAAAGATATGAAATATTTTGGATACAAAACTCGCATTCTCCACTTAGAAAGTTAGTTCTACGAAAAATGTAAAAAAACTTATTAACAAATATGATATATTGGCACATTTTCTTTTTGTGATGTATTTGTTGCCGTAAGCAAAGCACTGCTTGCGCGCGCAGTCCTAAGCTTGTAATGATTCTGGTAAAGTCAGGATTTATATTTAAATATGGAAAATGTCAGTTTTGTAAAAATGGAGAGTGCGAGTTTTGCCTCTTACACCTTCCAAACATTTAAAAAAAAAAGTAACATTTATAATTTCAGGATAAAATCATCGGGGATGCTCAAGCCCCCTTGAAAAAATACTGAAGAAACTAAACCCTCTCCCAATACCAACGGTGTTCCCACTTACTGTGACCGGCAAATTTAAGAGCAGACAGTCAAGAAAATCCGAAACCACAATTCTGAACGACACTTAACAGTTTTTAAAACAACATATATTGATTTTTTTTTTGTCTGTGTGTGTGTGCGTTTGTTTGTTTACTGTATGAATCATCTTAAATTTGATAGTATTTTCGTTAGCAGCATTTCAAAAACTTATTTTCTAAATTATCTCAGACTTCTTTAGCTGCAGGCAAAGTTCACGTTCTGGGCTTATCGCGGAGGAAGTGGGTCGTCCCTTGCGGTTTCCGAGGAAAGTCAGAAAGAAGCCTGACAACAAGCACTATACCGAAGACTAAATTGGGTAAAGAAAGTCAATTTTCGATCAAACGGCGCAAAAAATATTGGGGCTTTTTGGTTTCATTCACACTTTCCGCCCTTCACTGAATTCATTGTAAACCCTATTAATCACATAACTCAAAACGATGCAATATTAAATCATATAAACAATTTATAATTTTGAGAGTCGTGTGTAAAATATTTTAAACTATATAGTACATTTGTTCAACCAGGGCTCTAAAAAGTTTTTACATGGCCAAATATCTTTAATTGCATATTTACAAAAGCAGTAACATATACTAAAATTATAATATAAAATTGCACGCATATCACTAAAAAATTACTTTTAGTTCCAGGCAAGTGCATGCCACATGTCTTGTTCCTTTTGTACTAAGGCACAGCCAGCTGTCGTCAGAAAAAGGGTCTCTAGATCTGTGGCACGCGATGAACGTTTCGATCGTCCGCCATCTTGCTGGTAGTTAAGTCGAGCGATGGCAACGGCTGCCCTTTTTTTAGCATTGGGAAAGGGTTGCGCCTCAAAGGGTTAAACAATTCATCGTTTCAGATGACAGCACTACATCGGAATTGATATTTTATCCGATTCATTGCACTGAATACTCTCTCACAGAGAGATGCACTTTAGAAACACAGAGCATTATTTCTATGAGTAGTGGAATATTTGTTAATTTTGCCTGTTACTCTTTAGGTTATATTTACATGCCCGGTCGGACATGTCAGGGGAAATAATGCATGCCCTATTTGAATTTTTGCCTGCCCCGGGCATTTCAGGCAATATAATTTTCGAGCTCTGTGTTCAACTGAAAAATTATTCTCTATTTGTTTTGTAAAATTTGTTTTGTGTCTGTGGCACACAAAAAAATAAAAGTTTGCAGGTATTTCACTATAATATCTACATGTAATTAAAAAATGCAAAATAGTGAGCAGAGGCCTAGTCACTAAACTCCGTTCACGTAAGCACACGGAAAGTGAATCAACGCCGGTTTGGTCAGTGATTGGGAGGGTGAACTCTATTGGCTGGACTGTTGTGGGACCGTGTACGCTAATGGGACGTACGCTGATGCACGTAAAATCTGCTGCGGCTCCAGATTTCAGGTGCTAAGTCTCTCACCTGGAATTGGTTCAAAATTAGGAAACCAATCATAGGGGGGGGGCAAAGTTGGTGTGCCTAATAGTCACCGCCATAGTGAAATGGAAAAAAGTTTCAAGTAGGCCGATGAACTGGCCATTAGAAAGAAAAAAAAATGCAAAATATCAAATCTATTAAATATTAAGCTTTACTGCTGTTAAATGATTAAGTAATTTGTATCCTTTAAAATAGTCTACGGGAGGAGGGGATTTTTTAAAACATAGAACGAAGCTGCAAAATACTCTTATTTATTTGTTTATTCTTTTTCTTATTCATTAACTATAGTTTATATTGTTGCAGAACTGCTCTTCTTGTTTCCGGGGTTCGTCGTTCTAAAGTCCAGTTGGTGTAGAACGTGCTGGTAAAAAGTCCACTGGTCAGGATGGAATATAACTTTATTGCTTCTAGAACTTCGTGGAACAATCAGCTGTACAAAATTCACAAGCACAATTAAACAGTAATGTGCTTTTAACAGTTCTCTTAGATCAGAAGCTCTCACAAATGCTGTATTTCTCACACAAAATAAGTCACTTTCACAGGCAAAAATTCAGTGAAAATATTCAAGAGATATCGTACGCAATCCCTTAAGACACAGCAATGAAGAATTTACACACAGCACTTTGAAAACAGCTTCGTAAAGCAAGCTAAAACACGGCTTCTATAGCACTATCAATTCACAAAGCAAGCGTACTCTCACTGACAGCTCTTCACACATTGAGCGTTCAACTCGCACTGAACTGTCGGGGCAGCGCGCCGGTTTATATAGAGGAGGCAGAAGCTGCGGGCAGCTTCCAGAAGTCAATTTCTCGAGGATTCTACATAAAGCGTGAATTTTGATTACGTCATAGAAGAGAAATGTAGGGTTATTATGCGTTTTTAATGCAGGAAAAACAACTTCCAGGCCACATTGGGAAAATCGCGCCAAATGACCAAAAAGTCGCCAAGCTTGGCGACTTTTGGCGAAATATCGCCAAATTTGGCGCCAAAAATAAGTCCTCAAATGTGAAGAGATCGAAGCCCTAGGACTAATATTTCTCGAGATTTCTAGAAGCCCCATAGAAAAACATATGGGAAAGCGAAACCTCCGTATCTCCGGTTCTAATTGGCCGATTTTGATGCAACAAAAAGCAAAATTTATCTATTTGAAGCGTAGAATACGAATTTTAAACCATTTTAAGCCCCAGAGCAGCAGGTTGCCCCGAAAATTCGTAAAAATATTGATAGCAATGCTTTTAAAACAATGCAAATTTGAATCTAGTCTCTGAGTTTTAGAATTATGAACATCACGTATACTAATTTATGACGTACTGAAAGTATTTTTAGCTCTGATTATAATAATGTACACTGTTATTTTCAGAAATAAGTAAAAGGAATGCTAACTCTGCTTCTAGTTAAAAAAAATTTAGTTTTTTTCCTTCTTTTTTTGGTGCGAGTAAAGGGTGTTTCCTTTAGAAAAATTACGTTAAGGAAGGATTTCGGCACCTTTAATTTCGCGCCTCCTTCGAACCCAAGGAAAGCGATTAAAAGGGGAAAGAAAATATAACAAAAGTTTTAGTACATGTATGCAGTGCCGCAACTAGAGTTTACGTACCCCTGCGGTAAAACTTAATATTGGCGTCCCCTCGATATGGAGCCTGGCTGGAGCACATGCCCTACTTGTCCTCCTCCAGTCCTTTTTGCGGTCCTGCATATAAAACTTGCCTTTTATTCATGATTTATATTGCCTGAATATTATTCTTAACGTTTTGAATCAGCCCTTTTGAAAGTCATTTAAAGAACGTTATATCTCCTTATATAAGCTCACGCTGCCTCATCATGGCCGAGTGGAAATGTGAAGGCCCTTGGTTCAGGCCTATTGATCGGGTGTCGATCTAACGGGTTGGTGCTTTGGGCGGTTTTCTCCTCGTAAATATACGTTAGCGCCCCTTCAAGGCAGATGCCCCAGATGTAGGCTTGCCACAACACAATACATTCATACATAAGCTCACGTTACTTTCTTAATGTTACATTAATTTACGGTAAAAGGGGGCGGGGGGTGATCCACTTACGCATCTTTTGAGTTTTATTCCTGATTTATTAAAGATTGCAAATGAGCGTAATATCCATTAAGCAACAAACAAAAAGTGTGAATCTAAGAAAACGAATAGCCATTTAAGAAAAATAAATTTTTTAACTGGAATGACATTTAAAAAGAAATGATTGATAATATTAAAGTAAAATGCTCATTTTAAGGCAGCCAGTTGGTGTCAATAAAGGTACATTTCAACAAATCGTGCCTGCTGATCTTTTCCCACGCATTCAAAAACTATCTCCTTTCCAACTCTCTCGGAAATTAAAACAAAACCTCCTGAACAGAATGCGTGTATTTTTGTTTCTTTACATTTATGAAAAACTTTTCCATATATTTGAAATGGTAATTTCAAGCTAAATAACTATCTTTAACGATTTGTTCTGAAAGTGTGGATATGAAGTACAAGAACCAAATTTCGAATTTGAAGAAAAAAAAAAGAAAAGAAAAGAGAAAGAAAAGAAAGGAAAGAAAAAGTAAATAGGGAACACAGACTTCCATATTTTAAATGATTCCTAAAATGCTATAAATTAAAAGTATATCATTACTCACATTCGTCGGCTCTACTTCTCTTCCTTGTTTCACTAAGTTGAAAAGGGTGCCATAATCTATGTGCAATCCCTTACTTGTATCCCTTGTTCCATTATGTTGGAAAGGGAAAGCGTATCATAATCTATGCGTCAGATCTCTTTGTCTCCGTCGTTTCATTACTGAGAAAAGTTTATCATAATCCACGAGTGTACAATGTTTGTCTTTCGTGTTTCATAAAACACTTCTTTGGAATTAAAATTTGTATCAAAATCACTTATTAAAACCGCTTTACAATCTTCGCCAAGCATATTCTAACTATAGTTCACCTTTATTTACACTTATAAAGACAACTTTATAGACACTCAATAAGATTCCCATTGAATAACACAAGGGTTTGGTAGTTTCTCGCCAGATATAGAAGATATCGTCAAGCTGGGTTCAGTTTTGGACACTTACTTCTGACACTAAACTTGGCAATAAATCGCCAAAAATGACAAAACTTGTTAGCTTTTGGCATTCCACTCCTTGTGCTATCAGTTAAACCGTAAGGCAATGGTTTAAGAACACTTACTTCACCTTTTATACTGTTTGAAAAGTGATTCGCCGTTTGGACAAAGGCAACTAGCGCAGACAAAAATTTATGGCTAAAATTAATATAACTCTAGTACTAATAATTAATCAAAACAGATAATTCAAAAATTTCTTTATTTTCTTTTAATTCACAAGAATTATTTTGCCAGTTACCAAGGAAAGTGAAAGACTCATTTCGTTTAAAATCATTATGTATATGCATAATATATAAATACAGGGTGTTCCGAAAAGGTGGTAACAAGTTTTCATTCTTTATCTATAAGAAATAAGTGGCCAGTGTAAATTTAAAAAAAAAAATGTTCAAAATAGTGCAGGAAAAAAGACAACATTATAAAAAACAATCGTCTCGTTAATTTTTTAAAAATTACACTTTTAACTTTGTATACGACCCCGTAAGAAAAAAATCACAATTATTAAAATGTCCCGCATACACTAATGAAGTGATGTGCAAAATTTTAGCTTTTCATCATAAAACGTCTCACAGATATTTTTGAAACAAAGATGACGTGGTACTTCGCATAAATTTGAATGTAAACTCTTATTGCTAGAGCGGAAGAAACTTCTTTCTTTTGTAATTTTCGTATGACCCCTGAAACGCGATCCCCCGAAAGCGATTTTTTCCCCCATCGAAAGCCATTGAAAAGTGATTTAAGTCAGCTTTTACAGTAATGCCCCAGACTTACGGAATAGGTGGGACCGAGCGATAACCGCGTAAGTCCGGATAAAATTTCGCATATAAATATGTATGTACAAACTGTTTTTAATTGCTGTCGCAGACTAAAGACAATAATTTAGAATAAAATGTTTAATAATATCTTAGCTAATGCTTATGTCTGGCAAACGATGTTATTAAAATCGAACACCGAAGTTATTTTGGAAGTACACAAAAGATGAATCATCGAGATTTGGAAATCGCGTAACTCCGGGTTTGCATAAAAAAGTACTGTACTTATCTTTATATCTCTGACACTTCTCATAATATATTTTTCAAACTTTGTGCATCATCTCAGTATTGCATGGGGCAAATTTTACTAATTGGGAATTTTTTGTATGGGATTCATATGCAAATTTAAAAAGTGTCACTTTTTGAAAATTAACGACAGAATATTTTTTTCCTACTTTATTTTGAATATTTTTCAATGTACATTGCTTATTTATCTCAATCAGTTAAAGCATGAAAGCGCATCACCATCTTTTTCAAACACTCTGTATATTAAAACGGTCAATTATTTTGAATTTAAAGAACTCCCCTTTAAGAGAAAGAGATAAAGCGTGAGTCATGTTAACCGAATAACATTCTTCGAATGAGAGTTGAGTTCAATTCCTAAATGGATTGAAAGTTTCAATTCGCGTATTGCTAGGTATCTGATGATGCACTTTTTAAACTATTTTCAACGCAGACAAAATCCTAATCTAATAGTAAAAATGCTTGGGATGTTTCGGAACTTTTCCCCATTCCTTTCATTCCAATAACATTCCAGGCGCATTACAGGCAAATCTGCCTAATCCCAACTCATAGAAGTAGCTATTTACATCAAGTACAATGAAGCTAGTACGCTTAATGTTGTGTTCTGAATGCGTGTGCTCTTTAAATCGAGATTAATAATCATTTTGAGATTTTAAATTCATTGTTTTCAGATCATCTAAATATAATGTTCATTTTGCAGCCTTCCTAGTTTTCTTTACAAAATCAGTGCACCACGGGCGTACCTATAGCATTCTCATGGGAGGGTTTGGGTTTTATCTACGGGTGTGGGGGGTGGGGATCTCCTTTCTTACGCTAAAATTTCATTGACAGTAAATTTTATTATAAGTGTCTGATAAAAATTTTAACATTTTTTATTGTAAATTATGTTTTTGTAAAACATAATTTATTACCGAAATATTACATAATTTAGTGCCGAATTATATACAAAATGATATACAAAATAAATACAGTCTTTTAAAATTTTAATATGATTTTCAAAAATTCTATAAAATTTAAATATTTTCCTACTGCATACTATTTTGAGAGGTGGATTCAAAAGGTGAATATTCATCTATAATTAGCATTTGTGCATAATCTAAGGGGTATTCTAGACCCCCTAACTCGCCCCCTCTCCTCTTATATACGTCCTTGGAGTGCACGAAGTTTTAAAACCCAATTAATGATAACAATACCAGTAATATTAATGAAAGCAATCCCAGTTAAAATAACAATAATTATTTTTCTCTTGCAAATTAATTTACTCATACATTCTGAAGCTTTTCGATTTGATAACTTTATCAGTCATATGCATTTTTGTAATGTGAAAATTGTGATCGATTAATAAAAAAAGGGTGTGTAGCGGTGTAATGTAATCTTTGTCAAGAGTCTGCATTACATTAAGTTTTGAGATGTTAATGATGATTTATTCGTCTGTTAGGAAAAAAACAAATGCTTAAAATGTTAATGAAATTCGCATTAGTATTTCCTGATAACTCAATCAGTGTTTGCGGTAATTTTTATTTTATTTATTTATTTGACAATTTTTCTTTTCGATAACGGTTACTTTACGAGCAGTTATTTGTCCAAAAATGCTAGGTATTCACTCTGTGGAGGAAAAGTTCCGAGGTGGATTAATTTTATTTCAGATCTTTTATTTGTTTATTTATTATAATTTGAATAAATAACATATTAACTTTTTTCTATTTTCAATTTTAATTTATCCCACAAGAAATTTTCGATCACTATAAGCTGTAGTTAGTTTTAAAATGTAGAGTAGTCTTAGATAATAATATAAAAACAGAAGAGAATTGTAAACTGATGATTTCAAAAATGTATTCAATAAAAAAGTAACGTTTTTTTTAATGCTGGTTAAATCAGCGTCAACATAATTGATTAAATTAAATACATAATGACCACACATGGGAAAAATGTTCCAGACATTTGACAATTTGCAGATTGTATGGAATTCACAAACCATTCTTCTACGTGAATATTTTTTTCTCTCACTTATTAAATAGCCCATAAAAATTTTAAATAAATTTTAGGGATAAATATATCGGTATTTTAATGTTAAATGCATGAATCCTCTGACAATCTGGCTACGTTAGATAGCATTTTTATTCTACCGCGAAATTTTTCGGTATCAGAATTTTCAACAGCCTTTGGAAAATGCAGGAGCAGAAATGCTTGCGCGACTAATTTTTATTAACTGACAACCAGTGTTTTGATTTTTTCGGGCATAATTCGGTTACAAAACATCAGTTAAAAAATTTTACAGACGAATGTAATATGAATAAAAATTTTGCAGCGAAGCACAGTGCGTTTTATGTTCGCAGCACTATAGCTCGAGTGAGTAGCTCGCTCGCTAGCATGCAGCTCGCAGCATATTTAAACCATTCACTATATATTAATAATATCAATGACAATAATATGTGATTTAATATGTGATTAACAATAATATGTGAAGTAATTTTTTAAAAAGGAAAATAAATGTGCTTTTACGTAAGACAATTTTTATCTTTTATTTGGGGGATGGGTTGGAGGAATAATTTTAGCTACAAAGTCATGGAAGAACGTAAATTACACTGTTTCACCAAAAACTTGTTCATTTAAACAAAAAGTTTACATAAACAAAGCAAAGCTCGCTTAAACATAAAATATTTATACAAACGGATAAAAATCAATTAAAATCTTAGGGAAAAATATTTTAGGGCTCTATTTTATGCTTTAAAAATGTTTGTTCTAATTTTCTAATTTAAAAAAAGTAGTATTGTTCACATTAAGCCATTCACCTCATTCCTTTATCACCTTTATTAAAATTTCATCTCCAATTGTTTTGGTGTCACGCGTCTGTTCTTGTACATTTAATGAATAATATTAGCGATTTTTATAATTATAATGATGCACGACCAGACAGCATTGATATACCAGTCTTCCATTTGACCTGCTAATTTATGTCAACATTTCTGTGTCTCTTAAATAGAATATTATTTCGTTATATTGTCTTTATTATATTTTTTTAAGGCACGATTTTTTAGGCGTAGGCACAATGCCTGTTAACTGGTTCCATATTTAAAAAGCTTTCCAAGAAGGCTGAAAAGTGCTTATATTTTAGGTTAATTTTTCTGCTCGTCTGTCCTAGAAGATTTCTGTAGCAGTAGGTTGAAAATATAAGCACTGATTTCTTCAAACTTTATATGTATTACTTATATGTACTATACCATATAGCCTTTTTGTCAGTAATAGTTCTTTCACAAGAGCTCCAAAAAGATACATTGGGGGTCTGTGGGCTGTCATTATTTAATTCACCAATTAGGCATATTCTTCTGCTTCAAAACTCAAACAAATAGCGTAAATATTGAGATTTTTGAAAGAATGTTCTTCATCAGAAATAGTAATACGCAGCATTTACAGTCCCTTTACTATAGCTTACAAAATAGCTCTCAGATAATGCTTGGTGGTCAGCGATTGAAAGAAATATTTTGGTAAAGTGTTTATTTATTTTATCTTTTAACACCAGTATTTTGAGTGTTTTTTACGTTGTTTATTTATTAATTTTTCTTTAACTTCCAGAGAGGCAAAGACATAGAAGAGAAAAGTTGGTCGTTGTGTCTTTGTAAATATGTTAGCAACAAGTATTCATAATAGCAAAGGAAGAAAAAGGTGTTGTTAAAAAAACTGGTGTTAAATGGCTAAACAGATAATGGAAATTTGCTATTAACACAGGCATATATAAAAATTGAAAAATTACCAATCGTTTCGGGTAATGCAAGAAAGTCCATCCTTCTTCAACTGTAAAAAGTTCCCCTTTCCACACACACACACACAAAGTAAACAAATGTAAGATGGGTCCCAAGTTTTCGTTATTCTGGAGCTTATGAACAAACAAAAGCGTTTGAAAATGTTTGAAATCGTTATCTTTTCCTCGATTTATCTTAATAGTTTATTTATCGAAAGCAATTGACCACTTTCTCTTATGACCGTTCGCTTTACACTTTTGCTATTCCCGCTAATGCATAAGCCGATTGATGGAATAGAGTACTTGTGTGCCATCTACAAAATCTAGCATATAAAGAAGTTGCAAAATTGTCTGTCATTATCTAACTCAGAAATGCTGAGCTTGAATCATTCAGTTTATCCACATAGGAAAACAGACTTTCTTAGCTAACACAAATTTTACTTTTTTTCTAAGCAAAAAAGGCGTTTTGTTACGAAAAGTTTTAAACTATATTTTGGAAGTTATTATTCGTTCTTTTTAAAAGATCTTCACTAAAACAGTTGTTTCGACTTGCTCGTAAAAGCAAAGAAAGTTTTGCAACAACCAAGACTTTTGGTATTAAGATTTTCATGAAAAAATTCGATTTTGACCACTCTTAAATTTACTTTGACGTTTCTGCTTGACCTCTTAACGTAAGTACGCATTTATGTACGTACTTATGTAAAATTATGTGAATATGATCCATTTCGACCGACCGTGAATTCAATTTGACTAGTTTTGGAGTGACATTTCATATACGTATGAATGGTACGTATGTATCTCGCCTAACTCCGATTGGCTGTAGAATGCTGTAATCTTGTATTTGGGACTGTTGTAATAGCTACTTGTGGACCTCTCCTTTTATTGCAATCAATTGGGGGATTAATTTACAGGTTCGCCTAAAAGACTTCCGATATGTTAGGGTTTTTGAAAACCTTCAATAAAGTCTATGGTCAATTATTGTTTGGGCCATGCCCTAAATCTCGCCAACTGTACTCAATCTTGCACACTTTGTTGATGAAATATCACCAAATGTAATATGATTTCAAAACTGAACCTAGCTTAATGATTACTTTATATTATTTATTGAAGTATCATATCTCAGATTCAAATGAAGCAAAAATAAGTAAAATGCACCAAAGATGTTTATAATTTAACCCATTTATGCCTAGTGTCCCTTTTTTGGGACGGCATTTTCGCTATTAGTCGAAAACGTTATTTATTTTTCCTAGCCTTTATTCATGAGTATTGAGCCTCAACTCTACAAAATATTTTAACATGACCCAGTAGGATGTTGATATTTCGATTTTTATGCATAATGATTTTAAAAGAAATCATCCCTTGTTCAAGAATTTGACATCAGAAATTTATCTATTATTTGTGTTATCAGTAAAAATCGAATAAAGTCGCAAAAATATCCAGGCACAAATGGGTTAAGAGACATACAAATAAATCACATGATACATTTTGTCCACATCAGAACTTTTATTTTTTAAATACTTTTATAAAGATTTTGCAAAGTACTTTTTTAGATGAAAGGTATTTTGTTTAAATAACTAACAGTAGTAAAAAATAATAAGAATTTGCTAATTATTATTTAATCAATCATGGGCATGAATTTGAATTAAAATGAAAGACTTGGTGCCAAGATAGGATATTTCTTGATGACAGGTTCGTGTATTGTTGCTACAAAAACACTTTTATGCACATGAAGGGTGTAGATGCAAAATTCACATTATCCACTTTTTAAGGTATCACTTTATTCAAATCATCTTGTTCATCTTTTTTAGGTGCGTCGAACTGTAATATTTATTTGGATCATAATGAACATATTAAGCCTGGAAATTAAAGGATGTTGGAAGAATATGCATGCATGCATGTGATGCATATCTCATTATCTAACAACTGTTTTGCAGCAAAACTCACACTCTCCAAATTCAACCAGTCAGGGAGGCTTGTTTGATCACAATAACAAGTCTTAAATCGATAAAAAGTTTAATTACGAAAGCTTAAAAACTGAAATAAGTTTATAGCGTTATAATTATATCCAGTGGTCAAAGCAGCGACTGTAACAGATAGATTAGCAAGTTCTCCTTTCTTCTATCGCTATCGACATGAAAAATAAAATAAAATAAAATAAAATAAAATATTTCACCCAGAGAAGTTTGAAAGAATTATCTTTTTTCTGCCAAGCTAAAATACAACATTGAAGTGAAGGGGGGAAAAAATCTTCGTTAACATTGGAAAAGGGAAACCCCATCTTTCCCGATACCCGTCTACCTGATTGAGCCGCTATTCTCTCATTGATTATCATGTTATTTATTTTTAATTTTTTCTTTTGCATTAATAGGCTTTTTTCTATTCGTTCTTTTTTTTACTCTCCAGTGCGTGTTTGTTGACGTAAGTGACCTTTATATGTCCAGAGCAATGGAGAAGCGTATACATACACACCTTTTGAATAAAGAGCGATGTGAGGATAGTCACGTAATATGCGTTCATTGACTGAATAATTGAGTTATTTAAGTAGAGGATGAGTAATGAAATGAAACTTTTTTTTTTAAACTTAAAATAATTGTTTTACTTGGAAATAAAATTTAGGAGTATGTTTAAAATTATTTCACGCAAAGTTGCCACTCAATTTCTGAAACTAAATTCGACTTTTTCAGGTTTCTTAGAATATTTCTGATAAAATTCAAAACTATGTTGTTACGATGTACATATAGGGCAAAATTATCATATCAGTACAAATCATCATTAAACATTTACAAACTACGACAGATCGCAGTTGTAGCATTCCAGACAAATGACATACAGAGAATTATTAATAAATATGGACTTCAGATAACCTTCCTAGTCACATTGATGTTTTCCAGGTTTTTGTTTAAAATTTTCATTATCTTACCGGCGATAACTTTGTTCATAGCTGTGTTCATTATTTAAGGAAATTTTCTACAAATGAATTGTCGTAATTTACTATTACTAGTGTATAATTTACTACACACACTAGTAATAGTAAAGTGTAATTAAAGGAAGGTAATTAAAGTGTATTATTCGGGCATTTTAATTATTACGAGGGTTTTGTCGCAACATAAAAATGCATTAGATATAAATTAGAGCTTTCTATTGAAGCCTCGAGAACGCCGAAGACTACTTATTCGAGCCCGAGATGTTTTACTAGGATTTGGCCTGAGTCTGAAGCTAATTAACAAAGTTGAGCTTTTTACTGCTTTGGTATCAACAACTTTCTACGTTTAGCTCTTATTAATAAAGGACATTCTAGTAAAATTAAAATTCACTTTCAAAATTTTTATCTTTATATTTATCAAAAGATAGTAAGTTTAAGGAATTTTTATTGATTATTATTATTATTATTATTATTTTGTTTTTTAATTACGATTGTTACTAAAAATATGGAAATTGTTATAATCGATTGCAGTCAAAATAATTTTCACTGACTAATTCACTATTGTAAATTTATTTTTAGGTTGTTACATGAGATCACCTGATTTAACTTCAAATCAGTAGATGATTCATGATAAAACAATTATAGATGAAAAAAGTGCGTCTTCCAAATATACTAAGTGCTAAATATTGCAACACCGCTGTGGAATAGTAGAACGATAAGCAGCAAATTCAGTTTTCTTCTGAAAAGGGAATGTATTTATCTTATTATAGAAAATGTGTTCATGAAAGTTCAGAGAGGTTCTAATCACTGGAAAGACCTACATTAGACCAAATACTACTCTTAATGTGAATTTTTACAGACCCGGATAGTCTTATCTCGGGTGTAAGTGTGCGTATTTTGCATATTCTCTTGAATTTTCTTGAATTTATCCTGCGTTAAGATTACATCGATTAAATGGTTCAGTTAGTTTGTGTTTGTTACGGCGAGCCTACGCGAGAAGCATCTGCCTACAGGGTGGGGTGCCTTGGTCAAAAGACTAAGCAAGTCTCTTGACCAAGCTTTTTCAAGTTATTTTACAGCTAGTAAAATAGCTTTGCATATTACATTCTATTACGATACTTTTTAAAAAAGTAGTACTATATATCTCTTCATACTGTTTCGCTGAATTATCGTTGTGGTAGGTGCTCAGATCAAACTTTTGTCACAAGAAAAAAAAATCACAATTACGTCGCTTGATACTATTTAAAATTGGAAACAACACTAAAAATGCACTAGTCGTAACTTTTAGCAAATGTAATGATAAGCAATGAAATATTTATGGCCTACATATTCATAATCAGATTCATAACTATTTTAGTCATTGAAAGCTAGAAAAATTCTCTCAGTGGATGTCTATTGCTTTCCGGATTTATTAGTGTTTAATGTTACGTATGTTTATCAGTATTACAAATACAAAAAAATTAAGCATTCTTCAGGGATATTACCAAATGAGTTTATTATTCGTCACCGGTCAGTAGAGAAAATTTGTATTTTTCTTCAGTTAAGAATAAAAGGAAATATGTATAAAAATGCGCTTGGTAAAACGGTTTTATACTGAAACAGCTAAGGAAAATGTGGGCTAAAATTAAGCAGCAGCGTAATAAAATAAAAGTATTAAGTTGTGCTTCATTATAATACACAATTTAAGGAAAGGGAATAACTATTGCACCTCAATACGACATTTTTAGTGTAAATTAATATAGAAGACTAGACAGTTTAAAAACGCAAACTATATTGAGACATAATAGCAGCAGCATTTATTATGATTAGTTCTACGCGGAAATGCTCACGCTATCTCCATGAGAGAGTTCAATGGGTGCTTTCGTTAATTAATTAGCATCGCCTTCTGCTTGACCTCATGACCTGCACCTGCTCCATTAATTCTTTTCGATCAGGCTCCGTTAAGTGAAGAATAGGCGGCATCACGAAATGTTGAACGAAAGAATTCTTAATCGGAGATGAGAACTACCAAACAGCTCCTGTCAGTTCAAAGTGTCCCTTTTGTTCAGGGATTTCCGAAAGAGAGCTCTGAATTGTAACCTTTTGCCTGCCTATTACCTATCTCCAGAGAGTCAAGTGTGTGTTCTTCTTTTCATGCAAGACTTTTACAGAAATAGACGTTTCTTTGTGTTGGGGCAAGTAAACGAGAATTAAAGGAAAAGATTAAATGAAATAAATTTGACAAGGTTCAGAAAGTAAATTGCAGTAACAAGGAAAGGTTGTGTCTTATTTTCTAACTTCTTTCAACCACGATCAGTAGTTTCTTATTATTTTGTACGTTCAGATTTAAGTGGCCTAGACTACTTCGTGAGTAGACTAAATTGCCAAGAAAGCTAGCTACAAATACGCGTATCTTGGCGGGTTGCAAATTTTTAATTAAAATAAATAAACAACAATTTTTAGGTATTAACTTGTTGAATTTACCAATTTTAACTTTTTGAAGATTTGAAATAAAGGAATTTAATATAAATAATTGTTTTAATAACTTATGTTGTAATATTTATGCAAGTTAACTACGCTACTTTACCAGAATAATTCATCATTACGAAAAGTTCGAAAGAAAAACAGTTATGCATGTTTGAACTCATTTCAACAGGATTAACTTATTTCTTGTTTCTAACGTTCTGTGTGTTGACATCTGAGTGGCACAGATTTAAATGGAAAGTAAGATGCATTTTCATATGATTCCTGAAAATATGAAAGGTGGATCGCAATAACAATGTATTTGCCATAAAGCTTCATGTAAAAGGAAACGTTATCCTTTTACTATAGTTCTTCAAAGGAAAGCATTACTGTTAGAATTTTATAAATTTGTTGTAACAAATCATACCTTTTATTCTTTTAATCCTACTTGTTAAGTCGTCTGGCAATTATCTGTAATAATTAATAAGCATAGAAATACAAATTGAGTTCAAGGTTGCCACTCTCCATGATAATATGAAATTCCTTGACTCTTCCAGGTTTTCTACCCAAAGTATAGGGTTTTTTTTCTTTTTTTTTTCCCCCATGGATGAAAAAGTGTTAAAAATTAAACTTAATCATTTCTCTAAGTTTCATGAATTTTTACTTAAATATTATGCACATGGAAATAAAATTATGTATTTTCACAATAAGAAATCATATGCAATTGTTATAGTGTGTGTGTGAATGAAATTATACAAAGTACGCATAAGATAGCAAACTGTTTTACAAAATGATAAGAAAATCATGTACGAAATTAATGAATAGATTTAATCTTTTAGGTAACTAGGGCATAACCTCATCGCGCTAGATCCATTATTGGCCACAGCACAACCAATGAAATATGAAAATTCTTTCGGTGCCAAGCTTTTTTCATATGTGATTATGGGCCTCTTGGCAAATATCGTAACATTTACGAATATTTCATAAAAATTTCAGGTTTATACCAAAATTCCCTGTTTCCAGGTTGAGTGTCAACCATGTGTTTAAGAAACTCATCATAGTGAGAAACTATTATATAAAATATAGGGGTATATGGTGAGGTAAAATGGGTATAAAAACATTTTTGCTTTCACGGGGTGTTTTCTGTTACTTATAAAGTTAAACATGCAACTTTTTTCTGTTATTTTACGCTATGCGTTCATTCTCTTCACACTGGAAAATATTTATTTAACTATACTAAATTCAAATGTAAGCATATTAAACCTTATAAGAGGTTTTTTTTTTCTATAAAGGTGAGTTAAAGTGGGTAAAAGATTAAAAAATACAATAATAATAATAATAATAGTAATAATACATTTCATCAAATTTTATTTATTTCCTATCAGGATTTACAAATTATTCATAGTTCAAAATATTATTGCCAGGACTGTTAGACGTAGGTTCTACATAAACACTGTACTTCGACACCTTATTGTTACAGGATAAAATGTGTAAGTATGTCTTCTTTATCAAAAATTAAAGAATTTTATTTTTAAATGATCTCCTTTTTAGTCTATATTCTCGAACATAATTAGCTAATACTCGTTAAAAGTTTATTAGAAGCATTTGAAAACGTAATATAAATTGGACCTAATTGTATACTCATTTTACCCCCACCACAATAAAATCGAAAGAAGAATATTGCTAAAAATTCTTACTTTTTTAAGAGAATAAACTGTTCAGATCTTTTCTAAATTGAAAATAATATTAGAATTTCTCAAATTTCCAGGAATGTATTAGTTTCTAGCGAAGGAGAAGAAGAGAAGGGGGAGAGGAAAGAGGTTAGATAAAAATAAAATATAGAAAAAAATGAAATAAAAATAAATAAAGAAGTAAAAGCACATAGAAACACGTTAAAAGCAACAGATAACAGAACAACAAAAGAGCAGCAACAACAACAAGCATAAAACACTTTTCTTCTTCTCCTCTAAATACATAAACAGGACGACACAATTTTTTAAAGGATTAAATCAGAAAATAAACACATAAAAACACACAAAATAACGACAAATAAATTAATTATTTTTTAAAAAATGGTAGGAGAAGGGAGATAAAAGAAGAAAGTAAAAATAGCCTTGTAACAACTATTTCCAAGCGGAATGAATAAAAGTAATAGAAGAACTATCGTTCACAAGAGTTGAAGTGTTGGGTAACGAAAAAACTTTCCAAAAAGTCTAGATGGGACGAAGATTGAGAAGTGCACAAGATTTTAGCTTTAGAAACTTGAAAATGATGATTAGAATTTCGACAATGAGATTCCAACAATGACGGTTTTAGAAAAAATAAGATCTTTGAGAGAAGAGAAGCTAAGCTTATTCACCAGTTTAAAGATTACTTGAAACCGAATTTTTTGAGAAGCTTAAAAATTTTGTAGCATAAAGGTGAGAAGAAAGGTAGTACAATTAAATGAATAAGATAGACCAGGGAGTCCAGTCCCCCACAATTTTTTTTTTAAATTTGCTAACAAAATAATAATGATGAAGTCTTTTTGTGAAAAATTCAGCCTTTTTCATCGTCTGGTCCCCCTCTGAAATTTTTGGACCCTCCCTGAAATTTTTTCTCTGGGAAGGCCTTACGGGACACATAAGTGTAAAAAGCAGATAGTTTTTGCTGGTAAGGATGATTACAGAGAGCATGGAGAGGTTAGAAAAGGGTTTGCGGAAAGCAATAGAGAAACCGCTGCTATTCTTAGAAACAAGAACATCCCGAAAAAATAAATAATTGTTGCACACTTCTTCTAAAGTAAACTGGATACATGGATCAACTAAATTAACAATCGAAAGTAAATTAGAAATATCACGATTGGAATCCACAAGAACGAAAGTATCTGACTCAGCACGAAAAATTACAGACCTTGAAGAGCTTTTCTTCAAAATATGTATATAAATATCACATAAAAAGGGGAGAGAAGATTACCCATAGATACCCTTTAGAGAAAAAAAAAGTTTTATGTCTATTGTTGTTTTTGTTGCTGTATTTTTGTTGTTCTATTTTTTGATTTTTTAAACACCTTTTTGGTTTATTTATTTATTTATTTTTCATATTTTATTTTATGTACACCCTTTCCCTTCCCCCTTCCCTTTTTCTCCCTGGTTTCTTGCCTTTTTTTCTTCTTCTGAGTGGCAACTCTCTCTCTCTCTTCGTTTTCGCAATTCTCTCTTTTTTACTTTTTTCAGCCACAGTCTGTGTATGGACAACTGCGAAGAAGGACGAAAACTTTTTTGACCGAAACACGCATCCAGTGCGATACGTAGCATTTATGTGTGTTTTTCACTTTTAATTTTTATTGTTTTAAACCCCAATTTCTTTTGAGTGTTTTTTGTTATTGTGAAGTTTACAACTTAATGAACTTAACAACTTTAAAACTGCTTACAACTTAGCAACTTTAAAACTGCTATTTAAAAAAAATCTTATTTCTAATAATGGTATCAAATACATTTTTTATTATGCTTCAAACAAATATATTATCTATGCATATTTAAATAAGCATTAGAATAACTAGTAACACAACTTTTCCTTACAGCTTTAAAATGGTTTCTTTATCTGAATTTACGAGTTTAACCGTTACCATTTCTCTGGAAAAAATCCTTTCGAAGTCCTAAAGAAGAAAAGAATATAAAAGTTTTTCTCAGCATACTTCATGCAGTGTTCCGATTTATGAGACTGCATTGTGCGTGGACCATTACTGTCACTCGATAGGCATGTGTTCTCGGAATTTCCAGACACCAAAGAATTAGCATAAATCTCCAGTGTTAAATGTTACAAAGGGCAAACATGAATACTCACCTCAACTGAACCATCATCTGCCTAACTGAGCAATAGACAGATAATAAGGTTGTTCTTTGTGTACAGATCGTGGTTATGGGTCTGAGACACATGGTGTAATATGAATGATTTAAGAATTAAAATTTCGTATGCTACAATTGAAGTCTGCTTGAATAGATGAAATGACTATTTCCCAATGAAAGTTAATAGGGGGATATGCACTAATGTATCTTATTTTTCAAGTGAGAGTACACGCCTATTTTATTAACTTTCCATTAGTAAGTTAAAACTTTCAGTCATTCTGTGTTTTTGTGTATTTAGACCGAACAAGTGGTGTAGTGTCGAACGAATCCAGGGGCGTAGCCAGAAAGTTTTCATGGGGGGGGGGTTACGACTACTGCAACTCATATACTATATGTATACGTGTGTGTGACAAGGGAGGGAAGAATATACATTTTGTATGGCGAAAAATTCCTCATAGGGAGGGGGTAGTGACCCCCCCCCCTAATCCCCACTTAGCTACACCACTGAACGAATCATTTTATCCTTGGGTTCAGGTTCGATTGCTGGGTTGAGCTTGGCTATTAATTTGTCCGTCTTTCAATAGGGGGTAACTCTGGCCGCAAACTGAGTGCCCCCTGAGTAAAATGGCCTATACTTCGGGCATTAATGGTGGCGAATGCCTGATGAGCAAGTGCCTGGCCTTGAAAATAATTTCAAAACATCAAAAGCATATTCTTTTTAAAGGAAACATGCATTCATATTTAACACTACATTTTAGGAAATTATAATAAACAGTATTACATTAGTTTATGTTTATTATGTATGTTTTTCCAATACGGAGTAGTATCTCATTGATTTACTGATCATAATGTTGTAAGTAATCTTGAACTTTTTTCTAGGCACTTTAATTTTTTAAAATGGTAGGCATCTCTAATTGAATTGAGTTGCTCTTTGACTTACCAAATTACGTGAACAGCAAAAATTTTGGACACATCTGTTTATATCAAATAAAATTAGAGAATTTATTATTCTTAATTCCAAAGGTATTGCTCCTGAAAGCGTCCCAAGATGTACGAAACGTTGAGGAAAAACATGAAACAAAAATTTTAAGAAGTTGTGAGACAATACGATGTCTATAAAAATATTTCCGTCAAACACAACACATGCAATTATTTATCAGATCCATTTTAATTTTTAAATTTTAAAAAGAGGGTCGTTACTAATCATGCATCATTTTAAATGAATTTTTAGCGATAATCAAACTATCATCCCCATAAGGAATCTATAAATTGCTTTCGAAAACTCCAAAATGTTACTTACAACATCCTGCTAAATCACTCAAAATAATCTTTAAAAATTAAACATAATTAGTTAAAATTTAGGTTTTAAATACACAGGGTAATTAAAAAAATAATAAATAATAAAATATATACTATTACAAATGGCTATAACTATTCAATGGCAAAGAATTGATCGATAAGAATCACACAGAATGTAGGGGGGAGTTTAAATTTTTCTTTACATATCATACAAATATTCTATGTGACTCTAGAATTGTTTGACCATTTTTAAACCAACATTTTCCAAAGCGATAGATAGATCGGCCAAATTGTTGATCCCGACAATGTGTTCTTTCTTGGCCACTTGGCCTCTCAATCACCGGACTCGACACCCTGCTTTTTCATTCCGCGAAGTTATGTGAAAGATCTCGTGTATGTGTTTCCTTAGCCAAAAACTATTTTAGAACTCAAAAATGCACATTTCTAATGCGCTTGAATAGGTGATGCCGGATTTGCTTCAGAGGTGTGAAAAATACTAAGATTTAGATGTTGTCTCTTACCAAGTGAAGTCAAACAAACTATTTAAGATGTGAAAAACAAAATTTTGAACTTCCTTTTATATTCTGAGTAATTCTATACAATGAATTCTTTTCGATTAAATATTTATAGATGCTTGTAACAGCTTTTTGAATCACTCGGTATATTAAACTGGAATTACAGCTGCAATCGTGGCTATTGGTCTGAGACAGATAGTGTAATATGAAGGACTTAAAAATTAAAATTTCGTATGCTACAATTAAAATTTCCTTGAATAGATGAAATGACTATTTCCCAATGAAAGTTAATAGGATATGACACAAAAAATGATAGATACAAACGATCACATTACGTTGCTTAAGTCGATTATAAATTAATAATTGTTAAATTATTACCACTATTGTTTTCAACTGCTTTTTATTATAATTTTTCCATACTCTCAACCACTTCAGTAACAGTAATTCATATGGTAGCGAGAAATATAGTGAAAATTAAAAAATTAAAAAACGTTTACAGCAACACAAAAAGTCTTCTTTAGGGGTTTTTTTCCGGGGGAAGGGAAAGTTGTTTCATTAGAGTATCATGAGGTTTTTCGATCTGAAAGCAATATATATATTATTGATAGTGACAGTTTTTGGAATCATGAAAAATAAAATGACCCATATGAAAATTTATCAATTAAATCCACGATTTCGGTGCTAATAAAAACATGTCTGATGGACACATCTAATTTTTAACTAGGTATATGTATATACAAAAAGTTCTCCTTCTAATCTATATTTTTCATATGTTTTAGCATGTGTTCGGCCAACGAAAATGAATAAACCCACCGATGTATTTTAACGCATAGCACACTGTTAAAATTGATTTACTTAAAAAATGAGTATTTTAATGCACTCATACTTTTTTAAATGCATTTGCATCATAAACGAGTACATGACGTGCTTAAATATAAGTAACAATTCGAACTAAAAAATAAGCATGTAGATAAATATAATAATAATCCCTTATTACGTCATTTGCACACTGGTAAATTATTTAATAAACGTTTATGTGGTGCTCGGAAATATTTCGTTTCAGTAATTATAAGAATAAATTAGTAGCGTACTTTAAATTTACGAACTATATCTTATTACAAGGCGCGGAAGAACACTCAAAGAGAACGGCCAGGAAATGAGTACATATAAGATCTCATTTTCTCTCAACCACCCCTCACCGGATTTCTGCACATGCCCAGAGCCTATTTTTGGAAGAGTCCGATCAACCCCAGACAGCACATAAGCTTAAATCAAGCTTGACATTTGGCTTGGCAATGCAAGGTTGGCTTAAGCTGGATTTTTGCTTGCAAAGTGCGGTGATGGCGCCATCTGTGAAAGAGAATGGACATTAATTGTCTAGCGTCCTCAAATTTGCTGAAAGTTCGCAAAAGATGTGTTTTAACGGGGATGGGTTTTTTATTACCAGTGCCATATTACCGGCAGGGCAAACGGGGCAACTGCCCAGGGCCTACAGATTTTAGGGCCCAAAAATCTTACACCTTACACTTTTGTAATTTTAAAATAAAATTACAAAGGATAAAAAAATTCAGAAGTTAAATAATTTTTTTAATTATAAAGTATGAACAATGAAAATAATTCAAATTTACACATGTATAAATTAATTTAAACTTATTTTTAATTCTTCGAAATGCTCTATATCAATATAGCATACCAATATGTAGGAAAATAACCACATTTGTAAAGAGAATTTTTAGCGTTAAAAAATAGCAAAATTTTTCAATTATTTGTTATTTTAAGAAATATTTACAAAAATGACTAAAGTGTTTGTATTCCATACATGTTAGCAACTGTGATATAGCATTTCGAAGTAACGTTTAACTATCTGTTTCTTTGATTTCAGATTACTTAACACAAAATTTGTGTTAAGTAAGTAAACCCATTCTATATAACCAACTATGGAAATTCTTCAAAATAAAATACAATTATACTATGAAATTGATTTCAAAATCAGTCGTTTGTCTCGATTTTGGCCAGAAGTATTGCTCATGAGTGTTGCGGTACTGAAAGTTTTAAAACGTGTGCTGCTCTTAAGTTTATATTATATTTATTTCCCTATTAGTAGAGAGTCTCTAAATCACACATAAAATTATTTTAATTTTGATGCATCCCATGGAAAAATAAAAGAAACAAATAACCCATTGCCCACTTATCAATCTGGCAAGAAAACGGCGTGATAAGTCACTTCAAACTTTAGTCATGTCTGCGTGAAGCTTAGTAGCTGAGCGGATAGCGAGCTCGACTCCCAACCGAAAGGTCCCGGGTTCTATTCCAACCACGAACACTTGATAGAAACAACTTAAATTGAAATTTCAGCGTAGAGGGGGAAAATGCGTGGCAAAATAAAATATGTGTGGCGAGTTCGGTGCCCTGTGTATTTAGGAATTTTTTTTTTTTTTGGAAAATTTTTTAACCTTGAAATTAAGCTTGTAATGTCAAACTTGATTCAAGCTTGAAATGTCAAGCTTATGCAAGCTGGGCAAGTGTAAACTAGAACACTTGCTTCAAGCTTGCATCAAGCTTACACGCTTGGAATTTTCAAGCTTAATTCAAGCTTATTGACTTGATAAATCAAGTTTGATGCAAGTTTGCTGTGCTGTCTGGGACGTGGTCGACGGCATATCGCCATATTGTTGTAAAGCGTTTGTGGCGTTCGCTGCTTAAAAATGGAAAAATAATCTATCATATGTAATGATAGAAGAATAAGTTAAAATTCACAAATAGCCCGCGTCTTATCGTAAGTAAACTTTTATATTATTTGATTGTTAAGTTATAGTTATTTCATTTTGTTTTTGTTTATTTATATTTAAGACGCTGATCGGTCGTATAACTTTACAGCTATTATTTCATTTTCCGGTAGTATTGGTTTAGTAAACTAATTTTGTTTTGATATTATAAGAATACTTTCGCAGGAGAAATATTTATGTTTTAACAATTTTTATGTTTATTTTCATTGCTTGTTTATTCTGTACACTCACCTAACAATGAGTTACATTCGTGAGTATAACTAAATATGTGCTTAGGAATAAACTGGTCACTCACTGTATTAGTGACCGCTTTTGGGGGGGAAGGGGGGGAGGACATAACATTTTCAAGAGTAAGAATATTGAAGTTTCTTTAGATGTTAAAAGCTTTAATGTCAATGTTTCTAAACAGTGTTAGGGAATCGCTACACTTTTGACAAGTTTATCTCAGATTAATAGTTACAGATACAGTCATAGCAACATTCTGCGATGATTGTATGTCTGATCAGTGTCTTGAATATAAATAAAAAATGTGACAAAACGAAATAATTTACACAAAACATTCAAAAAATGTAACCGCTTTACTTGCGCATAAGATAATGGTTATTCCTGAATTTCAATCAACATGTTAAAAAATAGTATATTTAATAAGAATATATTGATTCTTGCATGAGTGCATACAAAAATCGACAGTCAATATATATTCGTATTAAATATAATAAAAATATAACAAAAATGCATATTACAAAAATACATTAAATATCAATTCTTGTATGTATTCAGAAATGAGTTTTTTATATGTTTTCAAAATTGAGTATATAATGTGCTCTAAAATTTTGAGTGTACGTACACTCATGTTTGAGTTCTTGCATGAGCTAAAAAAAAAAAAAATGAGTACATGAGTTTCTTAAATTTGTTTGTTTGTCGGATTACGGCCGATTAGCTACGCGTGGGCTCTAGGCCGATGGGTGGAGTGCCCTCCGTGGGGGTCTTTCTAAAGGGTCCTAACCCGTATTTACGCTAAGTTTCGGAGAAAACCACGGAAAACTCCGAACGGTTAGGTCGACGGACGCGCGATAGGATTCGAACTCGGGACCTTCACACTTCGCCCGTCTACCATTTCCAGTGACATAACCACTGTGCCATGGTTCTTAAATTTGAGAACACATTACTCGGAGCTATGATAAGTTCAGAATGTAGTCACAAATGAGTACATTTTGCTTATTTTTGAGTATCTTGTTTTTACAGTGCAGTTATATTTTTAAAAAATTGATAAGTTCATACACATATATTAGGCACTAATGATAAGTTCAGTGATAATATTTTTGAATGTTGATAAAGAGCTTTCTTGAAAATTAACATAATCGTCCAGGACAGCCCCACTTAATGTGGTTGAACAGATCGACAGGACGGTATATTGTCTTGGCCTGTGGCATCTACCCGCCAAGTTCTGTTTTCCAACAGGATAACACCTTTACACACTGTGATCTGCTGTCGCTAATCGAGTAGCCTGTCAGGTCTCCAAACCTTCAGACAATCGAGTATGTTTGAGATGTATTGGGTTGGATACTTCAGTCTTTTTCTAATTACCTCTGAATTTGATCAGAAATTGTTGCATTTATAGCAAGATCCACCACAGCAAACATCATAGTCTTAATCGATTCTATTGTTGCAGAACTACTCTGCTTGTTTCCGGGGTTCGTCGTTCTAAAGTCCAGTTGGTGAAGACAGTTCTAGTAAAAAGTCCACTGGTCAGGATGGAACACAACTTTATTGCTTCTAGAACTTCGTAGAACAATCAGCTGTACACAATTCACAAGCACAATCTAACAGTAACGTGCTTTTAACAATCCGCTAAGATCAGAAGCTTTCACAAATGCTGTAATTCTCACATAAAATAAAACACGTCCACAGATAAAACTTCAGTGGAAATATTCGAGGGATAACACTAACAGTCCCTTAAGACTCAGCAATGAAGAATTTACACACAGCACTTAAATTCAAAGCTTCAAAAAGCAAGCCAAAACACAGCTTCTATAGCACCACAAAGCAAGCGTACTCGCTTAGAGAGCTATCACAATACGGGCGCTCTCTCACACTGAACTTTCAACTCGCACTGAGCTGGGGCTTTAAAGGCACTTCTATTTATAGCCGACGCAGGAGGTATACAAGAAGCCTCCAGAAAAGCCTATTTCACGAAGATTCTAGATAAAGCGAGAATATTGATTACGTCAAAGAGAAATGTTAGGTTATTAGGTGTTTTTAATGCAGCAAAAGCAGCTTTACAAGCCCCATAGGGAAAATCGCGCCAAATGACCAAAATGTCGCCAAGCTTGGCGACTTTTGGCGAAATATCGCCAAATTTGGCGCCAAAAAGTGAAAGTCCCCAAAAGTGAAGAGATAATCTAAGCCCTAGGACCTAGGAAAATAATCTAAGCCCTAGGACCAATATTTCTCGAGTTTTCTAGAAACCCCATATATTTGAATGGGAAACCAAAACCTCCGTATCTCCGGTTCTAATTGGCCGATTTTGATGCAACAAAAAGCAAAATTTATCTATTTGAAGCGTAGACTACGAATTTTAAACCATTTTAAGCCCCAGAGCAGCGAGTTGCCCCGAAAATTCGTAACACTATGTTGGGCTATCGCCTTGTGTAGGACGCATGGAGTGGCTTTATCCTGCGACTTGCGGTATATATAAACCGTAACCGTGTACGTATTGATTGTATAACAATAATTTCCATCTAAAATAAGTATTTATTTTATATCCAGATCACTTGAACTGTTTGGACTTAACGATGTTTGAAAGTCAGGATTAACTACTCTCCAGAGTTTCCAATTATGATCTTAAAACTGGTCTGCTTCTACAAAATTTCACTTCGATAACCATGGGCATTCTTAAATAATCGGCTTTTCTTGTACACTTGCAGGGGAAAATCGCGAAAAAAAGAATCCATTTTTTTATCGTATTGAGCGCTCACAATTACAAGAATAGAATTGAAATAAATTTTTAAACAAATTAACACTACAGAGTAAAATAAATGGGGTAAAAATCAAAACTTTTCTTATTGAATTAGCATCGGCATCGACAAACAAATAGCATGAAATACTTCTCATTTCTCTCTAAGTTGCCGACCGAGTTATGTAGTGGCTAAAGAACCATTCTGCTACAACACGGGTCCGGGTTCGATTTCCCGCATTCGAACCCGATTGTTCTATTGCTGCTTGGGTGTCATTTCGTCCGTTCCTTCATAGGAGGCAACGCTTTTCCACCTATTAGGTGCATCCATAATAAAGGGACAGTAATTCCAGCCTTAGTAGGGGTCTATGCTTATAAAAGGAAACTGTCCGCAATTAGAGAGGAAAAAAAATCACTACGTAACATAGAGGCTCTCTGCAAGTAGTTTTATGAATTTTTCTAAAGATTGAAGTAGTAATTAATTCAAAATAAACGGGTCACGGTTTTATCTACCTTAGTGGTTTTGAATAACTTTCCCTTACAGTATAACAAAGACCTTTGAAATACTTCCAAATGTTCGAGGATCCTGTGAATACACGTTTGACGAGTATTCTGCTTCAGGCTGTCGAATCATACCAATTTCAAGACAAAAACGAAATACAAAAATATGAATATTTATTTCTATTTATAAATAAAAAACAAATAAGCAAAAGTATATAAAAATAAAGCATTTATGCATAACAATCCAGTAACTTACTATCTGTAGTCATAGTTTAAGTCACAGAAATGTATCGATCGTTAACCTCTTTACAATGCTGGCATGTTGGGATAAGTCAATCCTACAAAGCTATAGACTATCGCTTTGTAGGGTCGCCATTATTCATACCTTGTCAGTTGGAATCACTCCTTCCTTGCAAGTAACGAAATGGTAATAACCTTGCATGCTCTATCGTGATTTAAGTAATTACTTAAGACAGTTCTTTAACATTCTTACACAGTGTTAAAATTTTTAACATAATATATAATAATTGCATTAAGAATAGTCGTGTCTAGAGAAATATTTTTTAAACTTCTTTTAAATATTTAGAGATCGCTTAATTACTAAGAAAAGAGTAATTACTTCGATCGAGGTTAATGGTTTGGAATAATTAATACGTAAGTAAAGTCGATAGTTTCAGTTAAGCACGTACACATCTAAAAGAAGCACAAAATATTTAAGGAAAGGGATCGATTGTAAGGGTTCTGTAATATTATTAATTACTGTTAGCTGTGATAGAACAAAAAAAAGGAGAAATTACAAAAATAGTTTTTTTTCTCTTTACATTGCAATGAGCATATTCAAAAGTCAATACTTTTTACTAAATTTTCAATTTGGGAATTAACTGCAGATAATTAATGGTTATTTCTTTTTAAATATTATTGTTCTTTTAAATCTAAAGTCGTTGGAAGAATTTTTTTTACATTTTTTCTATTTATAAAAGCTTAAAGTTTTAAAGATAGAAAAAAAATTCTTTATATGCTCTGAATTTTAATGATGCAAGTAAATAGAATTTCGTAAATTATTTTGTAAAGTTTACACAGAAAAAGTTACACATTTACATATTTTGTGTTTCAGACGGGTGGGCATTTTTACTCATCAAGCATTTTCTGTACTCAGGCCCAAAATTACTGGCCATATTATCATGGGGGCACCCATAGGGCGGCCAGCGTTGTCTCCTATGATTGGTGATTAAAAGTTCAAATATTCAGTTTTTTATAATATTTCTAACCAACCACTACAAGAAAAAAAGAGGATGGGGTGGAAGAAGTAATCATCACCACTGAGTATTTTATAAGTACATAATAAGTACATAATTTAGATTGAAATTACGTTTTTGCACAGCATTCTGTTCTGTGAGCATTGTATCCTGTACAAACTTAAAAAAAAACAAAAAACCTAATGTAGCAATAAATTAGTTTGTCATTGAAGTATTACTTACTAACAAAATAAAATTTATATTTGTCTGAAAAACTACAAAATTTGATATTTTTACGACACGATTAAAAAAATTTAAACTTTAAGACTGCATTGGCACAAAATTAAATATTTTGAACGACTAAATATTCTTACGGCATTTGTAAAGGTAAGTTTGCTTTGGTTTTGTTAAACAAGCTGTGCATTTTGTCATAAAAAGTTTGTAAATTGTTATAAATTTAAAAAACAATAAATTATACTTTTAAAAGACTAAGAACTCACGCTTTTATTGCAATATGAAATCAAAGTAAAGAGCAATCTTTAAATATTTCGTTCAACAGCAATATGATGTCTTACAACTCCATATAACGTAACATTTTGAATGAATTTTAAAATAAGAATGAAGTGATTAACAAAAAGATACAGCTTAGTGTTAAAAAAGCGTGGGGTGCTTGATATCAGAAGTCTTAAATTTTTTATTGTGAGCTATTAGTAAAGATCGTCACTAAGAAATGTAAGTGAAAAGCATCTCACGCTTTTTTAACGAAAAGGAAATTGTTTTGTCTACCACTTTATTTTTATTTTAAGCTTGAATCAAAAAGTTACGTTACGTATACAGTGCTGTATGTCATCATATTGCTGTTGAACGAAATTACTTAAAAATTATATTTTTAGTTCTCAGTTCATATTGCTATTAAAGCATGTTACCTTAGTTTTTTTAAACATAATTTGTTTTTATTATTTTAGTTTTAAAACAAAGTTAAAAAGAAGTAAAAATTTGTTGTTGTATCGTCATTGTCAAATTATGCGAGATTTTAGCCATAACCTCAAAAAGCTACATCTAAACGTAATTTTGCGAGACCCCGTAAAAGAACTTTAACTGTCATTTCTATCATTTAAATGAAGAGTAAACCTTCACAAGCGTCTTTATACTTACTTATTGTATTGCTTTTGAAATAGATTAATTTCTCTAACCTGCCATAGTCGGTATTATATTGGAATCCTTTTGAATGCCCCAGCAAAAAGACTAATTGCTGCACACACTTTTTTCGATTCAACAATCGGTATATGTTGAGGGTCTTATTTTGTAATCCTTAATAACATATATCGATTTCGTTTCGTTTGAAATAGATCAATGTCTTAAATACGCTTTTAACTCCCTTGTTCCCACTATAAAAAATTCCCATGTAAAAAAAAAAACTAAAAAATGAAATTCGTTGGTGTTATTTTGAACGAAGTAATATAAATATGACAAAAAAATTGTGAAACAATTTGTTTTCTACATGTTTTTTCAATAGCGTATATGCTACCAACGGAGCGATTTTCACAATTTTCAAAACACTCAATTTGACTTTTTTTTAACCTTCTTTTGGATGTGAAAAGCTTTAATAGAAATTCTTTCTTTGTAAAATCAAAGATATATGTTGCATCCGTCACATTTCACTAAAGGACATCTGTGAGTTCATGTATAGGCTGTTCAAATCCATTTCGATACAGCTTTCACAATGTGTTCACACCTTATCCCGTTTTCACAATATCATCTGTGTTGTGAGATACCTGGACCACTCCCATTCTTTAACAATTTCCAAAAAAATGATCCTTCTCACTTTCCCTCAGCATAATTGAAATTTCCGGTTTTATTTATTTATTTATTTTTTTTTTACACAGTATACATTTGTTTGTTCTACTAACAGTGGAATTATATCTTTTGAAATACACATTTGGAATTCAAGAGCAGATGGTAGAGGCTCGGGGAAAACAGGAAAATTAATATCTTTTGGAAAAAGAAAAAGTTGGGCTTAGGGATGGACGCGAGACGTGCGAGACGAGAATAGGGGCTGTCTCGTCTCTTCTCGCAGTGGTAAACCTCTGTCTCGTCTCGCAAACACTGTGTCTCGTCTCGCGTCTTGCAAAGAAATTGCCGTCTCGTCTCGCAAACACTGTGTCTCGTCTCGCGTCTCGCAAAGAAATTGCTGTCTCGTCTCGCGCGAGACGCGAGACGTCTCGCGAGTCGCGCAAAATTAAGGACTGCGATTTCGTTACCATTTTATACTAACTTATTATTGAGATTTTATTGAAAATTAATATTAATAATAACAATTACTTACATACAGCCACATTAGTAGATATATTAATAACTATATCAGCATATATCGGCATTTGAAGTAAAAGAAATTGAGATTTAATCCGTATATATAATGTCACACCGAAAATATAGTATTTATTTTTATTTACTAGCTGCGTGCCCGTTCTTCGCACTGTAGTAAACGAAAATTTTCCTAACATGAGTAATTTCAATTAATTCCAGTGATGTGGAATCTAAAAAGCAAAATTATTTGACTCTTGATGTAAAGTTTGAGTCATGAGTATTAACCTGGCATCATTGCAATATAATGACTCAAAAAACTACGTTAGTGTCATTCGCGATCAGAAAAGTGAAAAGCTTAGCGGTTTGTAGAGAACTCCCGACTTTCAAAATGTGTTATTTCTACATCATACTGTAGTTCTACATCATACTGTTCAAGTTGTAGCATTAAATACCTCAGACACTACATGAAATGGACAACCGTTTGTTTTAAAATAGCTGCGCACCTCTCTTCATACGAGAAGTAGCGAATATTTTACTAAAATCATATCTGAATAAGACAAAACAGATTTTTTTTTTTTTAAGTTCAAGTAATCTCCTCTGTTGAAATTACTGCGGGATATATTAACACAAATTAGAATTACTTATCGTTCAGTTGGTTGTAAGATAACCCTTGAAAAATTATAAACAGAACACTTTTAGCCTTTATTAAATCTCTACTACTTTTTACTTTTAACGTCAATTTCAAGTCTCTAAAATATGTGTAATTTTTATATTAGTGAAAACAAGATTATATTAACGATAATTATAATTATTTGCCTAATATTTCCAATAACATTACCGTGTGTGCATTTTTAGATTTCATTATAGTATCTCAGTTGGTTAATAGACGTCTTATTTTTTGTTTATATTTTAAATTACTGAACAGTTAATTTGTTGACGACTATCCGTTTGTACTTTTCCACAATAATTTTTAGTGATAGTATTACAGTCGTTATGGTCGCCCTGTTTACAGAAAAATTAAACCATAATCACCCTAATGTATATCCAGTGTGGATTTTTTAAAAAAATGAAAAGACGTCTAACAGGCGAAGATAATTTTAGAATAGGAACCCAACTTCAAGATAAAATGATGGGGAGGAAAAAAATTTATAAAAGTTTTGCAAGCCGAAGGAATATAAACGAAAAGAGAAATAGTTTTTAAAAAAATTGCTTGCATTTCTTTTTGTCCGATATTAATATATAAGAATAAAAAATGTCATTTTAATCTCTTTAAAATAGGCCAACAATAGGGATTTAACCGCCCCTAGAAAGATGTTACCAGGGTGCCCCCCCCCCCCCCTACGCACACCGCAACGTGCGGGAAAGTTTGAGGATAAGATCGGTACAAGGATATTCAACCATATTTTAACCATCTCAGACTAAGCATCAATGCGAATGCAAGTTGCTCTACTTCTAATCTTTCTCTGATGTACCCGAAACCCGATTATCACAGGGGCAAGGGGGGGGGCGGTAGTCCGGTGCCCCTGAAGAAAAAGGGGGCCCATATATATCCCGATTATCTAAATTATAAATTCATATGTACTGAAATAGTAATTGTGGGCAAAAAACTGAATTTCTTCTATAATATAGGTATTACCTAATTGTCTATCACTAGATCAAGTTAGAGATAATTTTTTGGGGTGATAAATACGATTTGATTAAAGTACAAAAACTACAGTTAACTGAAATGCAATTTTCGAGTACAACAGCGGTCAAAACTGGGTTAAAATGCTTAAAAAAGGGGGGCTCAGTAAAGGGGCTTAATGCGTAAAAAAGGGGATAGTAAGGGGGGCCCCAAACTTTATGCCCCGGGCTCCGTCTAAAAGTGGTCAGATTTGAACATACCGTACCGCCTTTCCTATTTACTTATTATTTTTCTTTCAGCTCTTCTCTGTTTTCTTTTTTTTTCCGCCTCTTTCTTTATCCTCTCCTTTGTGTGTTTTGTATATCTCTCGTCTGTTCTAATTTTAAATGTTACGTGTTTGTGCGTATTGTAGAGTGCCGATAGTATACCAGGACCGAAAATGAAGGAGACGCAAGTTAAACGGTAGAGGCTTCAGGCAAATTGTCGCTTTTCAGATCGTATTTATGCCAGACGGAAAAAAATGCGAGAATTCTCGCGATAAATCTCGCGCGAGACAAGACTCTGTCTCGTCTCGCGTCTCGTCCGGCAAAATATTTTCTTTCTCGTCTCGCAAAAAAATGCCTGTCTCGTCTCGCGTCTCGTCTCGCAAAATAATGCCTGTCTCGTCTCGCGAGACAATGCGAGAACGCGAGAATTCTCGCGTCTCGCGTCCATCCCTAGTTGGGCTCTTTTCTCTACCATGGAATTAAAAAAAAATTCCAGTGTTTCAAGAATATTTAGATTATTTCTGCTATTTTCAAGTAAAATTTCATCGTCTTCTTCATCTGTGCTTCTTTCAAGGAAAATATCATGACTGGTTATGAGATTAAAAACTCAACTTCAGAGTAGTCATCAGATAAGTCTGATAAATCGATTTTCATGACACTGATGAAAGTTGTAGCATCTTCTGCACTTTTGAAGACATTTTTTCTCATTTTCCTATGGAATTACTGTCCTAAAGTAGATGGCTGTATAGAAATTAAGAATTTATTCAAAATCCTAAAACTTTAGAAAACCTTTTTTTTATAAATAAAGATAAAAATTTAAATTTCTTAAAATAATTTTTGTGAAACAATTCAGCAGTAAGTTTATTCACTAATTTAATCTTACTAAAATTCTTTCTTTTTCCTTTTTAACAGAAAAAAAGATATTTTTGATGATTAAGAAATCCTAAAACCCATATTTAGCAACTTTTATATTCACAGATGATATTAAAAGCACGTTAATAGCAATATTATAAAATTTAAAGGACAAAAAAAACAAAACCCAAAAACTCTATTAAAATGTACAGCTGCGGAAACAACAAAAAATAAAAATAAAATAAAATAAAATAAACGCCCGCTTATAGTTTATTCGACCGTCGTTCAACAAAGTTACATATACCAATCGTTTACGATTGACGTACACTTGAATTTACTATACATAAAAATTGTATAAGGGGCCATCTCCATATTAAAATTCGCACCAACTTTCTTTTTTTCCAATCGCAACCCCTAGATTTCACTTCATATTTCAAAAATTTAGCTCATTTTAACCCAGGATACGAATTTTCAATAAATTTGAACTGAAAATGAGCGAGTTATGAGCTTCCAAAATACCCCTTCCCAGTATGTTAAAATATTTTTTCATACTTTAATTCATATCTCACGTAGTATTGATAATTAGAAGCTGATTTTTATTCGTACTACTAGAACTAAACGACCCAAACATACCTTACTATTATTATAATTTTTAATAAAATATCAATTATGAATCATGAATTATTACATTATTATTCAAAAAAATCATGAATAGCGACTTAGCCAAATTTCGATGGAAATAGATGCAGAAAGTAATATTACATGGCTGTGCAAAATTTCAAATTTTTACGCGTTCAGTAGTTTAATTTATATTAAATTAAATGTATTATTTTCATGAGTTAAGGGTCCGTATATAAATTTAAGTCAATTTTTAAAAAAATGCTTAAAATAAACATAAATTAGATTTCTTTTGCACAAATTTAGTAAAATTTAGCGGTATTAAAAAATAGCAAATTTTGAAGCAAATAAATTGGAGATTTGTACAGTTTGATGGTGATTCTATAAAGCGTCTCTTGTTGCGTCCGCTACTAGTTCCCCCCAGAGAAAATGTTTTCCATGTGTAGAATTAGATGCTGTAGATGTATGTCTTAAAATACAACGTCCTATTTCTGAAAACTAACATCCTTAACATTCCAGGCTTTAATTTGACTTTTTGGTCAATTAAAAAATTAATTAGTAAAAAACGTACGAAGACAATTTGAGACTTCCGAAAAAAGAAGAAAGGATTCTTCGATCTGCTCCACGTGACGTCAGAATGAAGAACCGAGATTGAAATTCGAAGATTCCATAATTTCTCCGGAGTCTGTGTAGTGTGCGGAGGAGAGGGGATATATTTTAAAGGTGTAGGGGAGGAAAGTCTCATCCTAGCCGAAGGCGGACGGCCCATAGGTCGCGAAGAATGTGCCGTAGGTTGCACATTTTGGTCGCGAAGCGGCCATCGGCAGACTAGCTGGTCCAGTGGCGGCTCTTCCATTTGAGCACATGAGCACGTGAACCCACAAAGGAAAAACTAAAAATAAACACATTAATAAATTAAATTTAAAAAAATGTTAAGTACACTTCTAGATTTTTGTGAATTTAAAACGTTAGCTTTACTCTCACCCATCCGCCATTATTATTAAAATCGCTTATTATAGCTACGCACTGCATCGTAGGTTACTACAGCACAGTATTTCCTAGCTCGCATGTGCAACCGGTAAATGGCCATCTGAACCACACGCTGAGAAAGAAGCGGGGAGAGTTGCGGGAGAAGTAGGGCGCTGCCGATATCACTGCTTTCGCACATTTTCAGTATGCTCGTGGGCCATCTTTTTTGCGGTTATCTCTTCAGCATTCTCCCTTGGTTTGTTATATTCGGTTAGTTAATCCATTTTTTTTTCATTTACTTATTATTTTCTTTATTTTTATCAAAATAAGAGTTTCGGAGCTAAAGCAATTACACTTATCAATATTATCCTTTGAAAAAAAATTGAAATAAAATTAATCAAGGTAACACCTTTGCTAAAACTAATCTTGTTGGCGAAATGTAAGACCCAAGATTACTTGTTTTCTTCCAGTTGCATGCATTGTCTTAGTTTAACTGCTGTCAACGCAAATGTACTTTAATTTGTAAGGTGCGTCGTATATGCAAATTTAATTTTCGAAATGTATTTTGTGAACCTCCATTGAAATAACCCACGAGCCGCCACTGATCTGGTTGCCGGAGGCGGCTAGTAATAAATATTTGTGAAACAATGGAAAGACTTACCTTTGGAAACATTTTTTCTTTGTTGGCTTCATCTATGTTGTTTCTCAAGTTATTTTCTATGCATTAATGCCACTTTCTCTGTACCTAAACTACTACTATCATCCATTAAAGGTACAATTAATGGTTTTAGGACTTTATAATTACATTTTGAAATTTTTTCTTTTGTGCACTTTTGTAAAAGAACTATAAATGCTAAGCATACCAATTTTTATATAATTGTACAGTCATTCGTACAGTCATTAATTCCTTATGGGCCTGCAAAATTTCAAGTTAATTGGATGTCTAGAAGTGGGTGAAAATTGAATTACAAGATTCCATTACATTGATACATACATACAGATGAAATTATTAATAATAAGCTTTTTAATAAAAAAAAAAGCAGACTAGTTAGAAAATTTATAGGATTTGCAAGCAAATGTGTATGGAAAGTACACGTGCAAAATTCTATGAAGTTGTAATTGTGTTCAATGCAGTGGTTGAATGCTATGGGCAATTTCGATCGCTGCGATTATTCGAGATATTGTATGATTAACGATATTTATTCTTCGAATAGTTTTGAAATCCAGTTGTAACGACTTGTACCAATATAGCTTGAAGACTACTTATTATCTGCTTCTTATTCCCAGATACTTGTGGAACGGCCACTTCAGTTTTCGCCGGAAAGCTGCGATCTGAACTCATATAATTTTAACGTTGATAGTTCTCGAATGAATCTTCAAAGGATTATTATCTGTAAATAAAATGGCATGCACCGATTAGTTTCGACTTGGAATAGCAACTAAGCCTCCAAATGTAAATTAAGTAGTTTATTTTGTTGAATTTACAGTTTTTGTCACAAGAATGTATTGTACTGATGTTTTTGCATGTACTGTTACAGTTTCTGTTCTTTTAGAGGCGCACGTTTTTGCCATATAAGGTTTATTTTAACATGCACTCACATGTATATCATCCCCGATAGAGTGAAATTTGAAAGTTATAATTAAATTTATTGAGTCAAAATTAACTTGGTAAAATGTAAAATCAAATTGTGAAATGTGCATGTACATTCTTTAAATTGCAATATGTTCAGTAATAATATCTCAAAGCATGAAATTAAAATTATTTTTTTTCATTTTACTTCGCAAATAATTTATTTCATATAGTTTCTGCTCCTTTTCTTTTCTTTTAGTATAACAAATCACATAAGAGAAAAACTTTACTCTTCGTTTACTAATAAAAATTGTATTTTAAATTTACTATTACTTATAGGTTAAAGTTTAAAAATTTTAACCCTTTAAGAGCATTTTGATTGCATGTTCTTAATAGGTTAGATTTTTATGTAAATACTCAAGTTTTTACTTTAACTACTTTAATTATTTAATTCTGAGAAAATGTAAATTAGCATTAACATGAATATATAATGTTTAAGCTTTCTTAATTCAAAATATAATTTCACTCTTACCAGTCTTTTATGTGCACATGTATATGTATGTTCATCTCAGATGGCCAGACATTCTTTCTACTCTCTAGAAACACAAAGTTTTCCTCTTGTCAAGATTGCTATAAACTTTTCTTGGAACGTCCCTGCTTGAAATTTATGCGTACATTCTACCTAGGGCGTTGTCAGTCTAGATTCCGCGTATGAATACTTTTATGCTCGGAGACATTTTCTCTTGTTCTTGAGATATTTAAGTTGAGTGATTTTCGCCCTTTGTTTTGTCTGCTAACTTTTCTCAGGTGAATACCAATGAAACACCTCATTTTAGTTATTAGAAAAGTAAAAGTACAAAATATCACGTGTAACACATTATTTAGTTATTAAGAAAATGTGACACAATAAACAATAATAACACCAGTTTCAATCTTTGTTACGATGAACCCACATTCTTTGTTTGTTTGTGTGTGTGTGTGTGTGTACTTATTATAAAGCAGAATTTTTTTTCTCCAGACATCAGTTGGCAGCAGCGTTACACGCTAACTATGACTTCACAGAAACGACAGCTCTCAAAGTGTAACTGCATTTGTTCTTGCAATGATATCAGTTTATGGAGCAAATAAATAATGATTCTTTCATGATGAATAATTTATTTAGAAATTATAGCGGTATATATTACTCTAGACGTCTTCTTTTATATGGAAATTCAGAAAAATACAGAGCGGTATATATTTCTGTAGATGTTTTCTTTTATGTGGAAATTCAGCAAAATACAGAGAACACTGAAAAATTTGTCTAATGTTTAGGAAACATTTGGTTTAGTTGCAAAAAACTGGCAATTTCCTATAAAAAGATTAATATGGTAATCTAAGAACGAAAATAATGGACTAGCCTCACAGCTGAGTTCGATGCTTGCATAAATAGAAGTACATCGAAAAACTGGAAGTAAGGGATTCATAGAAAAATTCTTCTAGTGATGAAACGAAAAAATTTCATGGAATGATACTTACCATCATTCCGTTATGTATGGTTGCATTGAAGGTAATGCAAACAATTACACTTAAAGATATCTGAAGTTAATTTTTTTGTTTACTGGTGATTGGCTAATTTAAATACTCTTTTATTATTATACTAATATATTCTTTTTTTTAAAATAAAAGTTCTAGTTTTAGCTTTGGTGCTGTTATTTATGGATTATTTATGGATAAAATAGTTGAATAGTAATTAATTTAAATCATAAATTTGGGATATCGAAGAACATATTTCTACATGATACTTTGATTAGTATGAGTATTATTCCTATACGTACGATTGTTTTTTGTACATTTTTACTTGGTTTCTCTATAAATGTACAGTATGATTTCCTTAATGTAACATATGCATTTTGTAGCCTCTCACGATGACCAGTAATTAGGGAATGCAATCCCTATACCGCGGCAACGGGATACCCACGGGATCCCGCATAAATGTTTGCAGGACTTGTCCTGCGGGATTACGGTTCTAATCCCGCGGGATTGATTCTCAGAAATAAAATACTTTTATTACAATTTTACGCCACCTTCCCGATCATCAATTGACCAAAAGTTGTTGCATATGTATGTCTCTTATCTCACAATACATGAATGAATCAATAAAATTTTAAAGTTTTAATTTTTCTAAATATCCTCCGATGGGAGTCTGGATCAAATATTGTAACCCAAATGCTTTTAACTATTTTACTAAAACTAAACTAAGACTAAGACGACGAGTAACTCTTTACATTGCATTTTTTTGCATAAAAATCTTACTTTTTCATATTTTTCTCTGCTTAAATGAATTCCTGAAATGCCAATCCCGCGGGATCAATAAGTCTTAATCCCGAAATCCCGCGAGACGAAAAACGGTGCAGGATTGCATTTCCCTACCGGTAATCTCTTACACTTTTACCCTTTATCAATATACAGTAAAATCTTGATACAATGATGCTCAAGTGACCCAATAAAATGATCGTTCTAGAGGGATGTATCGTTATATCGAAGGGAGATATATTTTATTGGAATTCCAAGGGACCGAAAAATTTTAGCATTATACAGGGATTATCATATCGAATATCGCTATAGCGAGGTTTTACTGTAATACAGTAAAACCTTGATACAACGATGCTCAAGTGACCCTATGAAATGATCGTTCTAGAGGGATGTATCGTTATATCGAAGGGAGATAGATTTTATTGGAATTCCAAGTTACCGAAAAATTTTAGCATTATACAGGGATTATCATATCGAATATCGCTATAGCGGGGTTTTACTGTAGTTTCTAAGTGACCGTGATTTCTGAATGTTTGTTTTTATTTCACCATAAAATGCCTATAGAATATGTTCTACATCTGATTATTTTTTGCATTGCTTAGAATTGAAGAAGTTGAATCTGTTACATCATCTAATATTAAGATTAACTAGCTAAAGCTTTCATTACTTTTTACATTACTTTACAAAAGTTAGGTGCTTTTTTTATCCCGGCAGTCCACACACCATACAGATCCTACACCGTATTTTCAGCAAATTAGTGTCTTAAACGGGAAGATTCATTGCATCAAAAGTCCAAATAGCTCAAATCATCCATTGCCACGACCCACTCATGATTACTGTTATAACGAAGATCATTTCGAGACGGTAATTCCTGCCGCAACGGAACATAACAGCATTGAGTCCAAATCAAAGCCATTTACCGACCAACTTAGAGGTCATCCAGTTTCAATTCTGAGCGCCTCTTCCACCAACATAGACACGATTTCTGTTTAGAAAAGAACGGTGATAATAAGAATTGCTCATCCCCGCGGGTTCCATGTTTAGCACGTTTGACTTGAACGATCGACGTTGAATGGTCACGAATCTAGAAGTGCAATGCTGTAATAGTTCGAACACAGAGTGGAAAGGGGCGGCACGACACAAACGGCATCATGGATGATTTGGTGAAAAAAAGGCATTTAGACCACTGATCATTAAGAGGCTCCTGTCAGCAGATTTTGTGTGCCAATGATGCTGACCTTCGCAAGTCTTTCTTACCGATAAGAAAAACTGATATTAAATATTTTCTCATTACCAATGCCAGTTGGATTTATGATTCTAGGTTACGCCCCGGGAATATTTTGGTTCAAGTTATCAAATTATTAGAAGGGAAACTGTTTCACTTAACCACAGAGTACTGACATATATTTCAATTTAGATGAGCGTTTTGGATTCATGTATACAATTGGCAAAAATATGAATCAAACGTGAGAATTTGTTCAAGTTAGACTAGTTCAAGATCATGCTATGCTCCACGTGAAAGTAACAAGTGCTCCGCCAAAAAGTACCTCCTTGTCTTAACTCCGAATTCACTCAACTCAGATTTATTCTATGTGCTCTTTGAAAGTGCACAAGGTGATTTGCCAACATTTAATGAAACTCAAAGTGATCCAGCCGAGAAAAATCTTGAGAAAACCTGCCGGAGCTCTTTGAAAACAATTGTGAACCACACTAAACAAAAAAAAAAGTTCCAAGGAGTTCTTCATATACTTGGTACATGAACTACCGAATTTTGTTTTCCAGTTGAGAAACAAAAAATTTGTTAATCAAAATAACCGTTCAAACAAATTATCTTAACAGTATTGCTTTATGGGTGATAAACGGAGCTTCGCATCACCTTAATTCCGAACTTTTCTAGGAATTCCAATGTAGGTGCATTCACAAAAGATGATCCCTGATCGGATTGTAACTCCTCGGGGAATCCCATGTAACTAAAATTTGAAATAGCACATTTACGACAGTGGGTGAACAAAGATTTTGAACAGGAATTGCATCTGGATTTAGAAGACATGCAATTTTAAGTTATTATATATTTGTGGTGTCAAGGGTAAAGGCCCACAAGCATCTACATTTATTTTCCTAAAAATGTCTGTAATAATCAGTAGGATGTTTAAACGTGCCGCCACCATTTTTCTTTAGGGTTTTCCAACTCTTTGGTAACTGCCACAAGCCTTCACGAAATTTTCAACGTCTCAGTAACAGTTCGGACAATAGAAATTCTTGCATAATACTTCTTTAGTTTTTGTTGTTCCAAGATGAGCCGCTTTCGATTCATGACAAATTTCATTAACTGTTTGCGATACTCCTCTGGAACTACTAGCAGTGGATAGAGTTCCGTGTTTTTCTTCCTGATAAAATAATAGTTCATTATTTAATTCAAATTTACTGTTAGCCTTAACTTTGGCGAATTTATTTACAGTCTTTAATTCTGCAATTCTATTTTGTGCTGACCTGAATTCTTCAAGTGTGATCTTCAAATGATTAAGAGTTTAAACATAGGTCTCCGTTGATGGTAATATGCTTTTTTCTTAATCAGTGGTTTCAGTTGTGTCGGCGATCTCTTGACAAGATTCAGACGAAAGTTCTTGATATTTCACTTCTTTCTCTTTTAACTCTTCTTTCTTCTGAGAACGTGTTTGGTTCGCTTTTGTCATATGGCTTTTCACAGCTTTATTTTTTTTCATGCTTTCGATCGATGCAGCTATCCTATTTCCCAAAAAATATTTACCTTTTCCCCATTTGTACTGTTGTACTGCCGGTGGTGGATCTAACGCCTGGCGGGCGCCAAGGGCCCCGACCACCTCCAGAGGCCCCAACTTTGAAAATTCTTCAAGAGAATAATTAAATAAGTTCAAAATTGAAGCAATACATTACAGGTGCAAGCTTGATAAGAAGGAATCGGTATTCATATCGTTTGAAAGGGTTGTTTCCACTCTGTTCCATGCTGTCCAGACTCGATAAGCCCAGAGGTGAGGAAATAGCGGCCAGCTGACATTTTTTAAGGCCCCCCAAGGCAGTCTGAAAAATTCCCCTTGAACTGAGATTTCTTTTAAAAAATATTATCAATGCTGAAAGTTCCTACTTAGAAAAAGTGTTTTTATTGAGATTAGGGATTATCGGCAGAGGTTACAAGACGAGATAAGAAAAAAGATTTCAGGACTTAAGAGCTTAAATTCAATTAACTGTCGTATCCCATCACTGCTGATATTGACACAGCACCCGAGGAGCTGCAGCTTCAACTTATTGACATGCAATCAAATCATACTATGAGAGAAATGTTTAATGCTGTACCGTTAGTTGAATTTTACAAATTATTGTCTGCTGAAAAATTTTCATGTATGAAGAAATTTACTGGGGAAATATTTTCTATAATTGAGTCTACATATATTTGTGAGCAAAGTTTTTCTTGTTTGAAGATCAACAAAAGTAAATATAAATGCTCTTTGGCAGACATTAACTTGCAAGCTGCAATGAGAATCTCAATAAGCAATTTCCTTCTTCTTTTTAAGGAATGTGGAATTGTGTGATAGGGTGCTTTACATCATTAACGCGAATTTAAAATTAAATTTGCTTGGAGCTATATTTATTCATTTTTAACATGATACAATTTATACCGCTTCTAAAATGTAAAACTTACTAATGACTTCAATAATTTGAAAAGGTGCGGCACTCCGATAACTTCCGCATCTACAAAGTCGCCCCCAAAATAAAAAAAAATTCCCACTCCTTCTCTAGGTGATAGGAACTGTTCAATCCAGCCGAAAAGAGGAGCTTTAGATTAGTTTGAAGGTCGACTCTTGCTTTCACGTTTCATGTTGCAGAATAAGATAATCATTGTATCGGACGCTGGCAGGAAAACAATCTGCCGTTGCTCTCTCCATTATGTGGAGGGCTGGGTCCGAGGTTTTGAACCATTAGCTTTTGTCGGTGGATCCCGACTGGTCATTAAAAAGTCGTAAATTCACGATAAGCTCCTAGCTTTGTAATTCGAAGAACGTAATGCAAACGTACATTGCTTTTCACCTTATCCTTATGTTTTTCAGTTATTGAGTCACTCCAATTCAAAGTACTAAACACCATTGTATCTAGTTTCTTATAATGTATGTGCTGTGTTTTTATTTTATTTTCATTTGTGTTGAGTTTTAAATTTCTATTTAGAAGATAGGGTAATATTTCTTCGAGGCAGGACAAGTAAAACTCAAAGATAAGATATAGTGCGCTTTTTTCTTTTGTAATTTTACATATTGTCAAATTTTATTTACCAAGGGGACCGCCCCTTCAACCTTTCCTCGCTATGCCATTCATTGTGACTTATTTTTATACTAAAAAGCTTATTTAAAAATGATGAAATTATTTCAAGAACTAAGACAAGGAATTATAATAAGTTACGAAAACGGTTTTACTGTTACCATTATTATTTTTTTTATTGCAAAACTTAAGTGATATAGTCATGTTGTATACTTTATTAAAGATCTCAAAACACTGAACAAAATGACATAAATCTCAACTCTCTAGGTCAAATAGCTCTTGAGGTACACACTCTTAATGAATACTATCTACCATGAAAAATTTCCGACTTTTTCAAAATTCCAGACTTATAACTCGGAAATAAATTGTTTTCAAAATCTGAAAATTTGCATTTTTCTTCTAATACGGTAGTACCACAAATAGACCCAAAATCTTCAGTATCTGCAAACACGATGTCTAGACCATTGGTAAGTTTTAATCGATTAATAAATCATTACCGTTATCTTTTTAATTTTTAAAAATTATTATTATTATTTTTAGTAGTAGAAGTTTTAGTATTAGTAGTAGCAGTAGTAGTTATTTGGAACAGAATTTGGGGAAGAATGAATTCTCCAGCACATTTCTGCAGTCAGTGGAAGGCAAGTTCTTGTGTTTAGGGGGGCTTGAAAATTTTACCGCCTAAGGACTCCAATAGGCTTGATCCGCTTCTTTGTGCTGCTTCTTCAGTTACAGCATGTCCAAAACTACCTTCTAATTCTATTTCGGCTAATGGTAGACACGTAGCAGTCTCTATCAATGGCGATCTCGCCCACACATATTCACCTGCGTAAACATATAAGGTTTCATTAACTTGGGGCAAACAAAATCTAATGTGGCTCCAGTATCGCGAAGTATGGAAACTTCTATACCATTCACCTAACTAATTACTATTATTCGTAATTGTTTTCTCTGCTCAAATTTCCTTTCTTCATCCTTGTTATTTTGCGTCTCGTTTTTCATTTGGTCACTATGCGTCTCCTTTTCAATTATTTAATTTAAATTGATTCTCCTGGAGTATTCTGAAGTTTTCGATGATGGTCGACATTCAGCTCTTTTGAAACAACCTTTCATATTTTCATATTCGCCTATTTTATCTGCCAAATCAAATGGAGAAAGCATTTTCATCTAGCTTCTGGGAAATGATCCTTTATTTCTTGGGACACTCGCCTCTTTAACTGTTCTGTAATCATTAATTCTTTAAGCTGTTCAAGATTCGTAACTTTTAATTCGGAAATTCATTCTTCGAAATCACTATTTAACCCGTGAGAATAATTCAGCCACGTTTTGAAAAAAGTGATGCCCATAAAACATCTGTTTTAACCTTTAATTAGTTTAATTTGTACCGCTTATACATCAACTCTTTAACATAATCGCAATTTTTAAACTAAGTATTCTCGAGCCAACATATTCGTTATCTCACTTGACAAAACACTAAGTAGATACGCAACCCAATCTTCTTTAGGAACTCTAGCCATTTCTGCTTTCCAATCAAAATTTATTACTCCTATTTCATCTTTTCAGTCATCGAATTTCTGGTTTATTTTCAATAATTTTATTTTAGGGACACACCGTATAACAAGGAAATTTTCCATGGGGGGGTTACGACTACTTCAACTCATATGTATGTTTAGGTGTGTGTGATAAGGGATTGAAGTATATATATTTTGTATGGCAAAAAATTTCTCTTGGGAGGGTTATGACCCCCTAACCCCCAATTTTGGCTACGCCACTGCACTTGAGAAATACGCAGCATATGCGTATCACCTTTTGAAGCACTCAATTCTAACCGTTTTATTTCTAATGCCAATTCTCTTTCTTTCTCTTCTTTCTTTCCTTCACGTTCACTTTCCCTGATGACCACTTTTGTTCTAATGAGACTGTGCAATAACACTTGTTAACTTCTGGCTACTGCAAATTTGCTAAGAAAATTAAGTTTTCTTCTAATGCTATGAAACGCCGAAAGCATTTTTGGATACTTTCTGACACTTAATCAGAAATTCAGAAACGTTTATAGAGTTTATGTTTGCTACTACAGAGTGCATATTAAAAAATTGCAATTATATTCCCTTTACAAAACATGTAATTTATTTGAAACATTTCTACAAATGAAAAACAGATGTTTTATATGAATATTTTAAAGTAATAAAGGTTTTAAACTTTCTGATAATAATTGGATAAGGATAATATGAATGCTTCAGTTTTATCAAAATAACGCTTAAATAATGTGTGACCCAATAAAAATTCCAAACCCTTAGTTTATCATTTTTTAAACTATTTAAATGCTTAAAATTTGTGCCATCTTGATTTGATGAAGAATTTTAATTCAACAAGTCAAGACTATAGTTTTGACCAACTATACTGCCTCCCCCCCCTTCGTTTCGTTTCAGCACGAAAATGTGAATTTCTAATTGATTAGTTGACTTTAATTTATTCACTAGCTCGTCGTTGACGGGTTAGTACATAATATAAATTTTCAAAAAGTTTGAATCTTCGTCAGCACTCGTCAAAAAAAGAGTCACGGACAGAGTGACAGAATGACAGACAGGCATTTTTTTTTTCTTTTCTGAGAGTCGTACTTGATTCCCATGTACTTGAAACGGATAAAAATCGCAAAACTTTTGAATTCCAAGTAATGTACAGATATTTATATAGATTGTTCGCTTTTAGTGAGTTTCATTCAAATTTAATCAAATTAATAACTCATAGATTTAATTAGATTATTCTTGGGTTGCTAACGTATGTTCTGCACTATTCATTTCTTTATCAGACAATAACACTGTCGTAAACTACCTCAATTAGAACACTAATAAAGTGTCTATTGTATGTATTTCAAATTCCTTCTCAGCAGTAGGGTCATAGTGCCCAGAAATAAGCACTTGATCACGCTCAGCATTTAGACGTAATACATCTTATCACTAAATCTAAAAACAAAAGAGAGGGTGGGACGAAGATGAGAAGCCCATCACGAACTGTCAAAAGCGATGAAGGAATTTTCCCATGAAATATTTGGAATCACTACACATCCCACACCAGGAAATGATGAGTTGTGAAGTACTTCAAACTGCAGTGAAGTCCGGTCATTCGTATTGATCTACTTGAACTAGAAACGGGATGGCTACAGAGACTATCAAAATTTGTAGAACTTAGCCTTAGTTCTGTCAAAAACCAGTCTCTGGGGAGACGGCTGCTCAATGAAGCATACTTTAACCCTTTGAGGCGCAACCCTTTCCCAATGCTGAAAAAAGGGCAGCTGTTGCCATCGCTCGACTTAACTACCAGCAAGATGGCGGATGGTCGAAACGTTCATCGCGTGCCACAGATCTAGAGACCTTTTTTGACGACAGCTGGCCGTACACAGCGGCACAGCCAGCTGCATCAAAAAAGGGTCTCTAGATCTGTGGCACGTGATGAGCGTTTCGATTGTCCGCCATCTTGCTGGTAGTTAAGTCGAGCGATGGCAACGGCTGCCCTTTTTTTCAGCATTGGGCAATCTATCCAGCTGTTCTCGCATTCTTCCATTTTTCAGCAGATGTCAGTGCTGTTAAAAATAATCGTGACCATTTTTTTTACGGGAAATGACGTGCTAAAAAGTAAAGGATTCTCGTGGAGCTATGTCACCCGCAACTATTTTTATAGAAATCGAATCTATTCTTCGTGACTGGCAACAGTCAAGACGTCAGAGTTTGGTGTTCCCAGAGTGGGAACACTGCGCGTTAAAGGGTTAAAAAGTGAGAGAGGAGAAGAGACTCCGGTCAATCGTATCGTGGTTTCTTGAGAAGATGTTCATTGAATAGAGGTTTTCGGTAGAATCACTACACACACACAGCGAAATTCGGTTATAACACCAATAAATGTGGCAGATTATTTATGACGCCATAACCGAGTGATGTTTCTGTTCTTCGGGCAAGTGATTGAACGGTAAACAACATTTTGACGTTTTAAAAATTATTTTCAGTATAAACGAGATCGCTATAACCAATCGATATATTCGACTGATCTAAAGCCGTTTGATATAATGTACGTTTTTGAACTCCGAGCAAAATCCATTGTAGAATGCAATCAACGAAAGCCTGTTTTTTGTAATAAATGAACATTGGTAGACCTTAACTGGTAATTTCGCACAAAAAAATAGCTAACACAAGATAAGTAATAAAAGATAAAAAAATCTGGATTTGGAAAGATCCCCCTGGCTAAGTCCCTGATGGAAATAATTTTTTTTAAATGCTTCAAATAAAAAATGTATCAAACTTGTAATAGAATGTTTTCAGGATTATACACGATATTCACGGATTTTTTTAAAATATGGCCGAAAAAAAAACATATGTGTATATTGTGATGTAATTAAATAACAGTAAAACCATATAAAATATAAATTTATTAAAAAAAAATATTTTGCCTTTACTTTTATCTCTCTCTTTTAAGTAAACTGCTCAAATAATAGATCTCAGTAAACAACCCAAATACTGGATGAATGCAAAAAAATAAGAGAAGAACGATAGGAAAACATATTTCCTAAAGCGCAGAAAAGTACTGCAATCTCTTTTATCTGATTTTAGGATACTTTGCGTTTCTCGCCAACGAAAGAATATTCCTTTCGAAATTTTCTCTGAATTGGTTGTTAAAACATACCTAACTTGACTTGAACCTTCGACTTACTCCATATAAGGGACTTTTTTGGGTCCTAGTTGAGATCAGGCTGAGTTAACTGCAGATATACGTATTGCAAATTTGTAAACTCTCTGTAAATGTAGTTGCAGAGCTACTGTTAAAAATAGATGCATTAAAATATTTTTTTTGTTTATTATTCATAATTTAATGTTGATTACTTAGTAGGGTATGGTGAGGTAAAATCGGTAGAGAGGCAAAATGGGTAGGTATTTCTTTTTGATCAAAATAATGTTTTTTTTTTAATATTTCTTTTTTAACATGCATTTTCTGACATTAGTTGGCAAGATTTATATTTATTAAAATGTTTCTTAATTGCACTGGAAAGCATAATATTGGCTTTTATCTGCTTACTGAATCCATGTTCTTTTCTTGTTTCTCCAAAAGCTTTGAAGGAACTAATATATTCCTGAAAATTTGAGAAGTTCTGTTATTATTATTATTAATTTAAAAAGGGTCTTAACTTATTACATGAAAAATGTAAGAATTTTTTGAAATATTTTTCTTTCCATTTATGCTTTAGTGTCGTGGGGTAAAATGGCTACAGTAAGGCTTAGTTAATATCATGTTTACAAATGCTCCTAATAAAATACATGATGAGTATAAATGTTGCCTAGCAATGTCTGAAAATATAGGATAAAATATGATTCCAAAACAAATTATTTATACTTTTGATTAAAAAGAAGCATCGACTTATTTTACTTCACCTGACCTTGCAACAATGAGGTATCAGAATACAATGTTTATTTAGAACCAAAGTTTAAAAACCCTGGCCATAATATTTTTAAATTTGAATAATTTGTATAAGTCATGATAGAAAATAAATAAAATTTAATAAAGCATATTAATTTTTTTGGCTTTTTTGAAAATCTATTACCCATTTTATCTCATCTTAATGAACAAAACAGCTCTTAAAATTTAAATTTTTTATATTTATAATATAACTATGTAGTTTTTTTTCAGGGGTGAAATGGATACATGAATCTAAAAAAGTTGAATATTTAACATTAGAAGTAAAAGAAAGCAGCCCATTAATACAAAAATGCCTGTTTTTACACCCATTTTCACTCACCAACCCTATATACACTAATAGAAAGTTTTGCGTCAAGGTCTCAAGCAATTCCAATTTCGTCAGGGTTGCAATTGAAGACTGCGCTAAAAAGGCTGTATTAAACTATTCAAAAGTTGCTATTAGCAAAATCACTTAATGAAAATACTTCCTCCATTAAATTAAGTGGAATTTTGTTAAAAAGTGTTACGTCTTGTAAAAATTAAAAACTGCCTAATTCCGGCATGTAATCAGAAATTTTTTTTCAATAGAGGCACAAGAAATGCTAGAGTTTCTCAAATACGTGCTGATTGTCGTCATTTTGTTAAAAAAATTCAAATTTCATTGAAGGCTCAAGCATTAGTAATTACCGTTTTGTCCAATATCTTTTATGGAAAACATGATTTGAACAAATCTGTTTTATGAATGTTGTGCTATCACTCTATGACTTTTAGAACTAGTACCAATTTCCACCAATAAGGATGTCGTTTGCAGAAACCAACCTATTTCGCTGTTATTCAACATTGTTTAAACTAAACAAATTACACTAGAGTCTAAATCTCCAGAATGTATCTTTAACAATTGACAAACCTTGGCAGTTATGAAATCTTCGGCAAAAATTTTTAAAGCTAAAACTTGCAAAATTTTCTAAAGTTTGAAATATTTTGCGAAATATTTAAAATTTAAAGAGTTTGTGAAAGTCACATGACTAACATATATTTATCATTTGTAACAATCTGCAGTAAGCTTGTGAAAGACGTCTAATATGTTTCAAGTCATGCAATTAGTTTATTTTAAATTATCATAAAAGCCACTCACATTTTTTTAACTACTGTCTGAAAAATTACCTCCTGATGCTTTTTTTTTTATAAATTTCTAGACAATCTGATCTTCCTCTGACAGATGCAATTTTTATTTCGTTATCCAGCTTTTTGATTGAGTTTCAATTAGCATAATTATTGATTGTGCTATACAATAGTACTTGTTTCGAATAGCTATCCCGAGCAAATAGGACTTTTGCACTATATGAAATATACACGTACGAGAAGATGCCCTAAAAAGATCCAGTAAGGGGAAAACTTGCATAAATTAACACAAATGTTTAAATAAAACTTTGGACCTTTTCTATCATATTTTACACTGTATTTTACATCAAAAACATATTTTATTAATATTTAAAAAGTACATTGAGTAATGAAAAAATAGAATTTTGAGAAAGTGACCAAAGGATCATTTTGCACTCAACCAAAATGCAAAATGATCCTTCACTTGAAAATAATTGTAAATTCCTTTTATCGGCAAAATAATAGATGCAAAAGTAATTATGAGTACACATAACGAAATAAAATAAGTTTTACAATCATATAGTGCGCACAATTTATCTTATGAAAATTTTAAAAAAAATTCACAAGCAATAAAATGAAACATTTCAAAATTATAATTAAAAAATTATGGCCTACAACAAACGTAAAAATTAATTAAATAATGTAATGGGGATTTACGCATTTTGAGAATGGTTGAAGGTCTGACATGATGGTTAGGACCCGATATTAGAGTTTCTTCATTCGATGGATCATTTTACCCGGCAGTATGGCTGCCCGTTTTAGGTCATTACTGGATGACGCCAAGAAACATAACAAACGTCGCAAGTGTCATTTCCATCTAAAAACAACCTCCATTCAGTAAAAAGTCATATTTCTGTACATGAAAGACTGTATATCTAAAAAAATTGGAAAGGTAATGCTTACCTTATGACAGATTTTATAAAACTCAGTTTTTCGAAGAATTCTTTTTAGAGGCGCAATATTGTGACCGCATGAATACTGCCATTGCATCTTCTTGACTTGTTACAGCTAGTTCATGCGTTACCCGGTACTTAGTGTTACGTATATCTAAGAAAACAAATATGGATCATTTTGGGACACCTTCCCCTATATTTATTTATGTATTTGCTTATATAGGGGAAAGTAGGTAATATGACGAACTCAATATTTTTTCGACGCAATGATAAATAGCAGCACCTTTCAAGACAATTTGCAAAATTCTAATATTGAGTAATGAAGTTTGCTGCAAGTAATGTAATTTGAGATTGTTTTACGAGTAATGGCTACTCAAATGTATTCCTTTGATCTGTTTTCGTAAATTTTGGTCTTGACTGCGCAAGGAATTTCACAATTAAGGCGAATTATTCTTTCTTTCCGTAAAAATGTTCTCGAAGTACATCTCGTAACATTAAAGATCGCGTGTCTTTTAGTTTATGTACGATACGCTTGGATATTTTAAACAACTTTAAATCGAAAATGGCGATGTGGGATAAGATGACAGAGAGTTCGTCGATGGCCAGCAAGAAAATAACGAAAAATGAATCAGATACAAATTTTGCATGATCAATGATCCACCTAGGATCTTAATGAAGCAAAAGACAGAACCTGAAAATACGATTTTTGTTTATGAACTTCATTACCTGCGGTTTTCCTTAATTTTTGTATGTAATTAATTTTTTGTTGCATTACGGCTGATTAAACTTTTTGATTCGGCTATCGCATGCTCAACTCTTGCATGAGTGGACCTGATAATTATACACATTAAAAGGATTGTTCGAAACTGAGGAACAAATACTAATCAGATACTTTATTCGACTATAGACAAGACACGCCATACTTCGTTAAGGGAAAATAATTTTCATTTCCTTGACCTATGTCTTAAATAAATATCGTATACTATTAATACGACGTTGTGGCAAGTTGTAAAAATGCAAAAGGAAACAGAAAGTCTCCGAGAAGTTTCTTTTCACTTAAAAGAAGTCCCAATCACTATACAAAACGGCTAATTTATCTGGAACTTTGACACAAGTTTCCATTTCAGTACAACTATATATTTTTAAAGAACCTCTTTCGTAGAATTGCGAGATAAGTTTTATCATTCTGAATGATAAGGGAAAGCAGTTTGGGCCCTGCCATCGTCCGGACTGCAAGGTTAGGTTTTACAATGACCCTGTAAATCAACACATTTGGAAAGAACGAATGCGACATTATAAATAGAAAAAGGAGCAAGCTGAAATCAACCCTTCTTTTGGGACAGAACTGTTCACTTCGCATTCAAGTCCATTCTTTACGCGATAAGAAGGCATCGGTCCTTTTGGGCACTCATGGTGGCAACTGCTTTATATGTATCCAAGACTGAAGTGCTAAGTGGATTCCTCCTGTAAATTACGGCGAAATCTTATCGACGCACCGCGCTGAGAGAGATTTATGCACTCCGCTTACCTGGCAGAAACTTCGAATTTGGAAGGGAAAAAGAGGATGGAAAGTTTAACGAGCCTTTTTCTTTTATTTTGACAAAATCATTCGAAGCCTCTTTTACTGTATTCTATTTTTGGGATAAGACTTTGAAAATGCTCTTATTTTTACTGTAGCATGTAAAACTGCTTCATAGTATAAATTGAACGGCCTAATAAAATAATGACAGGGTAGTTACAAATGAATATATCAACTTTGAATAGCTGTATTTACAAAACTACAAGGAATTCACGTATTTTTGGAAAAAGAAATAGAAAAAAAAAACATTGTAAAGTTACTGATAGCATAAAGTTATGAATGTTCAATGTAACCACAACCACCAAAAACAAACGATATTAATTCTAGGGATGAACGCGAGACGAGACAGACATTTTTACCATTAAGATATAGGGATTTTGCGAGACGAGACAGCCCTCTTAGCTCCCGCCTCCTTGCGAGACGCAAGACGCCAATTTTACGTCTCGCGTCCACCCCTTATTAATTCTGTAGAAGAATTCGTCCCACATTTTTTTTCAGCATTTATTACAGTTTCGATGGTTACAGTTAACTTCGCCTTCAATTTAACAATGCCAACAGTAGAGAAGGAAAAAAAAGTCTGAAGCACTTTCATATTTTAAACAAGTACTAAAGTTCTATACATTAAAAGCATGTGATAATCCATGCGTCGTTCCTATTTTTCTTGTGAATCTCAATCCATTAACCTGGAAAGTGTAACATTATTCATGAGTATACAGTATTTTTATTCCTTGTTCCATAAAATAATTTACAAAATTGAAATATCTATTGAAATCGTCTACTAAAACTGTTTAACAGTCTTTGTCAGGCATATTTTAACCATACTCCACCTTTATAAAGATTGCTTGGAAAGTGTATCATAATCCATGAGTGTACTGTATTTGTCTTCCTTGTTATACGACGCACTTCTTTAGAAATGAAATCTATTTTAAAATCGCCTACTATAAAGCTGTTTTCAAATCGTCGCCAGGCATATTTTAACTATACTTCTCTTTTGTAATAAACTGGAGCACTGGTGCGAAATTTTGCAATAAATCATCAAAAATTGCAAACCTTGGTGACTTTCATAATTTTATTCTTCCCCCCACCCCCTCTCCGCCGCGCTATCTAGCTACTCTATTGATAAAAACGCAACGAAAACAGGTCGACGGAAATCGGTCCACAAAAGCATGTAGACAGAAAATACCCGTGTAAACGAAATAGCAGTCTACTGCTAAAAAACAACAAACAAACAAAATCACATTTTATGTTTATGTAACCGCAAAGGAAATAATCGCAGAAAATCAGGTGGAAGTTTCTTAGGGCCAGCCTCCGTTGGTGAAAAGCATCTTAGAAATCAGGAGTTTTTGATATTGCAAATTCTTTCTGCTTTCATTTTGACCATTTATTTAAAAGTTTTTCTTCTATGAAATGTATCTCTCTTCTTAACAGTTGTTTATGCTCGGAAATTATTTACTGTTTATTTAGTGTTTAAAAATTGTTTAACGTTTATTTAGTGCTTGAAAATTATTTAATTGTGTACGTAAATTTATAAATAGAATACAAATTATATTGTCGAATCGTTATAAAATCTCCGGTAGCTTCATTATTCTCACTGAATGTAAAATATTGTCGAAAAATAATAGAAGTATCGGCAGCTATACTTAACATAAACAAGAAAATATATAATTGTCAAAATTTGCAAAGAATGTTACATCTTGCTTTAAAACAAATGGCTAGCGTCTTTACAAACTACGTGTGGAAAAGTGCAAAATTATTTAAGTTTTTCTTACATACTTGGAAAGCTCTTTCGGAAGAAAATGAAAGTTTTTCCAAAGTTACCTTCTTGGAAGAAGGTAACAACTTATTTGTAGAGAAATAAGTCATGAAAGTTAAATAAAAGGCTAGAAAGTAGTAACAACTTGCGGTTCTTCATAAAAGAAGCTGAAATACTTACAAGCACATACTCATCCATTTTAGCTAATGAATCATAGACGAGGAAAATATCTCTTTCTGCGATGGAAAAAGGAAAAAAATATCTTTCTGTGATGGAAAGGTAGGAAAGACAAACTATCTTGAGTAAAAATTAGCCCAATCATTTTAGTATTTCGTATCTATATAAATAAAATTAGACTTTTGTCTGTACATTTCTTGGAATTCAAAAATTTTGCGAATTCTATCCGTTTCAAGCACTCGGGAATCCGATGCGACCCTCAAAAAAAAGTTTGTCTGTCTGTCATTCTGTCATTCTGTCGTTCTGTCATGCTGTCATTCTGTCCATGACGCTTTATTTGTTTAAGCATCACGTAAAAACCACTGAAGCGAATGATATGAAATTTGGTGTCATGATAGGTGGTCACTCAACTTAAAACATAGGCATCGAATTTTTAAAAAATCTTGATTAGATTTTCAGATTTTGCGAAAATCGTTTCAAACTGTGTAAATTTGTGTTCAAGCATCACGCAAAAACGACTGAAGCGAATGATATGAAATTGGGTGTCATGATAGGTGGTCACTCAACTTAAAACATAGGCGTCGAATTAAAAAAAAATCTTGATTAGATTTTGAAATTTTGCGAAAATCATTTCAAACTGCGTAAATTTGTGTTCGCACACAACGTCATAACTGCAAAGGTGAAAAAATGATATTTGGTGAAATGATAGGTGGTCACTCACCTTAAACTATAAGCATCTAATTAAAAAAAATCCATCAGATTTCGAGATTTTGTGAAAATCGTTTAAAACTGAGTGAATCTTTGTTCCCGTATTACGTAATAACGACTAAAGCGAATGATATGAAATTTGGTCACACGATAGATGGTTGCTCAACATAAACTATAGGAGTCCAATTTTTTAAACATTTTTATTAGATTTTGAGATTTTGTGAAAATTCTCTCAAAATACGTTTATATTTCTTCAAACATCACGTAATAACGACTAATACGAATGATACGAAATTGAGTGATATGATAGGTAGTTGCTAATCTTAATTTATAGGCGTTGAATTTAAAAAATATTTTGCTTACATTTTGAGATTTTTCGAAAATCGTTTTAAAATGCTGAAAATTTGTTCCAGCATCACGAAATAAAGACTGCAGGGAATGAAACGAATTTGGGTGACATGATAGGTTGTCACTCAACTTAAATTCTAGGCTTCAAATTTTTCAAAAATTTTGATTAAATTTTGAGATTTTGCGAAAATTATTTCAATATGCGTAAATATTCGTTCGCGCATCACATAATTACGACTAAAGCGAATGAAATGATATTACTTAGTTACTCTCTAACCTGTAATATTTTAACAATACATGAAAATTATAACTTCGCTTTCTTTACTTTGGCAACATACTACATCCATTCTGTGTACTCCTACAATGCTGACGAAAGTTCTTGCTTTTTGGAAATTTGCATTCACTAACCCGTCGAAGACGGGTACTTCAGCTAGTTATCAATAAAATTCAATAATGAATAATGATAAATCATCTCATTATCAATTTCAATGATATAAAGAACACTTAGTTTTAAAATTGAATAAGGCTTATACATTAAGACATAGAGCAGAAATAATTACACAATTGAAGAAGTTCTTCTAAAATGAATAAAGATTAGTATATTGTAGAATATAGAAACTAAATGTGCAAAAATAAATAAATAAAAAATCACCAAAGAAACAAAAAATTGAACTATTCTTAAGAACTTATTATTTTATTCGAATGCTTTGGTACAGTTACAAATTCGCAGAAAATTCCCTCTTTGCAAATGCCCCTTTTTAATTCCTCGAATTTAATTTCCTGTTTCAGAATTCATACCATGGAAGAAGAAGGAATTTTTACAAAAATGTCGGTGACATAGTTATTTTTGTTGAATTATGGGGAATGCCAGTTTGTTGCGAGCTTCTAAAGCACGCAAATAGTTTAAAGACACAAATATCCATCACACTGCCATAATATATGTTTGAAGCTAAAAACTACACTTAGATTCATTTCTAAGTTTCTAAGTATGCTGCCTTTCAGAAACTTTTGATGAAAATTTTATCAAATTGAATCTAAATCATTCGGGTATATATACCCGAATTTACTTATTTTTTTGTACTTATTATGAAAAAATTTACTTATTTTTTTTAACGAATGCTACATGAATATCATTATTATTTATACAGTTTATATATAAAATGTTATGAACGATAATTCTTTGGAACAATTTAACTATTCCTCATTATCCAACTCAATACGCAGCACCAAAGTGGACCGAAAAAAAAATGCCACTCCACTTTTTTTCCATGCCACTCTCACGCGGCTTGGAGGTTTTCTTAAACATCTTAAGTGTAAAGCATGGTTAGTATTTATTTTTACTAATTTATTATTCCCCTTCAAACATTTTATTTCGCCTATTATAATACCGTTCTTAAAAATCACAGTCTCTACTTAATTTATTATATTTTAATTTGTTTATTTCTTTTTAGTAGTTACAACTTTGATAATTTTTAAGAACGGTATTTAAAAATATTTGCAAGAAGCATGTTTAGCAAGTTACTAGCTTGCTATTTGTAAAAACTTCTAAGTCCGTTATCTTGAAAGAGTAACTGAAATGCACTAAGCTGAATAATTCAATGTTTCTAAAAAGACAATTTCACATATCTAGCACTTCAGAAAAAATGTATCAAGTTTGTAACATTCTAAAAATAGCAAAGTTCGTCACTTCTATAAAATTTTCAAAGTACAGATATGTTAGTTTATTTCAAGAACATATTCAACGACTTATCAGAACATAAAATATAGCAATGTGCAAAACTTCTAAAAGAAAAAATTACAACTTACAATCTATTAATGCAGTTTACTAAGTATTTTGTAAAACCCTTTACTTGATAATTCTGAAAAATAGTCTAAGTACCTCACTTTGTACAGACATAAATTATATTACTTTTAATTAGTTAAGGTTTACATAAAGATAAGTTTATACATCTATGCTAAAATAGCTGATCATTTCTGTACCACATTTAAATCCATTTTATCAAAAACATGTTAAGCATACTACTTCTACGAAATTTACAAAGTTCTATTAGCTAAGTTCCTTTCGAGAAATAATTTCATAACTTATGAGAACTCATAAACGTATACAAATCAAAAGTATACTTAGTTTGAACAAGTAACATGTATAAAAGTAAGAGCATATTTATTTAAAATTTGTAAGCATAACCATCTCAATCACTAAAATGTGAAACATATGCACTTAGTGGATATTTCTCATAAAAATATGCAAGCCCATTACTTATTAAAAATTATAAAAATATGCTAAGTTAATACTCTAATGTTTTAAAAACATAGTGTCTGATTTAAAATATTCTGTTACTTCAAGTAAAATATGGTAAGATCTTTACATTAAAGAACACCTAAAAAATCTTTATTTAAAAATACTAAGTTTCCTTATCTCACTTAACTTTATTTTTGAAAAACCTGTAAAATCGATTAAGTTATAAAATTATGGAAACTAACTTTTTTAGCTAAGTTCATTTTATAAAAAATTAGTACTTTGGGAATTCTCATGTAACACAATTTACCTATCACACTTAAGTTTATGATTTTAATCAAAACATTTTATTTCTATGTAGTAGATTAATGTTTCCATAGTACATGCTTCAATAAATTTTGTTAAATTTCTAACTTTCTACCTTGTAGTGTATAAAAGATAAGTATAAAACGAGAACCTTAAATCGTGACCAAGTATGCTAACTTTATCACTTTTTATTTCATAGATTTTTATTTTGCAAGTAATCAACACACACGTACACATAAAGAAAACACAGAAAAGTTTTCGTATTTAAACTTATTTATTTACAAAAATATATTTTAATTTACACAAACTATTTACACAATTAAGAAAATAATAACTTTTCAATGAGTATTCTTTAACTAAGCATGCACAAGTGAGTAAAATCTTACTGTTGTAGAAGCAAGCATACCTTTTCTACATAATCACAATGGTTTTAATATATTTTTTACAATCGCAGTACCAGTTATACACCAATAACATCACATAATTACACATGTTTTGTCATCCTTGGAATTAGCAAAATCTGAAAACGGTTGAAAAAATGTATTAAATAGCACATTTTGAAGATACTTCATATAGTCTTCAATGAAAATGTTTGAAAAAAATTCTCCGTCATAATGAAAGGTACATTTGTTCTCGCATATCTCTCTTGCAATATATGGCATGTCAACCGTAAACCATGCTTTACTACTTATAAGACCCTCTCTCTCATCAACATGTGTTCTATTCGAGCAAGCATGTATCCTTTGCGAAGAATGATCCTGAACCCGGCCTATGTTTTTAAAAATTTCCTGATGTACTATATCCATTAATTGTTGTTTAGCCTCATCATAAGTACAATGGGGTTCGCGGTTACATTTTTGCGGCTTTAATTTTAAAATTAAATGGGGTAGGGTCGTCGTATATAGCGTTTTTAAAATGCATTCCAATATTTCATTTCTCATTTCGCAAAGTTTTTTTACTTGATCATTTAAAAGTGTTAAGGAAATTGGATTTAACGTGAATGAATCTCCGGTTTTGTAAATTTGTTGTAAGATGCATTTTCCATCATCATTAAATACAGATAATTGATTATTACAAATAAAAGAGCTATTGCTATGCCCTATATTAAAATCTAATAGTTTTACAATAAATTCGATCCATGTGGAAGGGTTCATCACGACTCCCTGACCGGTTGGTATATAGTCTAATTGGGCATTCTGAATAAATTGTCTAATATGGATCTTCAAGTCAGTTCTTTCATCGTGAAGTGAAACGTAGATAAGTCTTTCCAAGTGCCATGTACTATTTACAGAAGCATATAAGCTATGGTAAAGATCGACCGTCCAATTGTCCAACTTTGCCCTTTTCGGGGAAGGCTCATAAATGTACATTTTGGCAAATGTAAGGTTAATGTGCGGGTCTGTCACATAAGGTTCAGAAGGAATACCATGCGTTAAAAGTTTGTTGGTTGGGGATATATCTTACACATTGAACCATGTTCTAATTTAATGGTAGTGGTTTCACAGTTCGCTGGTTTAAAATCCAAAGTTCGTTTAGATCCAAAACTTAGAATGCATACACCTGATGATAGGTCTAGATTAAAATCTTCGTAGTTGCCGTCTTCAATTTTAGGTTGTTCTTCAGAGCCAAAGTTCACTTGCACCATATTAAATTCATAATTTGTCACTTTCTGTAGATCTTGACGTATTTTTTTGCGAAATGGGTATCCAAGAGTAAACAGAGACTGTTGCTCCAGGTAAACTGTAATTGATTCCTTCATCAGCAAAAGTAATTACTTTACGGGTCAAGGAAATTTTCTTTTCACTACTTTGCAGGGGTAATTGAAACAATTCTTGCTGTAGCACATCAACATCACTTTCAGTACAAAACTCGGGGGAAATTTCCTTTTCAATACTTTGCAGAGGCTTTACATCTAAAGGCAATTGTATTATTTCTTGCAGCAACACATCAGCATCACTTTGAGTATAAAACTCGGGAGTGTATTCAATGTTAAAGTTATTTTCGATCGATTCAAGCAAAGACATTTTTGAAACTCGGCGAAAAATCAATTAAAACGCAAGTCTTAAGTATAGGCGCACACAGTGTGAAGGGAATCTCGCAACACACACCTGACCACTGTATCTAACTAAAATGTCTCTATACTGGTTCTTTAAAAAATCATGCGATTACCCAAGCGCCCTCTACCTTCCTCAACCCTGTAGATATTGCATCATCTAACTTGTCTTAGCCTGTTCTGAGAGTTGCCACTCAATGTAAATAGCACATCCTGCCAACGAACCTAGCGGATATTAAATCAACACAGATTTGCACACGTCACTATCACGTGTCTTCTGCGCATGTCACTTCCTTATCTCTTATCTGATCTGTGATACCTGATAAGAGAAAACCAGTTGCCGTTAAATTTGTAGAGTTTGTAGGTTGGGCGTAGGTAAGGTCTCCTGCAACGGATACCTAAGAATTCTTTAGCTGTGCAAACAGATGTTTTGTCCGCATGCAACAAGAGTGTTGTCCGGTATTTTTCAGGTATTATATTCAGGCTTATATTTTTTCTGATATATGTTGTGATTAGCTATCTTTTAGAGTAATCAGTTTAATTTATTAACAGGTTTTCATTAATAATTTCAGTTTATGACTTTATTAAATAAATATTTTAGTTTCTTATTGTAAAAATTGTTTTAGTTTATGAATTTATTAAAAGGATATCTTTGTAAAATTTAAGTATATAAAAAAACTGAGTGTAAAAATTTTGATATGATTAATTTATTAACAAGTTTTCATTAATAATTTTAGTTTATGACTTTATTAAATAAAAATTTTAGTTTATTATTGTAAAAATTGTTTTAAACAATAAGTTTAGTTTATGCATTTATTAAAAGGATGTCTATGTAAAATTTAAGTATATAAAAAAATTGAGAGCCTTTCATCGCAAGTAAAGAATCTTAACCCCGTTTTTCATATTAGAATAATCATAATGTATTTAATACGTGTTCAATAGATATCCTATGCAAAATTCCAATGCATTTGTTAAAATTTGATCCTGTTTTTTAATAGTAAATACCTATTTTATACGTGAATACTCATTCATCTGCAATGCCTGTAATTTATTACTGTTATTTATCAAAACTTAACAAAAATAATTTGCTTTAGTAAAATGATCTTTGCTAATTGTTTCACAGAAATTAATTTAATGATTCATTATTTTCATAAACTATATAAAATATATTAATCGTTGCAGCTTAACTTTGATATTTTAATTTAGGATATAATGTCGATCAGAAGAATAATCATAATGTATTTAATACGTGTTCAATAGATATCCTATACAAAGTTCCAATGCGTTTGTAAAAATTAGATCATGTTTTTAAGTAGTAAACATCTTAATCCATAAGTCCCCATTTTTGAACGTAGAATGAAACACGTTTCCCCAATTGCATACCCCTAACAGCCTCCCTGGTTTTATCTTATCGGCAAACGTGCCTACTGTTATTTACCCGGCTCTGTAGAGCCTCAAGGCACTTTCTTATCTCTAAATTTCTTATCAGCTGTACTAGGGATATCACATGCATGTGCTCTACTTATGCTGTGGATATATTTGCGAATTATTTAAGTATTTTTGTTATTTTCACCTCTCGCGTGTACAAGTATAGGGTAAGTGTAATATTTTCTATTATTTTAGTTACATATAAGTTGATACCGTAATTCTAATTGAAAATAATTATGTGGTTCTTATAGTTGTACTTTTGATGTGTTGTACTTTTAAGTGTGATTTTTTTGTTATTGTTAATGTATGTTTTTCTGTATTTTGGTGTTTTGCGAAATTTTAAGTTGGTAATCCAGTGTAATTAATATTAATAGCATTATCGGTAGAAGTACTTTATGCAGTTTGTATACAAAAACTGGGGTTTGAGGGCTTTCTCCAAATAGAAAATAAGGCATGCATGGTATTTGTATTTCAGTAAATTCTAACTAAGATTAAATTTTCGCTTGCTAACTAATTTTATCCTACATAAAATAGCATTGTGAATCGGGTAAATTGTTATAAGAAAAAAAAATTACTTTTAAAGCGTTTAATATCTTCAAATGGGTTTTGTTTTTAGTGTCAAAATAATATACCTATTTCAGCATATGAAGACAAAAAGAAGTAATGAACATGTGCTAGTTGGACCGGGAATTAGGGATAATGTATTTTAAATCATTACTCGATTTTCCGGTCTTGCTAGCCGTATAGATGTTGGTACTTTGTCCAGAGACTAGAAGATTTCACAAGATGTGGCTTCACGTATATCTTACACATTGAACCATGTTCTAGTTTAATGGTGGTGGTTTTACAGTTCGCTGGTTTAAAATCCAAAGTTCGTTTAGATCCAAAACTTAGAATGCATACACCTGATGATAGGTCTAGATTAAAATCTTCGTAGTTGCCGTCTTCAATTTTAGGTTGTTCTTCAGAGCCAAAGTTCACTTGTACGAAATTAAATTCATAATTTGTCACTTTCTGTAGATCTTCACGTATTTTTTGCAAAATGGGTATCCAAGAGTAAACAGAGACTGTTGCTCCAGGTAAACTGTAATTGATTCCTTCATCAGCAAAAGTAATTACTTTACGGGTCGAGGAAATTTTCTTTTCACTACTTTGCAGGGGTAATTGAAACAATTCTTGCTGTAGCACATCAACATCACTTTCAGTACAAAACTCGGGGGAAATTTCCTTTTCAATACTTTGCAGAGGCTTTACATCTAAAGGCAATTGTATTATTTCTTGCAGCAACACATCAGCATCACTTTGAGTATAAAACTCGGGAGTGTATTCAAGCAAACACATTTTTGAAACTCGGCGAAAAATCAATTAAAACACACGTCTTACGTATAGGCGCACACAGTGCAAAGGGAGTCTCGCAACACACACCTGACCACTTTATCTAACTAAAATGTCTCTATACTGATTCTTTAAAAAATCACGTGATTACCCAAGCGCCCTCTACCTTCCTTAACCTAGTAGATATTGCATCATCTAACTTGTCTTAGCCTGTTACAGAGAGTTGCCACTCAATGCACATCCTGCCAACGAACCTAGCGGATATTAAATCAACACAGATTTGCACACGTCACTATCACGTGTCTTCTGCGCATGTCACTTCCTTATCTCTTATCTGATCTGTGATACCTGATAAGAGAAAACCAGTTGCCGTTAAATTTGTAGAGTTTGTAGGTTGGGCGTAGGTAAGGTCTCCTGCAACGGATACCTAAGAATTATTTAGCCGAGCAGACCGAGGTTTTGTCCGCATGCAACAAGAGTGTTGTCCGGTATTTTTCAGGTATTATAATTGCTTATATTTTTTCTGATATATGTTGTGATTAGCTATCTTTTAGAGTAATCAGTTTAATTTATTAACAGGTTTTCATTAATAATTTCAGTTTATGAATTTATTAAATAAATATTTTAGTTTATTATTGTAAAAATTGTTTTAAACAATAAGTTTAATACCTTTTTTATACGTGAATACTCATTCATCTGCAATGCCTATAATTTATTACTGTTATTTATCAAAACTTAACAAAAATAATTTGCTTTAGTATAATGATCTTTGCTAATTGTTTCACAGAAATTAATTTAATGATTCATTAGTTTCCTAAACTACGTAAAATATATTAATCGTTGTAGCTTAACTTTGATATTTTAATTTAGGATATAATGCCCATGTTTACAAAAAGGATAGATTTTTATTGAAATGGCTTTAACCTAACATGATTTTAATCCATAAGTCCCCATTTTTGAACGCAGAATGAAACACGTGTCCCCACAATTCGGTATTCCCCTAGCACCTTCCCTGGTTTTATCTTATCGGTAAACTGGCCAACTCTTATTGTACCGGCTCTGTAGAGCCTCAAGGCACTTTCTTATCTTTCTCAATTTCTTATCAGCTGTACTAGGGATATGCACGTGGATTTTACTTCAATCATTCTTTTGTTAATTATGTGAGTATTTTTATTATTATTATTATTTCGCGTGTACAAGTACAGGGTAAGTGTAATATTTTCTATTATTTTAGTTACATATAAGTTGATACCGTAATTCTAATTGAAAATAATTATGTGGTTCTTATAGTTGCACTTTTGATGTGTTGTACTTTGAAGGGTGATTTTTTGTTATTGTTAATGCATGTTTTTCTGTATTTTGGTGTTTTGCAAAATTTTAAGTGGGTAATCCAGTGTAATTAATATTAATAGCATTATCGGTAGAAGTACTTTATGCAGTTTGTATACAAAAACTGGGTTTTGAGGGCTTTCTCCTAATAGAAAATAAGGCATGCATGGTATTTGTATTTCAGTAAATTCTAACTAAGATTAAATTTTCGATTGCTAACTAATTTTATCCCACATAAAATAGTATTGTGAATCTGGTAAATTGTTATAAGAAAAAAATTACTTTTAAAGCGTTTAATATCTTCAAATGTGTTATTTTGTTTTTAGTGTCAAAATATTATGTCTATTTTCAGCATATGAGGATAAAAAGAAGTAATGTCTTGATATTGGTCAGCTGGGACGGAACTTAGAGTTAATGTATTTTAAATCATTACTCTATGTTCCGGTCTTGCTAGCCGTATAGATGTTGGTACTTTGTCCAGAGACTAGAAGATTTAGCACGATCTCCCTTCACGTAAGTAAAAACCTTGTATTTTTTAGTTTAAGTAATGATTTGCGATTTAAACTATCTAAGTATTGAAAGATTTATGTCCATGCGGTATAAAACTGTGCATGCAATTGTGCTAAAATGCATCTTCAATTTTTATTTCCAATAGTTCAACTTTCTAACAATAGTACTATCTAGTCTAAAAGTTTGTGCTAGTTAAACTCGCCTTTCTATAAAATAGGTTAAGTGCATACCTCTAAAAAGGTTGATTCATGTATAAAATTATGCTTTCATAGATCTATCGAATCTATTGAATTGATCTATAGAAAATATAAGCTAGTATAATCGCTGTTTAAAATCTATCAAAAATGTGTTGGTAAGAAAAAATGTTTCGATGAATCCGTATTTGTAAAAATCTTTCTATGGTGTAATTTTCTCACTTCCCTAACAGTAGATTAAATGTATTGATATTCTACTTTAATGTTAAACGGCTACTTAACAAAAATAGGATATACAAAAAATTAGCTAAAAATTAATTTTTCTTGATAAATTAAAAACACTTGATTAAAAAAAATATTTGTAGTAAAATTATATAACTTAAAATTAAAACTTGGTTAAAAAATAAAAATTAATTAACTCTTGATTAAAATAAAATATTTGTTGTAAAATTATTTAACTTAAAATTAAAACTCATGGTTAAAAAAAAAATAAAAATTAATTAACTCTTAATTAAAAAATATTTGTTGTAAAATAAATTATTAACTCAAAATTAAAACTCTTGGTTAAAAAAATATTTGTTGTAAAATTACTTATTTAACTTAAAATTAAAACTTAAAAGTCTTAAGAGGTAAAAATCTCTTAAGAAAAAAAAATGTTTAGATAAAAAAGTTCATACACTATCTAAATCATTATTTGTAAAAACTATAGGTACTAAAATCGTTCTATGGTATAATTTTCTCACTTCCCTAACAGTAGAAGAAATTTGTAGAAAATGTATGGGTATCCTAAACCCTACTTTAATATTCTAGTAAACTGTTACTTATTAAATATATGCTATAATCTTAAACGGTATACAAAAATTAGAAGTATGTATTAAGCACAGGTTTAATTCATAAAGTATAGCTTATTTAAAATTATGTCAAAGTCCCTTATTTTCACTAGAGAATACATCACAATTTGAAAATTTTTACAAGTACCCTTATTTGAAAAATATGTCACAATCTGAAAAAATTACAAGTCCCCTTATTTGAGAAAATTGTTAAAGTCTGAAAAAATTACAAGTCCCCTTATTTGAAAAATATCTTAATGTCTGAAAATTTTTCCAAGTCCCCTTATTTGAAAAAAAGGGAAAAAAATTCTTATCAACCCTTCGAACATCCGGTCAACTTCCTCTCTCAACATCCGTTCCAACCACGCCCCCTTCCCCGCTCAGCCTAGGGAAAGCATCCGAACGGCGTACCGGCGATTTAACATGGTACCGGCTGAGGTGAACTCTCCTTTCTTCCCTACTAATATCAAACACTCTAAAAAAACTTAAACACCCAAGATTCAATCCCCCATAAACTTAAGTATCCCGTTTTTCTTCTTGTTTTCAATAAAATGTTTAAAATTTTATTAAAACTTATTTCGTAGATAATTAAAATTAGATATATCGGTAGAAAAGAAATGTCCAAATCCATCTGCAGATACTTGTTAATTAAATGATAATAATCTAGCATCCTTTGTAGAGAAAGTCTGCATTTTGGGCATCCCGATTTTTATTTTTCTCTAAACGGCGGTCTCTAAAATTAATAATAATTTGATTGACATCTTTATGCAATCGTTCTATTTCAGATTCGTTCAGCTCTACCTAAAATACAGGGTGGGTCAAATTTCCCTCGCGGGTATGGAAGGCTTATAAAAAATAATGTATCACACCAACACAGCAGCAAAGTTGACTTTGCTGGAGAAAGAAACAGTACAAGTTTTGTTTCATAAATAACGAGCTTCCTGAGAACGAGTTAATATACAGGGTGTATCGCAATTCTCTCCCGGGTTTGGAAGGCTTATAAAAAATTATATATTACCAATAAAGCAACAAAGTTTACTTTACTGGAGACAGAAACATTACAAGTTTTGTTTCACAAATAACAAGATTCCTCGTCGTTGGATTGGTCGAGGTTCTGACGACGACAATCGCCTTCTTCTGTGGCCACTTCGTTCCCCAGATCTAACTCCACGCGATTTTTTTTTATGTTTTTATATAGAAGATCATGTAATCGTGCCCCCTATGCAACGTGATTCAAAAGATTTACACTAAAGGACCACAACCGCTTTCGCTACCACGGATCGCGTCATGTTAAAGCGAATGCGGCGAGGGAATAATTTGACTTTAGATTTGATAGCTGCCGCATCACGAAAGGTTCACATGTTGAACATTTGTGAAACAAAACTTGTAATGTTTCTCTCTCCAGTAAAGTCAGCTTTGTTGCTGTATTAGTAATATATTTTTTATAGGCATTCGAAACCCGAGAGGGGGTTGTGAAACTGTATATTTTTAGCTCTAAACATAACTGTTAACAATAAAATTACTTCTACTTAGAAAGAAAATACTTATAAACACTTTTTAAGAAACTCCTTTCCAATTTTAAGCACATTTAAAATAAAGTCTTTAATAGATAATGACAAATTTTAAGCATTTTAAGACTTTTATGCACCTTAGGAATCCCCAACAATAATCGACAGTACTCTGACAGCTATGGTATTAAACATTAAGGATCCAAATGAAACTGTAACTGTGCTTACGAGAGAAATAGCACCTCACTTCTAGAATTTTGTTTACTTAGAATCGACTTCACAAACAAAAAATAATATTTTACAGATAAAAGATGACAAGGACGACAAATTATTAGTTTACGCGCATAATTGTTAAAGTAGTTAACTATGAATATGTGTGTACATTAAGTTAAATATCTACTATAATATTATAATACTTGATGAATCATTTGAGTGTCGCTATTCGCTGCTTTTGAAAAAATAAAAATTCGACTGCTCTATTTTATACTTTTTACGAGATAAAAGGGAACTTTTTTATCCTTTTATATAACGTAAGATATGTATTTATACTTGTCAGATTTTTGTAAATAGTTGTGAATATTATAAATTTTGTTTTGAAATGTCGAGGTTTGGAAGAGCAATCCTAATATATACCGAAATATTTATGTAAAGCTTATGAACATTTGAAACATGTTAATATAATTCTATAAGTTGACATAATTTTTGCAGTATTATTCTGCAGTTTGTTATAATTTAGTCTCTTATTTAATTTATACATTATTACAATACAGTAAAATTTTTCTTTTAGATGAATAGCACTTAAAATAAATTTCCAAGGAATATTTTTGCTTTAAAATATGGTGTTTTAGATCTATCCATTAAATAAATAAAATGGCGATAAAACATGAATTTTCAAGTATTTCTGCTCAAACCGAAGAGAATTGTGGTGTTTCTCCATGAATAAAAATATCATAGCAAATATTCATTTAGTTTTTAGAGAAGCATTTCAATAAATAAAAAAGTACAATAAACTGCCCCATGCGAGAACGCTGTAACCCCATTATGGCCGAGTGGATAAGGTACTAAATATGGTAGATGTATGAACTGTGAATGTGCATGGTTCTGGCCTACCGCGCAGCTGTCGATCCAACGGTCTGGAATTGTGGGTGGTTTTCTCCAGATAAATACGCACTGGAGCCTCTTAAAATTTCACTGCCAATGCACCCCCCCCCAGACAGCACATAAGCTTAAATCAAGCTTGACATTTCTTTGAATTTGACGTATTAATACAAGCTTGACAGTTCAATTCAATTTAAGCTTGCAGGAGTCATGTTGAATTGTCAACCTGGATTACAGCTTGATTTTCCCTTTCGAAAGCGTGCGTTGATGGCGCCATCTGTGAAAGAGAATGGACATTAATTGTCTAGCGTTTCTCAAAATTGCTCAATAAAGAAAAGTTCGTAAAAGTTGTGTTTTATTTTATTATCGCACAAAACCTGGACATTAGAACACGCAAGGGGAAGGAATGAATGGGATAAGCCCCTCTGAAGTGTAACACGAGGGGAGTTTTAGTTTTATTTACATCTAATTAACCTAATTAATTAGCCCTAAAAATAAATTTTAATATAATTAACACAATTTAGTTAGTTAATATACTTCACTTTGTGGGTGGTAGAATGAGGCGCAATCCGGCCTCCACAAAATAATTAATCACTCATAAATGTACTTGACCATAGAATTAAAAAAAAAGATTCTATATTTCCAAATATAGAAATTGTTTAAAATAAAATACAATTATACTACGAAATTGATTTCAAAATCAGTCGTTTGTCTCGATTTTGGCCAGTATTGCCCAACATAAGTGTCGCAATATTGAAAGTTTTAAAACGTGTGCTGCTTTTAAGTTTATATTATACTTATTTCCCTATTAGTAGAGTATATAAATCACACATAACATTATTTAAATTTTGATTCATCCCATGGAAAAATAAAATAAACTTATCAGCATCGCCCAGATTGATCGATTTGACCAGAAAACGGCGTGACAACAGTCACATCAAACTTTAGTCACAGCTGCCCGAGGCTTATTGGCGGAACGGATAACACTCCGGCCTCCCAACCCATAGTCCCCGAGATCGAACCCAGCCGTGGACGTTTGATGGAAACAGATTAAAATATCTTAAAATTTCAGAATAGAGGGGTGATGCGTGGAAAAATAAAGTATGTGGGGCGAGTTCGCCGACGGGCGCCCCGTGCATTTAGAATTTTTTTTTTGGGGGGGAGGGAATTTTTTAAGCTTGAAATTAAGCTTGCTATGTCAAGCTTAATGCAAGCTGGGCAAGTGTAAACTAGAACACTTGATTCAAGCTTGCATTAAGCTTACACGCTTGAAATTTTCAAGTTTATTGACTTGATAAATCAAGCTTGCTGCAAGTTTGCTGTGCTGTCTGGGCCCCGCCCCTTAGACAGATACCCCTCCCGAAGGTTTGACTTAACAGAACACAGCACAATAACAAGGCTGGAGTTTGGATTATAATTTTCATTAAATTCAAAAACATTTAATTCTATGAAAAATTGTGATATATTTATTTATAGTTACGTATATTTTCATAATATAAGAGAGAAAAAATGTAGCTAAAAGATATCACATGGGAAAAAATTGGGCTTAAATGCTTCTTGAATTCGACTGAAAGCAATATTGTAATAACTTCAGGATAAACCTCTTTGCAGTTTATTCAAGATTCAAGTAGAGATATCTGAACTGGAGCAATTTTCTATGCACGTATCCGTTCATCTGTTCTATATTGCAGAAACCACAAAAATTCATCTCTTGTTTTAGTAGTACCCAGAAGCACTGGCTGCAGGTGTCTGCATTGTAATCACAGCGGTTTTCGTGGAATATGATCATGATAACAGGAACTAGATTTGTAGAGAAAAATATATGAAATGACTTTTCTCGAAGGCATTCAGAGTAATACTTGTAAAAAAATTACAGACTTTTTCTCTCTTATTTTTTCATCAATTAATTTTGCTTTTTAAACACAAAATTAAATTAATCAATCAAGGATGTGCATCCAATTTGAAACGGCTGGGAGGGCAGTAAAAGATTTTTTATGACAAAAATTAATAAATAAGCAAATAAAAGTAACTGAAGCTCGCTATTATTCTTATTTATTTATTTATTTATTTATATTTAATCTGCCAGTTGGCCAAAATTTTCTGCGACGTACTTACTTACCAAATACAGATTTTTTTCTTTGCACTTCTGTACACGATTTTTTTTAATAATTGAGTCCAGGTTGATTTTTGTCCGACTCATGAACATTGAGGCGCAAGAGATGTATCCCAGACAGCACATAAGCTTAAATCAAGCTTAATATTTTTTAAAATTTGACGTATTAGTACAAGCTTGACAGTTCAATTCATTTTAAGCTTGCAGCAAGCTTGGAGATTACAAAAAAATGAGTTAGGAAATATTTTCACCACCGAATTTAAGTCATTTGAACTGTCAAGCTTATACAACTTGATTACTGCTTGATTTGTAAAGCCACATCCACATAACAATAATTTATCATCAGTCATAAATATATTTGACCATAGAATAAAAAAAAGATTCTATATTTCCAAGTATTGAAATTCTTCAAAATAAAATACAAATATACTACAAAATTGATTTCAAAATCAGTCGTCTGTCTCGATTTTGGCCAATATTGCCCAAGATGAGTGTTGCGATATTGAAAGTTTTAAAACGTGTGCTGCTTTTAAGTTTATATTATGCAAATTTCTCTATTAGTAGAGTCTATAAATCACACATAACATTATTTTAATCTTGATTCATCCCATGGAAAAATATAAGAAACAGATCGGCATCGGCCAATACTGATCAATCTCGCCAAAAAACGGCGTGACAACCATAACAGTCACTTCAAACTTTAGTGATGTCACCGTGAGTCAGAATGGCATGGTGGTTAGGACACTGGTTTCCCACTCCTAACGCCCTGAGATCGATCGCGGACGCTACACGGAAATACATTAAAATAACTTGAAGTTTCAGCGTAGAGGTCAAAATGCGTGGAAAAATAAAATATATGGGGCGAGTTCGCCGACCAGCGCCCCATGTACTTAGGAAAATTTTTTTAAAGTTTGAATTAAGCTTGCTATGTCAAGTTTAATGCAAGTTGGGCAAGTGTAAGCTTGAACACTTGATTTAAGCTTGCATTAAGCTTACACGCTTGAAATTTTCAAGCTTAATTCAAGTTTATTGACTCGATAAATCAAGCTTACTGCAAGTTTGCTGTGCTGCCTGGGATTAAGTATGTTTGAGTCATGTTCGTACGAAGTATACGTATACACTCTTCTAAGAACTATAAAAATATCTTTCAGCTAAAACTACAGATATCAGATATAACGGAGATCAATTCTACGAAATTGAACTCTTCAATATTTTATACTGAAAGTATGCACTGCAGTATTCTCACTGATTGAATGAATCGATATCCGAATCCAAAGTTGATTCATCGGAACAGTTTTAAAGTTACTTTTGAACTTTCACGTTTAAACTATAATAATATTTCAATTCAGAAGAGAGAAGGGAGGCGAATTATATAAGTTCACCCCTTCTAATTATATACAGGGTGGGTGAAATCCTGCGCTTTTCCCCCTCCCTCCACTTGGCTCGTGCCTGTAATAAATCTGGTTTGTTTAGTTAAAAAAATCATAACTGTTACTAATAAAAATATGTTTAAATAACGGTACTTAAAATTTTATGTTTTGCATAAATTTGCACGGATGGATCAGTACAACTGCTATTAACGAAATACTGTGTAATGCATGTGCTGGCGTTTAACCCTTTAACGCGCAGTGTTCCCGCTCTATTAACACCAAACTCTGTCGTTTTGACTGTTGCCAGTCACGAAGAATAGATTTGATTTCTATAAAAATAGTTGCGGGTGACATAGCTCCACGAGAGTCCTTTACTTTTTAGCACGTCATTTCCCGTCAAAAAATGGTCACGATTATTTTTAACAGCACTGACATCTGCTGAAAAATGGAAGAATGCGAGAACAGCTGGATAGATTGCCCAATGCTGAAAAGAGGGCAGCCGTTGCCATCGCTCGACTTAACTACTAGCAAGATGGCGGACGATCGAAACGTTCATCGCGTGCCACAGATCTAGAGACCCTTTTTTGACGACAGCTGGCTGTGCCGCACAGCCAGCTGTCGTCACGATGATTGTTTAGAGCGTTGATAGCACGCGATGAACGTTTCGATCGTCCGCCATCTTGCTGGTAGTTAAGTCGAGCGTTTTTCATCGGCTGCCCTTTTTCAGCATTGGGAAAGGGTTGCGCCTGAAAGGGTTAACATATTCATTTAAAGAAAAAGAGTTTCCCCTCCCCTCCCATCTGAAACTCTCCGTCTGCCTTTGCTTTAAATGTACGCAGCCGGAAAGTTTTAAATTATCTGAAAGAGTTGAAACACCCCCACTATTTGTTAAGAAATTAACTTCTATCTCTGCAGACATTTACCTATTTTATTCGTGTCGGTTCAAGGTAGTCGTTTCACACCGGCATATTTCACGACAGCGGGCGTTTTGTCGGCGCCGTGGTTTATAAAGGGGTGGGCGTCATAGGCGCCGAGGTACCGTTTAATTGCAGCATTACAACTCAAATACGCCTGCAACAGGCTGTCCTGCCGTGCCTTGTTTATGAACGAAGCTAGGCAACTTAGTTTGTACGGTTCCCATCTCTTGAATCGTGAATACTACTCCTAAAAACAAAGAACATGTAATAACTCCCATCTTTTACCAGAGTTTTTTTTTGTATTGTGAATTATGCAACAAACATCTGTTTAAAAGTTTATTCTGTAGTAATACTTTATTTAACGTGATGTTTGCTTAATACTGCTGAATCAACAGAGAAATATTTTTTGTAAGGCTACAAAGAAAAACAGTGTGTTAAATATGCATTCATTTAAACTACTGGCACGCACAGGTAAAATATTTAGTATAATGTAAGTGGTTAATCTTTAAGAAGCTTAAGTTGCATAAGACAAGATGAAAAGAAGTAAGCATGATGAAAAGAAGTTGTTTGCAGGTGTTTCCACAGAATCTGTACTTACTTAAAAAAAGGATATTGAAATTTAAATGTATTGTATGGTTAGCATTTTTTTTATTGGCAGGAACAGGATACATTTCAAATGCAGTGAGTTTTCCAATTCATGGTTAATTTATAAACTATTGGCTATTGGCCATCCATAGTGCAACAACCTGATGAAAGCATCCAAAAGGTGTAACATTTGTGCCTTGTGTACATCACAAGAGAATGCGCAAGTCATTAGGATTTCAGGTTCTCCAAAAAGGTATTATGGGAGAGACGACGCTAAAATGGGAGAGACGTATATATTAAGAACAGAATATAAGCACATAACATCAAATGAATCTAATGCATTCCTTCAATATTTACACCTTTGTTTTCAAGTGTGAAAGTCTTTGCAGCATACAGGACAGTGCGCTTTCACACATTTTCATAGATAGCAACATCTTTTAAGCATGGTAACATTTTTTTTTCAACTACCTTATGTAAGGACAAGCAACCTTATCTCTCTCTCTATTCCCCCGCCTAGCGAAGCGTCAACCTTTTAGAAAAATAGGGCCCCTCTATCCAGCACGTTTCTGAATATTTTAAACAATGTTTTCGCTAAGCTGGGATTACGCTTTATTTACAAGCATCTTTGTAGAAGAGATTTTGATAGCATAAATCATTTCAGTAATGCTAAACTTGAAAAACTGAATACATTTTAATGGTGTGTATTTTTATGCATTCAAATTCGAGATTATTGGTATTAAAAATAAAATGTTTGCACTAATTGCACTTACATAATTATGTAAGTGCTACGCCAGTCAATCTTGCCAAAATGGGAAAGCACCATGAATGGACATGGCCCAAGAACATCATAAAAAGTCCCCTTCCCAGACAGCACATAAGCTTAAATCAAGCTTGACATTTCTTTGAATTTTACGCATTAATGCAAGCTTGACAGTTCAACTCATTCTAAGCTGGCAGCAAGCTTGCAGGAGTCAAGTTGAATTGTCAAGCTTAAATACAGCTTGATTTAAGCTTGGCAATTGCTACTCTCTTGATTTTTCCTTTCTAAAGGAGCGTTGATGGCGCCATCTGTGAAAGAGAATGGACATTAATTGTCTAGCGTCCTCAAATTTGCTGAAAGTTCGTAAAAGATGTGTTTATTTTATTACCAGTGCCATATTACCGGCAAGGCAAACGGGGCAACTGCCCAGTGCCTACAGATTTTAGGGCCCAAAAATCTTACATCTTACACTTTTGTAGTTTTAAAATAAAATTACAAAGGATAAAAAAAAATTCAGAAGTTAAATATTTTTTTAATTATAAAGTATGAACAATGAAAATAATTCAAATTTACATTTGTATAAATTAATTTAAACGTATTTTTAATTCTTCGAAATGCTCTATATCGATATAGCATACCAATATGTAGGAAAATAACTAACTATTTGTTATTTTAAGAAATATTTACAAAAATGACTAAAGAGTTTGTATTCCATACATGTTAGCAACTGTGATATAGCATTTCGAAGTAACGTTTAACTATCTGTTTCTTTGATTTCAGATTACTTAACACAAAATTTGTGTTAAGTAAGTAAACCCATTCTATATTTCCAAATATGGAAATTCTTCAAAATAAAATAAAATTATACTACGAAATTGATTTCAAAATCAGTCGTTTGTCTCGGTTTTGGCCAGCGGCAGTATATTGCTCATGAGTGTTGCGAAAGTTTTAAAACATGTGTTGCTCTTAAGTTTATATTATGTTTATTTCCCTATTAGTAGAGTCTCTAAATCACACATAAAATTATTTTAATTTTGATGCATCCCATGGAAAAAAAAAGCAACAACAACATATCGCCCGCTTATCAATCTGGCCAGAAAACCGCTTAATAATTCACTTCAAACTTTAGTCACAGTTGCACAAGGCTCTGGTGGCTGAATGGATAACGCGCTCGGCTACGAATCGAAAGGTCCCGGGTTCTATTCTAGCCACAGACACTCGATGGAAACAGATTAAAATAACTTAAAATTACAGCATAGAGGGGGAAAATGCGCGGAAAAATAAAGTATGTGGGGCAGCGGGCGCCACGTGTATTTAGAATTTTTTTTTTTTTTTGAAAATTTTTTAAGCTTGAAATTAAGCTTGAAATGTCAAGCTTGATTCAAGCTTGAAATGTCAAGCTTAATGCAAGCTGGGCAAGTGTAAACTAGAACACTTGATTCAAGCTTGCATCAAGCTTACCCGACTGGAATTTTCAAGCTTAATTCAAGCTTTTGACTTGATAAATCAAGCTTGCTGCAAGTTTGATGCAAGTTTGCTGTGCTGTCTGGGTTTGTATATTTTTCGATAGTGCGTAGCAGAGGATTTCAATCCAAAGAATAAAAATAAGTTTTATTGGCTAAATTATTATATCTTAAAATTTAAACCACAAGTCCTTCATGATAACTAATTATATATTATTTTCCTTTCTGAAGGAAATATTTGTAACTAAAATTAAAATACACTGTCTATGAGGAACCAAAACGGACAAACGCTATTAAAGCGCCAAGTGCATTAAACAAATAATAAGAAGCAAATAGGTGAAATGATTAAAATGCAGTTCAATTCGAGTTAAGGAGCTAAAAGAACTTGGTATTTCGTGCAGACGCCAAGATGTCATTAACTTTCTCTAAAAGCCAGGCTTTTGTGGTAGGCTATATCCATTCATGCTGCTTTCACACTTTGGAAAAACTGATTGGCGTAACAGCCTGTGATGCATTTAGAACTATCGTTTGCCAATCGTCAATTAGATGCGTTTAACGAGCAGCAAATCGGGAGAATGAACATACCTATTGTTACGCATTTTTGGTTTATTCTGCCTTTATAGGCTATAAGTAGTCTGGAATTCGTATTCTACACCTCAAATAATTATATTTTGCATTTTGTTGCATCAAAATCGTTGAACTAGAGCGCGAGATATGGAGTTTTGGGTTTACCCCATTAGTTAACATAGAATTTTCTAGAAATCTCGAGAAATATTGGTACTAGGTGCTAGAAGACTTCACTTTTGGGGAATTATTTTGATTCCAAATTCGGAGATATTTCACCAAAAAGTCGAAAAGCTTGGCGAGGTTTTGGTCATTTGGCGCAATTTTGCCAATTGGGCCTGTAATGTTTGTTTCCCAGCGCTATAGCCTAGTACTACTCATTTCCATTTCCATAACGTAATCAAAATTCGCGCGGGGATCCTTGGAGAAATAGCTCCTTCCAAAAATTTCGACTATCTTCTGCGACACCTATAAATACAGGCAGAACAGACCTCCAGAGTTTGTTTTTCTGTAGAGTGCTGGGATCAGCAGACGTTCATTCTTTTACCTGCATTAGCCTGAGATTGTGCTTTTGTAAGCAATATTTTGCTTGATTTGAGAACCTTGTTTTTGAATGCTGTGCGCAAATTCTGCATTGAGGACTGTTTGCAATCTAGTATTTCCACGGAATTTTAGCTTGTGGAAGTGTTTTATTTTGTGTATATTGTACAGCATCTATGAAAGCTTCTGCACTAAGTGGACTGTTATAAGCAAGGTACTGGCTGTTAGTGCTTGTAACTTTGTACAGTTGATTGTTCGACGAAGTTCTAGAAGTAATAAAGAGTGTGTTCGATCGAGAGAAGTGGACTTTTCACTAGAACTTTCTACATACAGTGGGCTTTAGAACGAGAAACGCAGGAATCAAGCAGAGTTTTCTGCAACAGTATTAAGGCAGCAAAGTAATCTGGTGGGCAAGAATAATCTTTTGAAGAGTATTTGTCACTTGCGATTTCTCATTGTCCTACTGCAATATGGTCTTAGATGTAACAAGAGGTTCCAAAACCATACAAATGTAGCGTTGGTTATTCAGCGTTTTGACAATGCGTATTACAGGATAGTGAAATCCTTTTACACCTGAAAACAATATGCTAACTATTGAATCCATATGGCGATGCATAATATTTAAAAGTTATAGAAACTCTATCAACGGTATCGCAACAGCCAAGTACAACTGGGTAGTCTTGTAAATAAGATCCTGTCTCCTCTGCAAAAAACAATGTCTCGCCAATCGTTCGTCCATATCTGGCGTTGTCAATTGCCGAGGGCCCCGGGCCAAGGGGGCCCGGAGAGACCCCCCAAAATGGATATGCTACTTTATAATTAGAATAATTTGATATATATATATCAGAGTAATTTGATTATTTCCAAGTAATCTTAGGTCTTTACGCAGTGGCGGAGACGAGGACCCCAGAAACCCCGCGCCTTAGGGGGCACCGAGGAGTCAAGGGCCTAAAAAGCTCTAAAATAGTTAAATATGGTTTTTAGGCACCTAAGCCTAATTTTCAAATATTACATATTCTATAATATTCTATTTCTTCTACATTCCTCAGTAAGGGGCCCTTTTCAATTTCCAGCCGAAGACCCCCAAAGGAGCCAGTCCGGGTCTTAACATCTGTAAAGCCTGTCCCGTCCTGTCCTGTCTAAGAGTCAGAAGTTATCATTATGTTAAATAATAAAAGTTAAAGATTATGCAGTAATCATAAACTCATATAACACAGGCTTCAATTTCGAAATGGCAACGCCCTTGGGAAGAAAAAATGGGAAAATATGATGTAATCAGCTGATTAAATATCAGCCTGATTTGATGAATTTGGTTGGTTTTTCTTATCATGTAAATCTGCAATATTTTTCAAAATGCTACGACTTCTTAGCTGGCGAGGGGTTACTTTGTGGGTCTCGATTGTACCACATCAGTATTTAATTACTTAAAAGCAAAGAGTTTATTTGAGCAAAAACTATAAACGTTTCATAAAAAAATAAAATATTTTCCCACCATAACATATATAACAAGAAGATTCACCTTGTCTCACCGAAAAACACTGGCTCTCTCTTTAATCTAGTAATAAATTTTCAGAATGATGACATCACTTTAAAAGAATTTCCGATGCGACCTGCTGTTTAATGTATGCGAATACTTGTCACCGGAAAATAGGTTTCGATTTTTCCCGTTTTAAGTTTGGATGGCAATCCATGAAAATTTATGCCACCCACATGACATCCGTATGAAACATTACTTCAGGAGAGTGAAACCAGAAGTTCAAACGATTAGTCAGGAAGTGCCATCTCCCTTAAATTTATGAGGCTACGGCGACAGTTTCGGAATCTGTTGGTTTCTTTTCTGGAGTGGTGAGTCCACACCCACGACTAAGCCAGCCATATTGAGAGAACGGGTCAAACCACAAGCAAACAGACGTCACACATTTATTTTGAAGCAGTAAAATCCAGACTAAAATAATAAAAGCACGGCGTTTGACTGCGCATCTTCACCCCTGAAATACACGCATAACATGCAATAAAAGTTTCATCATGAAGAAAATTTTGTCCATCTGCCCAGGGGCGTAGCCAAGCGGTGCCTGATGCTGCTGCAGCCACCCACAAAATGAGTAAATATACGATAAGGAGAAAATTAAAATATGAAACACTTTCATATTTTGAATACGCACTAAAATGCTATATATTAAAAGCGTATAACAATCTATGCGTCTTTCCCATTTTTCTTCCTTATACCATTAAGATGGAAGGTGTGTCATTATTAATGAGTGCGCGGTATTTTTCTTTCTTGTTCCATAAAACACATCTTCGGAATTGAAATCTATATCAGGCATATTCTAACTCTACTTCACCTTTGTAAATGCCATTTGGAAAATGCATCACAATCTATGGAGTGTACCGTATTTGTCTTCCCTGTTCCATAAAACACTTCTTCGGAATTGAAATCTATATTAAAATCGCCTACTAAAGCTATTTTACACTCTTCGCCAGGCATATTCTAACTATACTTTTCCTTTTACTAAACCGTCGCGCTTGCCAGTTTCTAGTCAAATTTGGAGGATATCGCCAAGCTTGGTTCAGTTTTGAAGACTTATTTTTCGGCACCAAACTTTGCGATCAATTATCAAAAATTGCAAACCTTGTTCGACTTTCAATATTTTATTCCTCCTCTTCCGCGTTATCTGGCAAACACATTCAAAAAGATCGTCACCGTGACAATTCGTGCGTAGACAAATTGTGTCGACGATAAAATACCTGCTCGATTTACATAGCACTCAAGTGCTAAAAATTACGTATTCGTGGATAAATTTGAAAGTTCCCCTTAATATCACCCATAGTATATTTGAAAGTTCCCCTTGAGAAACTTAAGATTCCGCTACTGACATAAACCAATTTTAAAATTTTTTCCAATGTATGTTTTTTCGACTGTAAAGATTTTAAACTCAATCTATGAATTCCTCTTTCTCTCCTTTAATTCATTCTTGTGTGCGAATACTTATAGGCAAAATAAAGATGATCCATTCCTCATCCCCCTCTCAGAAGATATGTTATCTCGATTTTTATAGGATACATTGCACTCTAGTTTTTGAGTTCTCAGCCACCCCCCGAAAATTTCCCTGGCTACGTTACTAAACTGGCGGTTTGAAAGACTCAGAAAAACCCTTAGAAACAACTGAACAATATAAAATTAGTACTTAGTTTATGAGAGTTCGAAACACAATAAATAAATAACCTGCACTTTATTTTATAAATATAGATCAAACAGAACTTAAGATAGTATAATGAACTTAGAGTCGTTGTGTAGAACGCTGCAAATGTTTTCAAACAATAGAAATGAAGTTTTCCTCTTCAGAGCGAAAATAATTGGAAAAGAATAAAACGACGTGGTCTTTTACTGCTCCTCAAAATCTTTGTACGTTGCTTGCACTGCAGATAAATTGGAGATTAATTCTGAAAATTTGGTTCAAACTTAGAAGAATATTGAATACTTAATGATAATTGGTTTCAAACTGAGTAAAATACATCTGAAAACTTCATCACAGTGGGCAGATTATTATTTTTTTTTTTCGATTACCGGTATAAGAGCTCATTCTGTTCTACCAGAAGAAAATATATTAAATATACATTAGTGCCACCTAACAGCTTTAAAACAGAGTTCTCGGAATATGCATGTGTCTAAGAATGTCGACGCATTTCAATATGGATACAACGTAAAATGCAGTCATCAGCTGCGATGAACTAAAAAGTTATAAAATCAGTCCGAAAATTTATAACAGAGTTGCTTGGTAGAGAAAGGAATACGATACCTTAAAGAAGAAGTTTGAATCATTAAGATTTCATTCTGATATTTAGATTAAACTAGCAAGCGGTATTAAGTACATTGATAATCTTCCTTAGAATAAAAAAAAATTAATTTCTGGTCCCTAACTTAATTTAGTTTTCAGCATATGCTCCAAGACATAACTAATTTTAAAAGAAATACGAACAAATCGAAAGTAATTTAACATTAAAAAAATATCCCCAAAGAAACATCACAAAGACTTAACTGTCACTTTTTTATCCTCCCCTCTAAAAATCGATATGTTTTTCAAACACATGCCGTACTCTGTACAAATAGCGTACCAGCTAAAACACATGTTGTACCACATTTTTGGACAGTTTTGACTGACAGACCACTTGCACTTACAAGTTCCCCCAAATTCTACAACAAATACTCATTCTATTGTAAAATAGATTATTTGCTATTGAACTAAGTATGCTTCGTTTTCCAAGAAATATTTAAGAAGAGTATACAAATGGCAAAATGACAAGGAATTTTTGGATTCATTGACAAGAATGTAAGATGCTATTTTTTGAAGACTTAACAAAAATAAATAGGAAAGCATTTTCATTTTTAAAAGCGTACACCAATAAATAAAGCTTTATTATTTCTTTTGATTACAGAATAAGTTAATCCTTTTTGTAACTTGTGTAAGACCACTAATTGTTTTAACCAAATAGATTTCATTAAAGCTTTTATTCCGGATTATTATTGTCTGTCAATTAGTGTTTAAGCAGCATTAATGTATTTATGATAATTTACTAGCTGAAATGGATTTTATTCTTTTAATCTTAGACAATTGTGAAAAATAATCATATAAAATTTCACTAAAAGTTCCGTATTCGGCTTAAATTTCAACTAGCTGAGAAAAATAAAATATACAAAAATTTAAAAGGTACCTTTATTTAAGTGATTTAAAAAATATTGTTCATTGTTATATGGTAAAACTGTGGTTAAAGTTTCCTTTAACACTGGCTAGTTGTATAAAAATATTTTAAAAAGGAATAATAGATTAATAAAATTAATATTTGACCGTGATTATGCTAGCAATTATCGCACTCATTACAAGAGGTTTCACTAATAGCTTATATGTGAAGTCCGCTGTTTTCCAATTTTAAATGAGTAAGAATGACTTAATAATTCAAAAATACTGTAAAACAAGGTTTGTTTGTTTGTGTCAGTATATTCAGTCTAAAAGCCTATTAAATTTTCTCCATGAAGTTAATTGTCTTTTAAATCTTTGCAATTAGTTATTAAAAAAAACATGAGATATTTACATAAAATAATATGGTATGTCTGAGCAATAAGCGGATGATAAAATGAAAAACCAACGTATAAAATGCACCAAATACATAAGCTAGACTCTGTTAACAACTTTTTCTTGATTGTAGGTTATTTCGTTCGTATATTTTATACTTTGGCTTCGGATTTTTATTTCTGAGAGGTTGAAAAAAAATACCAAACGTAACTATACTCAGTTCTAACTGAATGCATGAGAACGCTTTCTTCAAGAACAAGCGCTCGAATATAATGATCGCAGTCTTCACAAATAGTCTTTGTTATCAGAATAATAGTAGGATTTTTTACTTAAATTCCTTCCTTTCTTTCATTCTTCATCTCTTCGTTTGTTTGTTTATCTAATTCAAGATTATCCTATAAATAGTGTAACATGAACAAAACGGCGTAAGCAGTGCAGTTTTGAGAAATCTAGAAAATGGCTGGAAAAAGATTTTGCAGCAAACACTACTATAATAGCTAATTTATAAAAAAGTTATGCGTGTGTATGTGCATTCACTGATATAATTATTTATTTGAGAAACTTTCTGCAGTAAAGGTTCCTGAAATAGAAAAAGAACATTGGTATTGGTTATATTCTCATAATCAAAAACACTTGCTAATCTAATGATATTTTATGTTGTAATTCACACAAAATTATTGTTTAGTAAGATAATAACTCAAAATACGATAAATAATATTTTTAAACTTACATAATACGTTGCGTAATTATTTAACATGAAAATTCATCCTGGAATTTTTTATTGGGAAAGAACAGCGCTGAAACTCCCCAGCCATCATCAGTCATCCATGCTTGGATGAAGAGAAATCCTTCTCGAGAAATCGTGATCAGATGTCGATGGCAATTAAGGATAGATGATTTTGACACTGAACCATTAATATAGAAGCTGACGTTTCAAAAAATGTACTTCTGTCAAGAGAAAGTGTTTAGTCACTTCCGTCAAAAGAAACTATTTATTTTTACTGAACCTTAAATTTTGAAACTTGTTTTAGTAAACAAAATTTACTAGGGTAATGGTCAAGACGTTCAGTGTATTCTTAAGTATGCTTTCATAATTGCATATCGTACGTGGGGGGGGGGGAAATGGGAACTAAGGTAATATTTCAATTTATACTCATAGCAGTTTTTCTTAAAGACCTATAGTTACGATTTAATACATTCTTAGTACATAAATTTATTTCTTATAAATATATTTTTATTGTTTTGGTGTTTATTTATTCATTATTTTATTTCATTTATTTATTTTGAAGAACTACCTTCATGTTTATTTTTTTATTTAAAAATAATCCAATATTTTTTTTCTTGTTTTCTTAAGAGACTTTTCGCCATTTTTCAAAATCCTGACATGAAATTTCATTGCTTTAAAGTAAAAAAAAATCGAGAATTTAGTAATTGAGGACTATATAAATATTTAGCTACTAATTGAAGAGCTGAATTTTATAAGTGCTGTGCTGTAGAAGCCTGCGATTCGATTTTCATTTCATTAGTTAATATTTTCAAAACATTTTCACAATTCACATTTGCTTTTAAACAGATGTAATAATACTACTCTTAATTTACACATAAAATATACAATATTTGTTAATCATCACCATCTGTGTGCCTAGGTATGTACAAGTTGTTTTCAAAGAACAAGAGTGCTTACGCAGTTTTAAAAAGACAAAAACTCATATAATTATATGGATGCTGGTGTCGTAAGATGCCGATGCATTGCAGTGAAAATTCGAGTTAAATGAAAGAAATCTCTGACACTTAAGATATTTAATATTAATGGAGGTGGAGTTTAAAAGTATTTTCTTCGCTACGTTCACCACATGAAACTCCTTAAATTTTTATCAGTATGTAAATGAATATTTCGGTGGAAAAGCTTCAGAACAGTGAGCGGACATAAAGTTACTCTGTGGGATAAAACGCTTCATTCTTCCCCTTTTTTTACCACATTGGGATAAAATTTTCAAATGCACTTCAAGACCTCCAAGTAAATGTTTAACATGCTTGCTTGCATCATTTCAAAGAAGTTGCGGCGAAGAACCTCGTTTTTTATCCGATTTTTTTATTGTCCAGCATTGCATTTTGTATTGATATTTCAACAGCCGTTGGTTTCTGGAACTGAACAGGATTAACCTACTTTCCATAAAATAGCGAACCGTAAGCTCAGCAACTTCTGCAATGTGAAAGGGGAGAGTCTCCTTGTAATGTTTTATTTTTAAACGAATGTAATAATTTCAGATTTTAATCATTCTTTAAAACACCAAAAATAATGTAAAACGTAAAACTTAAAAAAAGTCCTAGTTCGAGAGAGAAGAAAAAAAGCTTCTAGGTGTATCAGGATCTGAACTTTTATACGAAGTTTGGTAGGCCTAGAACTATCCGTCTTGGACGTCCCTTAAAAAGTCTTCCGACCAAGGTAACCCCCCCCCACACACACACACACATTCTCACACACACACACACACAGCTTTGGCAGATAGCACTTGCGTAACTTTGCCACGACACAACACAATCCATCTTGGCGCTAAGCGATGAACATACACACACACAAACACGCACGCACACGCACACACGCATGTAAAATACATTTCACATCTTGTTTTATATAGGATAGATAAAAACGTCTTCAACATTGAAATATATACTAGATTTCCGTAAAACGGTTTCATTGTATTTTACGACTGTATACTGTAGGTACATTTTGACTTAAGTGGAACATTTCTTACCCCCTACTCCCCCTATTTTTGGAAAGGAGACTAATTATTATCGAATAATTTTATATCTTAAAGGAATGTATAAAGAACAGACAATTTCTTGGATGATTGGAAGGCCCCCCCAAACAACGTTCTGCGGAGGGGCCCCAGACCGTCGGGGTAGCCCCTCTTTCAATGCGAAGGACACTACTTTGGGACACTTAAACCATCGTGCAACAGTAAAATTAACTTCTCGTACACTTCTAACTTACAATTAAAATGTCCATGGCTAATTTCCCATCTTCCTTCAATACGGCAATTTTTGCATCGCGCACATTCTTTCATGTCAGACAAAACGGATGATTAAATCCTCAGCCGCCCTCATCTCCACCAAAACAGTAGCAAAAGAGAGTGTGTAATACATGACGTAGACAGATCCGTGCTGATAATTTCATCGTCTCCCATGATTATATCATCATCCACCTGTCATCCAGCAGACACGGGGGTTGACGTTTTCTCGACCGCAATCGCCCACAATTTCGTTAACGAGCCCTGGGAGAGACCCTCTCGGTTCAGTTCAGGCCGCCACTCTTTAAAGTGGGTGTCTAGGGCGCCGACGATGCTACTCTCGAGAGAGAGATGTTGAAAAACAAATGTATGAATCAAAACTTGATTGCGACATGTCGTAGTCTGCTCACTTAATAGTTAAGAGAACAGACAAAATATTTTTCACTTTTATCCCATCATTTAAAAATGAAAATGAGCGGTATTGGTTTCAGAAGGAATGAAGAAAGTCTGTAAGTTAATGAAAACATCAACTGTATGCCACCTTTCTGTCATTTTTATGACAAAAACATGCAATTTGTTTAACAAAATCAAAGTTTATCTAGGAAATCGAAGACAGTATTTTTTTTTTATGTATAGTTGTAGGAAATTTTGCGTTTTCTATAAAAATGTTTAAGATACTTTCATTTTATTCAGATGTACCTTTAAAATTAATTTTTTTTAAAAGTTCCCCAAAAATGAGAAAATTTGCAATCTTCAAGACAATGACGTGTTCCATTCTGTTGGTGAAGTAACTTAATTTGATAGCTGATGAATTTATTGCTGCATTATTCGCCCTTAACAATAAATATTATACAAGGTGTCCCTGAATTCATCGGCCAAACTTTAAGAATTGGTAAAATACATATAAAGAAGCATTTTTTTTTTTTTTTTTTTTTTGTAGAGCAATGTGGGTTTATAAATAAAAAGTGTAGGTGAAATGTAAATACAGCAAATGCAAAGGAGATGATTAAAGCTCTACTGTAAATGCTAAAATGTGCCATCACCAACACTGAGACAGCACAGTAGGGTCTAGTAAGTGATTGGCGTACCCTTTCGAAGATGCCAGGTATTCAGGGCCTTATTATCGCATGGGCAAATCGGGACTTTGCCCAGGGTCCCCGGCTCGAAAGCCCCCCCCCCCTCCCCAATTTCAAATATTGTTCTGAAATATTTTTTACATCAAAATTTTATGAAAAATAAAACAAATTTCATACATGGAGGCCCCCAAATTCATCAATGCCCTGGGGCCCCGTTGGTTATAATCAGGCTCTGCAGGTATTGCATGAACAGTTGCAGCAGCAATTGAAAGTTTTGCAATGAAAACCCCATGAGTCAATTGAAATCTCGTAAACGAGTGCCTTGTGGTATAGCCAAAAGAAAAATTCGATACTTGATTAATCTATTGAACGTGTTGGTCAAGCGACTACTTTAACTTGACCAATCCGTTGCGGGCTAAAGATGGCAATGAAGTAATTACGCACAGTATTTGGAAAATGGGCTAAAGATTCATCGTTCTGAAACCATCCACACTTTTCATTTCCGACCCCACATTGCTATGCAAAAAATGCTTCTTTCTATGTAATTTGAATACCCTTAAAGCTTGACTCATGAATTCAAGGACACCCTGTATATAAGAATTAATATTATTCAAGAATTGAGATGTTCCCAATGCAACAAGCTGTGAGAAATGTCATTTGCATCGAAATTATTTACCATATGAAGGCGATCTGACAAAATTTTGGAGACAGTGCATTAAAATACATAAAACCATTTAATTCATTAGCTGCAAATTAAATACACTATCCTGTCTCTAAATTTACAATATCTGATTTTTGCAAGCCAGATTCTCCTAGTGATGCTTAACAATTATTTAAACATTCTTCATGATTTCCACCTATTCCTATAAGGACTAAAATTTCCCAAATCAATAGTAAAGTTATTTTAGTATGTATGTATACGATAAACGCGTTAGGTTAACAGTACTGAACATATCCAATGTCTGAAATTTTCGGATGAAACAGAAAAATCTATTCAAAGATCGAATGCAAGCCACTTATTTAGAGGCCATTTCGCAGGTGGGAGCATGGAATCATTTAATAGATTCCCTCTTTATCGATATTTCCAACTGTTTCAGTCTTTGATCCGCCTTCGCTTCTGTTATGGGCGGAGGTCTGTCTCAAGAGTCAAATGCCATTCTGGTTGAGAATCGGACTTGATGGGCTATTTTTCATCTGCAAGATGTCGCAGCTTCTAGTATTGTGTTTTCCAGATTTCAATCAGCGGCACACAGAAATGATAAATGGACACAATGAATCAAGCGGAAAATTTCGGCAAACGTGTTTGAGACATGTGTGAGTAAAACCGAGTCCCGATCAGAAAAATGATTCAAGAAAGAAAAAAAAAATATTATTTTCAACTTTTTTACTATATGCCAGGTATATCTTTGTATTCAATAAATTCAAAAGAAGTAAAAATTTCTTGAATTCTGCCTAAGAAAATGTCAATTAAAGTTCTCCATAAAAAAAAACCCTCAAAAATCTTTAGTTAGTGTATATCTCTTGCCTATAATTATAATTCTATCAAAGAAAATTTATCCCCAAAACACTCATTTTAAGGAATACTTTGCAACGCAAATATTTCATTTGTACTTTTACGACTATATAGCAAAATCATTAAACAATTAAAAATAACAGATCTGTGAGTGCAAATGACATCACATCAAATACGAATCATGCTAGCATCATAGCAATTAGCAGCATGAAAATGTATTTCAAGCAACAAAACATAGTTCCTTTAAAGGCCCTCGAAACATGAAACTAAAAAGTTTCATCAATAATTATAGTATCAATAAAATGTTCAAACTTCATAGCAATTCAATATTTTTACATAAATTAGGCAGAAGACAGACAGATAGTAAAAAGTTAATTGATTGTGAATTAGCGGAAATTGGAAAGCATGAAACTCTTATGCTAATTTCGAATGAGGCAATATTTTCATATACTTAAAGTAACTACCGCTAAAACTTTATTAATATTGGCTCAATTTCATTTTGAGGACTTCCTTTTGCCCCCTTTTTTTTTTAAATAAAAGTAGTTAAACTTCGTTTCTAAACTTTTAAAGAATCTGTCGTTTTACAATGAAAACAATATTTTTGAAACCTTTTAAAATTCAGTTTAAGAGAATTTAGATTTTGTTATTTTAGGGAATTTGGGTTTGCAATTTTAAAAGGAAACGTTTTAGAAGTCATACGTTTTGACTCAATGAATTAACTGTATGTAAGAAATAAAAGCAGCTGTTAATAGCAGTCAACAAACGACCCTCAAAATCTCCTTGAAACTCGCTGATCCCTTTCCCTTAACTCAACCCAAATCATATCCCAATGTTAGTTCCCCCATTAGTAGTTACGTATAACATCTTTTCCTCCATTAATCTGCCTGTAAGTTGTTTCCAGTGGTAATAAAAATTAACACCAGAGCAAATCGCATCCATCTCTTTAAAGTGGAGGACAGGAAATGCGAGAGCCCTCCTGAGAATCCAAACCTCTCTGTCTCCTCCCTCTCAGACCCCTTAATCAGGCGTGAAACAAAGGTTTGCGTTACGCCACTTTTCGTAACTGCGTGTTCGAAGGTCTGCCGTAAGCACAGCGTTGTGTTCTGAAATGACTGTGTTTTTTGCGCTTTTTAAATTCCGTTTTTCACCAGAGAGAGTGAGTGAATGGAAGAAAAAAATAATACCCTGCCCACCTATTTTCTAGGAAGTAGCGACTTCAGCGTGAGACCGGTTGACCCCTGAATAATTGTTTTTTCCCTTTTTAGTAAACCGCCAATTCGGTTGCTCCCAGAAATCGTTTTTCTTTTCTTTTTTTCTTAATTCTTCTTCTTGTTCTTCTATCCCCTTGCGTCTTCTTTTTTTTTTTCTGCACTCTTTGCCGCTTGTCTTGAGGGCAAGAAAAACAAAACAAGGCCCTAAAATGATGGGGCTCGGGCAAGACAGCCCCCTTTTTCGTTCGTGCCTTTTTAATGCCTTTTGTTTCTCCACTGCTCCATTTTTCAGCCGAGATGCACCCGACCTCCTGCAACCTCGCACCAGATGAGCTCTCCCCACGCACGCACACACCAAAAAAGTGTTTTTCGAAACACACTTATGCAGAAGGACACGATTTAGCACCATTGGAATAGGGAGGGCTAACGAGGTCCATTACAGTGCGAGACAATAAACAAGTAGAATGGCTGTCAGATTTTAATTGACTCCCAAATCGAAAGCTTTATGAAATGAAACGGTTGCTGAATTACGAGAAGAGAGATGTAGGCGGAAACCATTAGTTAGTCCCAAACTTTTCAATTATTATTTTAAGCCGCTGCCCAAGTTCTTTTATACCACATGCAGTCTATTAGTGTTCATTAGGGCCACTGAGTCTACTACATCACTCTGCCTAAATTTTCTGTGGAAAAAGAACTATAATTTAAAGGGACGAATTCTCTAATCTCACTGTATTACTCATACAAATTTTCCTATGTATTATAATTTACTTATATGTCATTACATGTCCCATTTCATTTAAATTTATTCATTTCATTTTTTAGTCTTATATTAAACAAATCAGAACGGCATCGTAGTCGTTAGCTGTAATTAAGAATATCATCCATGCAGTTGAAATTTAATCCAATTTTTACCGACAAAATAATAGCTATAGTTTTCGCCTGTAATTTAATCGACATAAAGAGCAACGTTTTAATTCATTTCAGTCGTCAGTAATGTATACCTAGCATGCATGAGCCATAAAGTAGACATCGATTTTCGATGATTTATGCTGTTCGTCTGGAACAAACTGTTAAAAAAAACTGACTTATGATTATAATCAAAAACAGACTACTCTCCCTCAAGCCCCTGAAAAAGAAAAGAAAAGAAGAATGTTACACTTAAGAAAAATGTTAAGGCCGTGCTGAATATCTTAGAAGAAAAGGTTTTGCTTGTGTCATCAGTCTCAAAAAGTTGAGACGGCAACTTAACTGGATTTCTTAAACGTGACGTGAGCTGTCCTCTCCTGGCAAATAAACAAATAAAATAAACACCAGTACCAGTCATTATACAATACAATTAACGGATATTTTATGGTCTTAGGTAAAACAAAGTATTCGTAAACTAATTTCCTCTTTTTTTTTTAAAGCAAAACAGTGGGTAAGTTAAAATATACTCTGAGAGGGTGGATTTCTTGATCTGATCTTGTTAATTTTATGCTCGAAAAAGATTTCAAAAGCTCTCACTCTGAGAAATCTTTGCTGGGAACTTCCAATCTCGCTTGTTAGACAAATAATGAATTGAATAAATTTTATAGTACCATTTTATTTTGATAAAGTTCGTACAGCAGCTGCTGTAGACTTTCATTCTATACCTGTTTTTTTTAACCCTTTGAGGCGCAACCCTTTCCCAATGCTGAAAAAAGGGCAGCCGTTGCCATCGCTCGACTTAACGAACTGCAAGATGGCGGACGATCGAAACGTTCATCGCGTGCCACAGATCATGAGACCCTTTTTTGACGACAAGCCGATGTGCCGAGCACAGCCAGCTGCCGTCAAAAAAGGGTCCCTAGATCTGTGTCACGCGATGAACGTTTCGATCGTCCGCCCTCTTGCTGGTCGTTAAGTCGAGCGATGGCAACGGCTGCCCTTTTTTCAGCATTGGGCAATCGATCCAGCTGTTTTCGCATTCTTCCATTTTCCAGCAGATGCCAGTGCGGTTAAAAATAATCGTGACCATTTTTTGACGGGAAATGACGTGCTAAAAAGTAAAGGATTCTCGGGGAGCTATGTCACCCGCAACTATTTTTATAGAAATCCAATCTATTCTTCGTGACTGGCAACAGTCAAAACATCAGAGTTTGGTGATCCCAGAGCGGGACCACTGCGCGTTAAAGGGTTAACTGAATTTTTACTTAGAATATAACATCCTTTTGGACTGTTTTATCTCTAAAATGTGCTGCTAACAGTTCATGATTAGTTGAATACTAGTTGAAAAATTCTGATCATAGGAAGTTCTTCATCTAGGTGACCCATGTAGACACTGCAAAATATAATAAATTTTATAACTGGGATTGTTTGAGATATTACTAGTAGGATGATCAGTATATAAAACAGAATATGTCAAGTTACAAGCATTTCAATTTTTCCGACAGAACTTTTTCTGCAGTGGAAAAAATGAGTAGAAATACTTTTATACGACTATTTAATATCTATATCAATGATCTAGTAAGTATACTGAAATCTATTACCGGAATTAAATGTTTGCTATATGCGGATGACCCAGTTGTTTGGACTGATTCTCCTAAGTCTATTGCAAAAAAAGAACTTTGAAAAGACCTTAAATAAAGCAATGTTTATTTTGGAGAAGTGGTCTGAGGAAATAACATGAAAGTAAACCTAGATAAGACATTTGTGCAGTCGTTTTCTCGATCTCATTAGCCTTTCCATCCACGGATAGTTTATAAAAATAGTAACATCCCGACTTCAGAAAAGATCAAATATTTGGGTGTAACTTTTGACAGAAAACTTTCGTGGAATTCACATATTGAAGATGTCATCAGTCGTGTATCAAAACGATGTCTTCTGAATATTTTGGCAGGATCCAAATGAGGTTACTCCAGATCTACCTTGAATCAAGCTTAGAATGTTTACATATTGCCTGTTTTGATTTACTGCTGTGAAAGACTTGTTACTGCTTCTAAGAAAATAATTGATACTCTGAAAACAATTCAAAATCAAGTGTCTCTTGCGCCTCATTACTGGAGCAGTGAAATCCGCCCCCATTGATTACTTATTATTACGCACAAATAACAGGCGTCTCAGTCTAGTTTTCAAGGAACGTACTCTGCTATTATGGGAAAAATTGTTGGAACTCTCTGACCATATGGGATCATATCTCTACAAATACTAATCGTAATCTAAAGACTCAGAGAGACTTTGTTCAGGGGGGGGGGGTCATCCCCTGATCTCTCAACTTGGCATCGATTATGGAATACAAAAATATTTGTTACCCCGCTGCCCTATCGAAGCGAAAACATTTTCTATCTGCCTTGACTTGAGTCAAAATGTGTAAAAAGCAGAAGTCTGTGATGAAGTCCTAAGATCTGTGACTTATGAAACTTTGAATAATCGTTACCCTGTTTCGAATTGGCTCAGGGTCTTTACCGATGGTTCCAGGATGGAAGATTGTGCCAACGCAGGAGTCGGTGTTTTTTGCGAGCAATTTTCATATTACTCTCCTGCTGGTGCTCACATGTCAGCTTTTGACGGAGAAATTTTTGCTATCCGATTGGCCCTTCTTCAGCTACGAAACTGATGGGCATGTTTTTCTTAAGTGGTAATTCTGTCTGACTCAAGAGCAGCTCTGCAGGCCATAGACTCAGCTTGTCTATACCGTACGAAAGACATCGACGACTGCATCAATCTTTTGTCATATTTATCTGAGTGTAAGAAATCAGTTGCCTAGCAGTGGATCCTGGCCCACTGCGGAATCGAGGGGAACGAGACAGCTGATTAGCTGATTTTCTGGCAAAAAAAAAGAGGCATCTGTTTTACAGTTGAATTGCCAGAAACTGCACTACCAATCTATTAAGACAATCATTAAAAGGACACTGATGAGTTCTTTCTCTTGGGATGTTGCTGCTAAGAGTGGTCAAAAACCATGGTACAATCATACTCAAGATATTCCTGAGTGGCCTCGTGCTAAATCGGTGGCATTGTTACTTCTATTTTCTGGCCACGATTGTCTCCCAAAACAAGTACACAAAATTAACTTGGCTCCGGATCCTGCTTGTCCCTTGCGCGTCTCTGAAGAAGATTTTGGCATTTCTTACCTTTATCTTACCTTGCCTCCTGTCCTGCCTTACCTCCTGTGTCCTTATGGGAGAGATATTGGATTGCCAGACTTAAGTTGATGGACTAAACGATGTATTTCCATCTTTATGTTCTTTTTTTTTCGTTGTTTCTTTCCTTTTTTTTTGTATACACGTGTGTTGTCCTATGTGTACTTGCCATTAGGGAAAAAACCTTTTATTCTAGTATTTTTCAATGGATAGCTAACTAGAACGAAAAAATCAAGCCATGACAAGTAAAAACATTTCTCTCAGACATGCATGTACTGTACACTCTTAGTCTGTTCGTCACCATCTGTTTTTATTACCAGTCTGCTCCATATAACAACGGAATTTTACAAATTTATGTTTTCATAAAACAGTTTGCATTAAAAAAAAGAGAGAGATCTTATTCTGTATGAAATTAAAATGATTGATGAAACTCAAGAGATTCTTTATTTAAGGTAAGAACAGGGGTTTCCCTAGGGTACGTAGCGCCCCCTGCAAACGTAAAAAAGGCGCCCTCTTTTATACTTTAACAAAGCTTTTGAGTTCGAAATGACGCACTTTCGAAGACGGCGCCCCGATCCGATGCTTGCCTTAATTACCGTGTCGGGCAGCCCCTGGGTAAGAAATAAATAAATTCTTAGAAAAATTTTAATCCGAAAATTATCTCGCATTTTCCTCCGTTCGCCTTTTTCTTTCTTCTTGTTCTCTGTTTTGAAGACAAGTTCAGATTTCCATCATGCAAGGCTGATATTTGAGATTCTCTAAAGGAATACAATATAAATATATTTAACTATTAAAAGAATATTCTGCAAACAGCATTTAATATCTAATGTATATACTCATAGAGACTATTTAGTGCTTGTTATTATTATTTTTTTTTTAAATCAATAACACAGCAAAAATTGCCAGAAATTATTAAGACAGGTATTCTTATAATGATTGCAATCTCTTTCAAGGAGAAAATTGTTTTGATTAAATAAATAAAGTAATAAATAACTACCAAAGAAATAACTAAGGAAACCTATCAATTTGGTCAAACTAATATGTGTGATTTAGGGGAGATACATCTGCTTATTGGAAACGTACCATTGCATTTCAAGAATAATCAGATAGCATCTGTTCCCAAGGCTAACCGAGCAAAAAGAAATTCCGTATTTCGTGATTTTGTCTAAATTACTGGCTTCCTTATTCTCCCATTAAATCCAATCCCGTATATTTACAGTTCCAGGAAGACGGAATACAAAAAACTCTTGAACTCAAAGAAAATTAAAGAGAGCTTTCCATTTACCGCGAAAAGGAATTTTCTCCATCATGCATGTCGGATCTAAAATCAGAAAGAAACGTTAAATGGCAGATTACACTACTTTGGTTGAATAAAGAAATTACTAGTTAAACAGACGTTAACAGATAGTCGCACACATGTTTTCTTCTAACGTGACTAGCCACTCCAAACCAAAACGAAAAGAATTTTCTGTAATGGAGACGTCCTGAACTTTTTTGACAGCTGAAAACACATACATACGACCTTGCACTATACTGGTGGTTTCATGGGTTCGGGGGGATGATAAGCAATACAACTATTAAAATGTGTTCCTAATAAGGCTTATTTTAGTGTACATAATCATTTCTTCATCTAATTTAAATCGCGGTTACATATGAATTTTGTTGCTTTGTTTCACTCTGGGCTGATAAATTAAAATAGTTATGCGTAGGAAAGCGTATTATACTTTAGGAACAAATAAATAAAACTTCGCAATTTCTCTATACATATAAATCTTTGGTTATAGTTCTGCATCAAGGGAAATAAAAAGGACGAGGAAAATGCTTGCAGGTTTTAGTTTAGCTATTTTATCTATCTTTATTTTTTATACTGCTTATTTTATATATACCAAATATATTTATGCTTAAGAACAATACAATTTTCCTAAACGTAAACACCTTTTAATGTGAAAGGTGCATAGGTGCAAATTTCAAATTATAATCTTTTATCTTAATCTGAATATTTTTTAAAAGAATCACATTTTAATGCACAAGTAAACTCATTATTATTATGCATTTATAACAAATTGTAATAAGTAATCTACTGTTTAACCTCTTTCTTTTGCTTTCAGTATCTGAGTATGATATCCACATCCAAAAATTAAACATTACAACGATATTCAATGAATGGTGATTTGTTAATACAGAGTGTGATGAGACTATGCGAACCTAGTAAATTGCAAATATCATACATAAAACAGACTGAGATGAACAGTCTGTTTAAGTCAACAAACAACAAAAGATCAAATCGCCGAGCTGTAAGCATGCATGGCTTAAATATTGACGATATGATACTGTGTCGCAGGTATTCGTCATTTTAAAAACAATTTGAGGTAAGTCTGCATACCAAATAAAGATTTGTCTGTTAAATGCATAGTTTAATAACAACATTTAGCTTTCAACTAGTTAATGTTGTTAAGCTATAGTTGATGGGATCTTCCTAGTTAAAATGGTACTTTCTGTGCAAGAGCGTCACTGAGATCCAAATCTCTGGGCACCTTCAATGCAGTTTACATGTGTCTAATACTTGTAGCAATTTTTTGCGGCACAGCTTTTGAGGACGCTGCTACACAAGAAATAGGCAGATGAGCAGCAAATGGATCCTTGGCTATGGACTTTCCGACACCACAAATACTCATGCTGGATAGTTGTGGTCTTTTTCCTGCTCTGAAATGATCTTATCTTTTGAAAGTATAAATCAGAAATAAGTATGCAAAAGGTTTCAGGAGAAGACTTGTCAGCAAAACAACTTTGAAAGAAAACTTAAAAACTCACCACAATAAAAAAATTAATAATCAGTTGGTGTGTCTTTAATATTATGAATGCTATAAAATCTTCAAGTTTCAACAAAAAAAATTTTGTGCTATAACTGGCATCAAAAAATATTTTTGGCATTACTGTTCCTTAATTTTATTTTATTTTTTATGTTTTTCAGTAAAAGTTCCAGTATTTAATTGTTAAAACACAACATAATGATATACAAAATGTAATAATGCTCACTGTTATTATTAATATTATTTATATAATGCGCCATACAAAAATTTCAAGCTATTTCATGAAATACATATATACGTATATATTGAGAGAGAGAAAGAGCGCGCGAGAGAGAGGTCCAAAAGCCTATTTCATTTTATCTGGGTACTACATATTCAATATCATTGCCCGGATAATATATAATAGTCGAAATAATCGTCATGATTTCTCTTTACGTAAGGATGGCACGTACCCCCAAATCATATATCTCCTTCCTCTTTTTGTTATTAAACATTTTTGACAAGCGGAGAAGATGGCCCCGCAATGTACCGTGTAATTCGATTGACCTTTCCGTCACGATATATTCGAAAACAGAGTACAATCTTGCTACGACAGGCAGATACATCGGTTTGCGGTACTTTGGCTGTCTGTCGAGAACAAATGGGGCAAAAGAGACAGTCCCTCAAATTTCTTAAGCCTGTTACGTGCGTATATCCACGTCAAAAAAGATAAGAAAAATGTTAATGGAAGCACAATCAAAAGAAAACACAAATAAAGACAGTTACATTCAGTTTGTGACCCAGCATGGCTTTTAATTAGTTCTCTGAAATGGTTTATTTAAATCCATTCTATAGAAATTCAAAGAAGAGCCTTTTATAAAAATTGATTAATGTGATGTGTTATACAGAGAAGCAAGGTGATTTAAGGGAAAATTTCTCGGGGGAATTAGACATTAGAATTACAAAAGACGAATGCGCAGCCTTTCCAAGTTTCACAATTTAAATGGAAAAGTTTTTTTTTTTCCTTCTTCACTCGTTCAAACAAATGCTACAAAATTAGTTTTCATTAAAAATGGCTCAATGTACACTGCTGTAAGAAACAATGATTAAATGAAAGATAGCATTTACATTCAAAGAATGTTTTTCGTGTATCATAAACACATTTACAAAGATAAATCACCAAGATCGTAAGTTCATGACATCAGGTTGCATGCTTATATTTGGTTATAAAGTGGAACTTTGTAAGTGATATCACTTTATGACTTTGGTAATAAAAGTGGAACCTTAAAATTATTTCATTTTATGACTTTGGTTATAAAGTGAAGCAATTTTCAGATGAAGCTGATTTTGATTTTAACAGACTTAATTATATTTCGATGTATCATATTATATAGATAATTTTAAAGAATTTATATATTAATCATCAGTAATTTTTAGAGATGCTTGGGTGAATACCACTTCTTTTTGCAGCTTTTTGTGTTTTCGTGCATATAACGTACGAAACTTTTCTTATATAGTTTTATTGTGAATAAAAAACAAAATAATAAGAATAATAATAATAAATTTTGGGAGGATCACAAGAAAAAGAAACTCTCTAAAACTGAATGAAAGAAGGTAAGTAGATAACACGTGCTAGGGATGGATGCGAGACGGGACGAGACAGAGATTTACAGCTCTTACGCGAGACGAGACCGATGCTTTTAATCATTGCTACAAATGGATTTTGTGTGACGGGACAAAGCTTTGCAGCTGCTTTGCGCGACAAAAAAAAATGCCTATTTTCAGTCTCACGTCCATCCTTAAACCTGGGACCTCACATTTTTGACTAGATTGACTGTTGCCATCAGTGGTGCATTCTCTGGATTAGCTAGGCAGCTAAGAGTACCGACTTACAGCAGTTTACATAAAGGTATTAGCATAAGATTCTGGAAACGGCACATTTCATCAATTCCAATAAGAGAATACAAGATCTCTGCAGAGAAATATCAGCAAAAAACTTCTTTTTCCTGGAGTAAGAAGCCCAGATTTGGAAACCAGCATACGCCACTAGTTGCATTTATCAGAAATCGCATGAAGTAGAATCCCTCATGTTAAAGATTTTAATGAAAGACAGTGTAGAGTTTTTCTTTGTCGACAACGTTTTTAAAAATTCAGGCAGAGGTTTCACTGTTTACTCCACCGGCTTTACTCTATAGTTTTGACTTGTGTGAGCATTTATTTTAAGTAAGTTAAAAAGATCTGATAATAAATACATTTTTCTGCTATTATTTTAATTTATTAAATCAACTTCTGCTCACGTTTGACCTTTCCTTTCTTAAATAGCGATGTCGGATAAAAGAGGTACTTTTTGCAGTTTTACAAGGCCGAGTAATACCTGAAATTTGTCTTCCATTTTAATATCTCCTTCGAAGATTAAGGCCTATCCAGTGCAAATAGATTGAAGAATTTTGAATAGAATGACAAGTCTGTAATTCTTACTTCTTCATCTATAAAATAGAGTCTGGACAACAAGAAGCAACAAAATATCAGACAAAATTAATTTAAATTAGTAGCTGGTCAAATAGCAAAATGTTAAAACGCGCTCTTCGGCATGTCAAAGTAGAAAATGTATCTTGCTTATAAATGCAACTCAATCAACGCAATTTGCAACGCAATTGTATCTTTTCAAAATCTCTGGAAGCTTGAACATAGTGAGTCAACTATGAAAGGTGGAAACAATAAAGAGGAGCATAAAAAAGTTTTGTTTTCGGTTTCTGCTCATACAATTTTTACAAATCTAAGACTTCCAGATACACTGTGGCCATCCAAAATGTAGCACCAGGAAGAAAGTATCCAAATGAAGTCTTTGCAACATACGTTTGCGGCAATGCGATATACAAATGGCTAACATTTCAGAGCAGATGCATATGATGGGTGCCTGTAAGCCACCTATATAAAGAGAGAAAAGAAGGCTGTTTTGAAGTCCTGAAATGGTTTTTCCTTGTGTTTCTTTTGTGTGAGCAGCTTCGTATGCCTCGTAGAAGAAAACGGACGTTTTTCCAGCCATTTCCGGAGTTCGACCGAGGAAGAATAGTAGCATATAAAGATTGTCGATTATCCTTCAGAGACATCGGTGAAGTGTCGGATGGAATGAAGCAACTGTGATGCGGACTGACAATTTCACTAGTACCTCGTTGCAAAGCTGCAATCGATAATAGACATATTGTGAGCATAGAAGTGATGGATCACTCTGCCATATCACAGCAATTCTGGTTTGTTGCGCAACAATCGGTGTCCGCACGTACCATTCAACGTCGTGTGCAGAGTGGAATGTGCGAAAAACGTCCATTGCTGTGATTACGGCTGAGTCAAAACTACAAGCGTTTTGCCGGCAATGATGTTATGAATGACGGACATGGAGAACTGAATGGAACGACATTGTTTTTACTGATGAATCTGCCTGCAACACCACGAAGGTCGGATCGTGGTGAGAGACTGCTGAACTCTTGCCTTATATCGCCATACTGGTACTGCACCCGGTATTATGGTTAGGGTGGTATTGGATATCACATCACTCCTACACAACCTTAAAATGCCCTGCTGATACACTGACTAGTCAGTACTATATCTCTGAGTTACTCGGACCTGTTGTTCTCCTGTACCTTCAAAGCTTGCCAGCTGCCATATTTCAACAGGATAATGCGCGACTACATGTGGTACGAATTATTCTTCTTCGTCGTCCATCAGATTATATTGCTGCCTTCGCCACCTTCTTCTGTCGATCTATCGCCTATCGAAAACGTCTGGTTGATTGTTGCAGAACGCTGCAACAACAGATCAACTTTGCCCAATCTGATCAACTTTGCAATATGCCCAAGCAACATGGACTGCTATACCAAAACAACACATCCAAAGCCTCGTTCATTCAAATCAGAGCCGTGTAGCAGCGGTTATAGCTAGCAATAGCGCCAACACTCAATACTGATTTCAACTGCTTCCTCCTTTCACAAGAGTCTGTATTCTCAATCATTTGATCTTTGTACAATGTGTTATCTCCCAAATAAATTTTTCTGTGATATCCCTGATGCATCTTGGTGTTGCATATTTGATGACCAGCAGTGTATATATTAAATTAAAAACAGATTATGTCCCTTTATTTATAGTTGTAACGAAAGTTTTCCACCAAACCTGCTTGTATCAATTCATGCGGCGGCGCCCAGCGATTGAACTTGCACGTCATGTTTATGGGGTGCATTGTACGACTAATGGGCATGATACAAACGGGTACTCCTTGGCTTGCTTTCGAGTGTTTGAATACTGATCTTCTTCCACAAGTTCTCGCAGGCGACCCTCCCTCATCAACATCAGTAGGCCGGCCAGAGCGCTCTACTTCTTGGATGTCACAGTCCTTGCTTTTGAACTTTCAGTATCGAACTTTCACGCTGTCATATGATTCAACAGTAGTACCTAAAGCTGTACCTTTAGCTCATTGATATTCTGTAACTGACTTTTTGCAAGAGAACTGGAAGTAAATGATGGTTCTAATTTGGTAGCGTGATAGTTCTATTTCAGACACATTGAAACTTAATGATAACGGTATTTTTTTACCTTTCGCAACACAGAGTTCTAAAGCAAGTCTCTTTCTTTCAAGAGTTCAAAAATAGTTTGACAAAATATGAACAAATACGCAAACGCGAACTGTTTGCTAGACCATATTTGCGCTGGCGGGAAACTTTCGTTTCAACCTAATATTTTTAAAACCATATGTGTTCCTCAGTGTAGGAAGGCCATTATACTACTTTAATAAATAAATATTTCAGTAAAACAACAATGATTTTTTTTCATTATTTTTATACATACACGGTTTTATACGACCAGGAGGGATAAAACCGGGTATATATAAGAATATCTGTTGCACTATTTATATTGCTCGTGGGACGTTCCAGGAATAGTCAGAGTTAGCACATTTTCCCCCTAATGATTAGCCAAGTGGGGTTTCTTGTTTGAAATGTGACCGACTGAGGAATAGAAAATGAAATGCGAACTGCCGGTGCGCTAGTAGGGGGTCTTAAAGTAGACTTAGGGTGGGTCTAAACAGGCCAACATTTTGCGAAAAAAATATGATAAGGTACGTGCATGAAATCTTTGGATTTCGATTCAATAATATTTCATGTAACGCAAACTAGACAGACAGGTAGATTGGGGCGAATTAGGCGACGGCACCCTCAAAGAGGCCAAAAATATTCCAAAATTGAACGATAAATTATGGGTCGTTTCTTTCTGCGGATATGTAGTCTTTGCACTAAAGAATGTTTTTGCAAAAACACAGACCCATGCGTGGGGGGCGCAGACTGTCAATAAGCTAAGGAATGTTGTTGTACGAATGTCAAACCGGTTCAATTTTTTTCAATTTATTACTAATGAAAAATGTCACGCATGTTTCCTTTAGCAGATTTTGCAGATATTCCGTATACGACTTAGGCAATATTACATAAAATTACAGACAACTGAGGGCAAACTCTGTCAGTGTTTCAGTCCTGCATGTCGCCCTGAAGTAGGTACGATATTTTAATTTACCGCTGGATATGAAATGGCATGTATTCGCACTTTTGCAGATATTTAGTATGCACGTACACTATTGTGCATGCAAAAGTATGGTCGGGTAAGTTGGGGCAAACTATGTCTGGTCAATCGAATGTGGCCCTTCCCACACCGGTCCGTGGTAAACTTCTTAATTACTTAACGTGAACGGTACGTGTATGTTCAGATATTTTGTACGCATCCTAGGCTACATGCATTCAAAATTACAGGCAAGTAAGTGAGAGGCGGAAAGCCATTGTGCCACTTAGTTTTTCAGGAGGTCCAAATTCCAGATATCACCTTAAATTTTTCAATGACTTTTTAGGTTTATATTTTCCTTATCTTCGATAAATATATCACATTTAGCAAGTAACATTTTAGGCAATAACTCATTTTTGCATACCTCCCCCCCCCCCCCACGTTATCCATGTGGGAAAAAAATAGATGTCATCTGCTCAAAAAAGTCTGAACTTTAATACAAAAGCGAAACGTATTTATCAAATAATGATTCATTAATAATGATTTAAGTTGAAAAAAATTACAAATTTTGTAAAACAAGTTGTACATATATATAACTTTATTGGGCGTATTTTAATTAATGGGTACCATCTACAAACGAGACATTTCCGCCAACCAAATTGGTAGCCCATTAAACTATGTCTAGAGCTCTTTTGAACTAGAATCATTTGTATTCAACTGGATCTCTCCACCGAAAAATAAAAACAAAAAATAATTATGCTAGCAAATATATGCTCTTATACCTTATGCTCTTATACCTTAGAGAAGCTCATCGTATCACTTTTTTTTTTCTTTCCCTTACAGTGGGTGTTCCCCGCTGATTAACCTCCGACCGAAACAGCCTAATCTAATAAAAAAAGAGGAACACCCCGTTAGGCGCGATAGTATCGGATGTGCCAGACTTTATCTGGGAAGAAAGAAATCTCTGATAATTACCAGCCGCAATTAGTTATAGAGATGCTTGAACTTTAAATGCTGTAAGAAACAAATATGTTTTATTTTTATTAATAGGTGTATGGTTTTCCCCAATTAAAACCTACTAGTAGTTCGTTTTTCTTTTTTAATCACTACTTATGTAGTGTGATGAGCACAAGTGACTTAGTGTGCTAGTTTAATATTGTGGTCTTCCACAAATTTTCTCCTTGATTTTGATAAATTCTAAAAATTTAAGATGAAATATATTATGCTATCTGGTTAGTATTTTATACTGCAAATCCCCATACATACCGAAAAATCAGTCAAAAATTGCAATATAGAAGAAGAGTATTAAAATCTCTGAGAAAGAAAATAATGCATTTGTTATATAATGTTACTCGAAAATGCCTTTTCCCAAAGGTTTATAGCAGTTCTCAAGTAGAGAACTCCTTTTACATGTTGCTACTGAGATATGAAATTACTTTAAAAATAGCAAATAAACCATCTGAAATATATCGTCTTTCATAATCCAAGGATAGTAAGTTCAGTGATTTGCGAAAAATTTGTGCATCAGGCGGTAATACTATCACTGCCTATGAATATTTAGTACAAATGCAAGTCGGTCCTGAAACCAGATGTTATTTTTGAGGGGTGAGGGAAAGTGGATAATAACAAATTTTTGGAAGAGCTGAGAAATTTGTTAAAAGGAACTCAGCATCCCCACAATATGAAAACTCGATGAAAATATCGATTTAATATTTACATAGCTACTAAATACACTACATACCTTTAGGGTACCACTTACTAAAATTTCAAAACCACATTTCAATTATGACGACAGCTACAGCTGTTTATGTAAACACCTGTCCTCAATAACGTGTGAATGAATGAAATTATTAATCTCAGTGATCTTAGTTTGTTTGTTTTTTTAATTATATCATCTTTGAAATGCTAAGGCTATGTCATATGGATAAAATTGTTTGACAGTTTTCTTGTATAAATATTATATGACAAGTAAAAGATTTAAGGATTACCTACATGCTAAAAAGTATTTTGTTGAATTAACAAAAGTTTGTATGATTCAACTAAATTGATTTAATTAAATGCTTTTAATTTTAACAAAACGTTTTTTGTTAAAACTCAGAACGAATGATATTTGAAATCTCTCAACAGTCAATTTACGGATATGCGTAGGACTGTGAAAGACTGAGCCAGACCCACCCAAAAGAAAAATACTTTTTTAAGAAAGAGGGAAGATCTAAGGAAAAATATGCAGTCTGACAACACATTTAAAAATGGACAATAACAAACACAAAAATAAATTGGGTTTGTTGAAAATTTCAGAAGTAAGCCTAATTAATTTATCTATTCATGAAAATTTCGATTTTTACTTTAGTGTTTTTACAAGTTTCTACAGAGTTAGCTTAAAGCCATTCAGTGTCAGTTAGACTAACTTACTTAAAACAATCAGAATCACTTTTCAGCAATATAAGGGACCGCAAAATATCTAAGGATGGGTAAAGCCAAGTAAAAATATTAGTATATGTACAGGCTCGATGAAGGTATTTTTGGGTGAAAGAATCTTGAAAATGAACTAAGCTGGACGATTCCGGCTTTATTTCGAAAATATTTTTGTAGTTTACGTTTTGAAGCTGAACACATGAAACCATTGTTGACAAAATGTTTTTTTTTTCAAAATTAATTAATTAAAAAATGTGGCATTATTCCTAATTTTTTGCACATAGCTGGGGTTTTTTTCCTCTGAAACGTATGCAGTTTCTAAAAAATTCAATCCTTAAATTTGCTCAAAATATCATTTACATCATAAGAAAATTGAAAAATTAAAAAAGTAGTAAGTTTGTGACTTTTTTTTAAAAAACATGTAATGTTAATTGTGTTTAACACCCTCATAAGAATAACCATTTTAAAAAGTTAATAATTATCATAAAAATTTTGAGGTTTCAAGTCTTCTTAAATTAATATTTAACCATGGAGAACTTAGATTGGTTTTGTTAGAAGCTGCTCCAATTATGTTTAACCGATAATAAATATACTTTCTTTAAAATGTTAGTCATCGCAAGAAAAATTAAGTAATCTTCTTAATAAATCAAATTTGTGTTTTAAAACGTCACCTAATTTTAAACTTATACAAAGGTATTCAGATCGGTAACTGACAGCATTCTCGCTTAGTTTAAAGTGTTTTATTCCATTGTGTTTTGTACGATAGCCACATTTCTAAATTTGAATATTTTCTTTTATTTATTTGAGTGAACCCTGAAACATTCTTTTAATTTAATGTTTTTTTTTTTGTTGTTGTTGTTTGTGGTACTCTCAAATTTTGAAGCAAACAATTTTAAAGCTCTTCATAACTTCAAGTATGTTTAATTGATAATTTATGTAAATAGTTTTGCGATGCCTTTTCGCATCCCAAATCATACCACTTCCTTACTTCATTTAAGCAGGAATCATAAGAACGTCTTATCTATTGAGAGTACATTTTGCACTTTCCCTATTTCTTACAGGTTACATGAATGTCTCATCTATTGACAATATAAACCGATTTTTAAAGCGCGTTAAAGCCCGGAATCGTTCCAGAAAGAACTGGGTTATTACATTACAGATTGGATTGCTCAAAAAAAATCCAATATGACTTCAAAACATACTGCTTATCTATTTATGTTTCTATGCATCACTAAATTTAAATGATAGCAAATTAAGAAATTTGCAAAATTATTTCTATAGGAAAATATTTTGCAAGAGCCTTTTCTCATTTTCTCAATGTAAGGATCATCCATAGCAATTATGAACAGCATTTATTTCTGTTGTAAAATTTCGTCTTTAAATTAAAAATAATCTCTCTCTCTCTCTCTCTCCATCTATATATATATATTACTATCCAAAATTAATTATATCTATATATTTCGATATCCAAAATTAATTAGCCGCTAACTTTGCAGACGGTTTACACAAAACTATATTGAAGAATTTAGCAAATGCTCTCACTTTACATTTTCGCTAAGTAACGAGATTATACAAAAATAATGAAATAAATTGTTCAAAAGTGTAGTTACTTAAACAACTTCGTTAGCTTAATGCAGGTTTCTCGTGCAAAGTTTGTGGTTTCATTTAGAAAATGTTTCTCAGCAGATCTTTTTCCATGGTACGAGTATCACAGAACTGTAATTTTTACATTAACTCAAAAATTACATTGTTTTCGGTTCTATAACGTCTTATAATTATCTACATATGAAAAGGAAATTCAAATGATTATCGTCCATTATTTTTTAGACGTAATGTACTTTTATAAAAGTAGTCCTAGTACTGAGTTGCGTGTATCTTATAGTATTAAAACAATTATATATTTATAAAGATTTGAGAAATTTTATATTTTTAAAAAAGAGTCGTGAGAGATATAATAAAAATAATACGGAAGAATTTTCTACACTTTTCTATGAATATATAAAATATTGATTATTGTCTTTTCAATTTTAATGGAATTGGATAGTCATCTACTGGTATAAGATGTATTAGGGGAGATGTATGTATTTATGAATTAGGGGAAAAACAAAACTGAAATACTTTCAGATTTTAAATACGCAATATACTGCTATCATAACTGCATCGTAATGTTGGTCTTCTTAGTTTTGCATGTTTCATTATGTTGAAAAATGTACCATAATCCATGCGTTGGCCCTACTTGTTTCATTATTGTTGGAAAGTGCATCAAAATCTGGGAAGATGGGCAGTATCTGTCTTTGTTGTTTCATTACATTGGTCAAATAAATTCAATGATATTCCAAATTCAATCATTTTTCTTTGCTATTCATGTTTCAATTTTTAAAAAATGACTGCTAACATAAAAAAGAAATGCTTAAAAGCCACTGAGCAGAAATGAGTGCCTTATGAGATCTTTAACTTGCAGAACATATATAGTTAATAAAGGTCATGGCTGATAAAGACTCGAAATTCCGCCAGTAAATGAAAATATAAAGAGCAAACTACGCTTCTAAGAAACGTAGTTGAGAAGATGAAAAACAAATTCTTCCACTTTTAAATGCACGGTGAAATAAGACATGAGCTAGAAAACAGAATGGGCCATAAAAAAAAGGTGTTCTGTTTGGTGAGTGTTAATGAATCCACCATGGGGTCGTTTACAGTGGAGACTCCACTGTAGAATATTACTCTACTCAAGGATATTAGTACTCCCAGTGGGAGTACTAATATTCTTGAGTATCATGTACGTTATGCCGATGTAAATGAACAATTCACATTCCTATCGATAAGTTGTCGTTGCTGTTTCGTGGAGACAAAGCACACTACTGCTATCTGCGAAAGGAAGAAGACGGCTGACTTTTTAAAGAGTTCTAACGTGTATTCACATTATACATCTGGAGAAAACCACCTAAACCTATGAGCATTATAGGGTGTCATGACACCACCCCCTCTAGATCCCATATACCAGCTATGATTTACTTACTGCAATAAAGTAGAAAATGATTCAAACCAAACTATCTTTCTGGGACAGGACCCTTGACTTGCTTCCCCCGAACAATCCCGTGGGCTCCCATGGTTCAACGCCTGAATGTTAGGTTGAAAGAGCTCTGGTTCAAATAAGTAGAAAAATATCAATATATTTTTTAAGTGTCGTTCGAAGAAATAAAGTCTCCCTCACGCTCTTGATACACAAATTAAGATAAGCTAGTTGTTCCAAGGACTGGAAAAAGTTCAGGATAATTCCTTATAAGCTGCAGTACACACTGAAGTTTGAATTTTTGTGTTATGACAAGCCTACGCGGGAGGTATCTGCCTATGGTGGAGGATGCCTTGGTCGGAAAACTTTTCTAATACGTTCTAATACGTATTCATGTTACATCTGGTAAACCAACCCAAACTCCAGATCGTTCGATGGACAGCCGCGTGATAGACCACGAATACGGGAACTTCACCCATCTACCATTTTTGGTGTCTTATACACTCGGCCATAGTGGGGCATTATACATTGAAATAAATGAAGAAACAGTACCTTTTACGAAACTTTTAGAAAAATATCTTAAACATGGAATTGCACAGTAAAATTTTTCGAAAATGTTTGACTTCTAAGAATTTTTTTAAGGTTTCGCAACTGATGCAAGCTTATCGTTCCTTTCTGTGTATAGTACAGCTTGTAGAGAGACTTTCTAAAAATTTTAAAGTGCTTTACAGTTAATTTATTTATATTTTATATACCCAATTCTCTCCCGATTTTTATCGAAATACACCGTTAACAGCTGGAGCATGGGCTAGAACGAAACGAAACCCTGCATCGACTCGAAAGGCATTCTGCATTTAATTCACTTTATATTTCCTTTATGCTTCCCCAGCTTTATCCTTTCTCCCGTAATTTTTCCATAGATTGATTCGATACGTTTTACTGCCGAGCTTGTGTTGACTGAAATCCGCCGGTAAATGAAAGGGGATGACTGCCGAATGAATGCATTATCTTCCGGTAGGCCCATGGCGACAATGCATTCGTTGTCACGTTCAAAGCCCAGCGACGCCAAACAGAAAGGAAAAAGAAGCAAAATCCTTCCAGAATGACACATACCCGGCACATACTACTCATACGAAAAAATATCGCGCGTATTTTCTAAATGGAGCTACTATCTCTTTCTTTTCGGAGCTCAAAAAATTATTTAGAGTCTGAGAAGCTCTATTAATAGGTCAATTGGTCTATTTATAAACATTGGAGGATATTTTAGCTCTGACAGAACACGGAGAAAGAAAAAGAAGAAAAACCCTCTCAATGGAAAGAGTGATTTTAAACAAAAGGCGTGAATGAATCAGTGTGCCGCTACGCCCACGCTACCAGTGCTTCTGTTTGAGAAACGTCGTATAATGTTGCCAAATGAGTTAATATTGCACTCGGAAGGGTTATGTTGACGTTATTCATTAGGCGCAGATTAAGATAAACATTGCAGCCGTAAAAGAAATACTTTTCATGACTTCTTTTTTCGGCTGAAATATATTTATACAGAAATATCTATTAATGACTATCGAAATGTATATGAATTTTTACTTCCTTGTACGTAGTATAAGGAAGTAATGTGATCCCGAAAAATTTTGGGGGCCAAATTTCGACAAAAAAACCGATTTTGACTACCTCTAAATTGAATTTTAAAAAATTTTTCGATGCATCTCATCGTAGGCTAGCATGCACGATCATATTAACGCGTCTGCAACTCATTTTGACCAGTGGCGAGTCTACTGTGGCCAGTTTTTCCATGCCGTCTGTACGTACGTACGTACGTGTGTACGTACGTACGTACGTACGTATGTATGTAACTCGCATATCTCAAAAACTATTGGTCGTAGAATGTTGAGATTTGATATTTAGGATTGTTCTATGATCTAGTTGTGCACCTCCCCTTTTGGTAGCAATCGAATGGATAGTTTATGTACAGGACCGCCCAAAAGATTCGAAATACATTACGCTCTATGGGCCGAAATTCATTAAACTCGCCTAACTCAAAAGCTATTAGGCGTAGAATGTCGAAACTTCATATTTTGGATAGTTGTAACATATAGTTGTGCACCTCCCCTTTTGGTGGCAATCGAATGGATAGTTTATGTACAGGACCGCCCAAAAGATTCGAAATACATTACGCTCTATGGGCCGAAATTCATTAAACTCGCCTAACTCAAAAGCTATTAGGCGTAGAATGTCGAAACTTCATATTTTGGATAGTTGTAACATCTAGTTGTGCACCTCCCCTTTTGGTTCCATTCGACTGGATAGTTTATCTACAGGACTGCCCAAAACATTCGAAATACATTACACTCAATGGGCCGAAATTCATTAAACTGGCATATCTCAAAAACTGTTAGGCGTTGAATGTTGAAACTTTATATTTAAGATTGTTGTAACATCTAGTTGTGCACCTCCCCTTTCGGTTCCATTCGACTGAATAGTTTATCTACAGGACCGCCCAAAAGATTCGAAATACATTACGCTCTATGGGCCGAAATTCATCAAAGCGTTTTTTAGAGGTATTGGGCTATTTCAAACGACTCAGAAGTGATATATGCTGTAAAGAGTTAGAAAATGAATTTCTCTATTAAAAAAAGTGCCTTTATCATTTATAGTTCTGCTACTGGAACACTCAAAAGATTTCCAATACATTACGGTCAATAGCAATTTTAGAGGCATTCATCCATTTCAAGCACAATACCGTCCTACCACATAAGTTAGGTAATGGTCCGACCACGGTCACGTGCCTCCCTCAAGAACTATGCCAAAAGTCGCCAAGCTTGGCGACTTTTAGTGTACGTGTGTGCATATTTAACTCTCAAATCTCAAAAACTATTATGAAATTTCATATATAAGAATGTTGTAACATCTAGTTGTGCATCTCGATTTTTGGTTCCAATCTACTGGAGAGTTTATTTACAGGACCACCGAAAAGAATTTCAGTACCTTAATGTCTATGGACATCTTCATTATAACACAACTGTAGACAGTCATTGTTTGGTACATGCCCAAAATCTCGCCGTCTGTCCTCGACCTTGGCGAGTTTTGGCGAAATATCGCCAAATTTGGCGATAGTCAGTCATTTCGTCCATGCCCAAAGTATCGCCATTTGTCATCGTTCTTGGCGATTTTTGGCGAAATATCGCCAAATTTGGCGATAATCTGTCATTGTTTGGTTTATGCTTAAAATCTCGCCAAATGTCGTCGACATTGACGAGTTTCGCCGAAATATCGCCAAATTTGGCGCCAAAAATTATTTCCTATTTTGTATAACTCTAAAACTTTAACCCGTAGATTTTTTTAACTTTGTATTTAGAACTATTGTAATATCTAACTGTTTTCAATATCTTTTTTGACAGCAATCGACTGAGAATTTATTTACATGGTGAGCCAAATGACTTTGAATACGTTGAGGTGTATAGATGCATTCAATTCATTGAAGGTCTGTGGTCAATTACTACTTTGGCTATCCCCAAAATCTCGCTGACTATCTCAAGTTTATCGGCTTTTGGTGAAATATCGCCAAATAAAGTGTCAGAAGGAAATCTTTCAAATTGAACTCAGCTTGGCGATATCGAAATATTTGGCTAGAAATTGCTAAACCTTACTATTATTGATATTTTATCTCTTTCAAACAAATAAATTTAGAGGAAGTGCGTCGAAAATATTTTTGATCTAATGGACGTGCAAGGAAGTCATGTGTTGGACACATCATATTTTTATTATAAAGGACAAGGTTGATCTGTTTTTATCTTCATTGCTTTCTTTTCGACATTCTCTGTGAATATTTTTGACAGGTTTTTCTTTAAAAAATTTTACAAATAAAATGTTTCTTATATTAATTCACATAAACTTTCGATCTATAATTAACTAAATATTTTTACTTCTCAAAAAAGTATATGTATATAACAAATTATGAAAAAACGTGCTTCAAACTGAGCGAGCTTGAAAGCTGCAGTATTAGGTAATAAAGCAACAAAAAATCCAGCCTGGGTGGATTTACAGCACTAGAGTGTTATTAGTTTCAAATTAAGAAGAAATTAGGAAATCTGTTGTTTGAATTTCTAGAGGAAAAAAAGAAAAATTACTCAGAAAATAACTATCAGGAGAAATACTTGCATTGAGAAACTGTCTTTAAAATTTTTCGTGAAAGAAAGTTACCCGTGTCTTCAAAAGAGTTTTAACTCCACTAGTCCTTCGATAAGAGTTTAGGCTTCAATAGCAGAAACAAAGAACAATAAATGTTTATCTGGTACCTGAAATCTAATTAAAGACTTTTTTCATAACTCAAAGCTTAAATTTATTCTTAGTGGAAAGAGATCAATCTCATTTTCATTCATTTATTCATTTATTTTTCTAAAGTGTCGCAGAGTTTTCAAAATTAATTCTGTGACTATAAAACGTTAAAATTATTAAAGTAATTGTCTTTTAAAGTTTTTCAGAAAATAATGAATCTAAATAAGGTAAAAGTAATGATCAAATTTAATATTCCAGGTGGCCCTACAATGTTCACAAAAGAGAAGGAAAGCTACAGTAATACATCTCATTAGAAGCCACTCTTAAGCAACTGAATACTCTAGGGAAAGTCTCGTTATCAATTTTTGTAAACTGTCATGAAATTTGGAAAAATATAGACGACAGAGTAGTTAGACATTCAAAGTGTTGCTTGGAAATTTAATCAGTCTCGTTTTACATTAATATCGTCTTTCTCTTTACTGACAAGGGCGGATTAAAGGGCGGAAACGGAGACGGTGGCCACCCGCCCCCAGTGCCGGATTAAGACAGCGCGGGGCCCGTAGCAAATGTTACCAAGGGGCCCCCTGGTCAGTGACGCACCTATATATATATATATATATTTAGGGGGAGGAGTTCACCCTCACATTAAAGTAATAGAGCTAAATTAAATGAGAAAATAAATAGTGCTAATTATATTACAATTTATGTTTAGTGCTAATTAATGGTATTACTAATGCTAATTAGATGTAAACAAAACTAAAAGGTCCCACGTGTTATATTTGCGAGAGGTTTATCCCAGCCCTTCCTCCACCTTGGGTGAGCTAATCTGTAGGTTTTGTGCGATAATAAAATAAAACACAACTTTTACGAATTTTCTTGATTCAAAATGAAAAAAATTGAGTTAAAATAGTGTGCGGAAAAAATGCCGCAAGACATAGACAGTGAGTAAATAGATAGTGAGACTGGCGATGTTTAAAGTTATTTATTCGTACAACTCAGGTTTTTTTTAATGAATGTTAATGTTCATGGATATATATTTGGAATTTCTAACACTTCCCACCTTTCCCATATGCAAACATATAACTAGACAAGTTTACACACATAAAATAATACTTGTTTCTGTAAAATTTTTAGAACCTTCGAAATCAATATGTATTTTAAACTGTGCCTTTAAACACTATTTTTTCCCCTATAAAAATACATGCTTGTAAAATTATTTCATTATATATCTGGACGGTCTTTACTAATTATAGGTTACATATTTTTAACTTCTCTTAATTTATTTAATGGGTTAATTCATAAGAAATCGAACTGAGGATAGATAGATCTAGCACAATAATACCTCCACCATTCAAAATATACTGCATACACGGAAGGCATTTAAACTGTACATGCTTGTACAGGGGGACTGTTACTTCCACATACCGCTTGGGACACTTCTAAAGGTCATTTCGTTAGTGTTCTACAAGCATATGTACATTACTTTCCAACTTATCCTCGTTAAAATGATATAAAATATTTTGCTCAAAAAAATCTTTATAAGAGGAATAGAATAATCTATATAATAAATAATAAAAAATTCGGATAAAACATTCATTATCGTATTACGTTCAAATGTTTTTGCAAGACATAATAATCTTAAATGTGACAAGTAATTTGTGAGTTTCTTTGTGGGTCAAGAGTATCCGAAAATTCTTTTTGTTTTCAGTTTGCCTGAGGTTATGGCTTCTCGGATGCCCCGACCGTGCGAAGATCCTCTCGGTTCTAATTATTTTATTTGAACGAACGTACTGGCATTCGCGCTCTTGACCTGTGGTTTCGACCGGCCAAAAATGAATTCTTTCATATTTAACGTGGTTAATTTCCGAGATTAATAAGATAATTTATCGTAATAGTGGATTCCCCAACTATAAAAAAATGACTTACATTCTATATATTATTATTGTTTCAAAAAATAATTCGCCTTTGTTTAAATACTGTAAAATGTAAAATAAATAATTAAGTAAAAACAAAGCAAGCCAACTACCAAAAGCCTTCTAAGATGGTTTACATCCTAGTACACCTTCGAATTTCGCCAAAGCCACCCGCGCCTTTACTGCAAAATAAAAGAACTTTGCGGATTAACATTTTAAACGGATATTGGGGCTGCCCAATATCCGTTTAAAATACCATCCCATATTTACTGCAAAACAAAATAACTTTATGTCCAATATTTAAATAAAAATTATTGTTTCGTGGGGGATTATTATTGATTATGGGGCGCGTTTTTCCTACAATCTTAATCCTATGGATCTCAGCTCTCGGGGAAATGCAGAAGATCAACTCGCGTTCCAGAGAACATCTTCACAAATAGCCAAAAATATTTCCGTTCTATTGAGTCATTTTGAAAAGTTTGATTACAACTTCATTAAAAAATTCTTTCGACTTGTTACTGAAAAGTCCCTGAAGTGATCGGGACAGATAGACTACAGACTAATGAATAATACGGCCCACTGACGGATTAATACAATTTTGTGGGTGGAGGCTTGGATGGAAGATTCACATATATATATTTAAATTTTATGGAAGTAAGTTGGGATTGTTTACATTAATTTCATTTTTCTCGGGAGGGGCGGTCACCTCCTCCGACCCCCTCCCTTTAATCCGCCCTTGATCAGACCCTGAGTCTGTTTTTTTTGTTTCGGCACTTAGTTTTCTTTCTATATTTTGTTTATTTCTGGATTCAGTCTTCAAATAAAGACAAAAATGTAACATTATTGGTAAGGAATCCATTTTCTAAAGGCCATAGGTGGGTGGTGCAAGGATCTGGATACACCTCCTCCGTTTGTCCGAGTTTCGCTTTTAGTCAACGAAAAGATAATGATACAGCCTTTCTTTCTGTCTTTCTTTTATTTCCCCCCTTTTGGATCCTCCCTGAAATTTTTTTCTGAGAACCGTGTTTTTGTTCCACAGTATTGTTGGATATACTCTTGTGTGTGTCCTTATTGCTGACTTTAGAATACTTATTCAGTTTCGTCTAGGTAATGAGTTGACTAAATAATGCAGGCATGCAACAGCCACATTAAATATATTAATGACTATGTCATTTTATCGCTCACCCCCTTTTGAAAATGTGACATAAAAATGAGACACGAAAATGCGTTACGAAAACGCGACATAAAAGTAAGAATAAATGTCCGCTGAAAATGTTAGTATGTGTTACGTAAACCACCGATTTCTATAAGCTCCGTAAGGTTGCATTTATTTGATAAAATGATTGTTTAAAAATTTCATCCGTTTATTTAAATACTATTAGTTCACAAGCTTTAATCTATTGTTACAATATTTCGTAAGCTGTAGAATATACATCACAAGTATATTTTACATATATTTAAATACTATTAGTTCACAACAGCTTTAATCTATTGTTACAATATTTACTGAGCTGTAGAATGTGCATCACATGTATTTTTCTATAAATAGGTTACAATCCTAAAAATTTCAACATGGGGTTACCAGGTGAAATACACGATAGATGAGAGATAAAATGACATAGTCCATTAATATCGTTTTAATATGGCAATCATGAAACTAAAAAATTAGGGGGTTCAGGGGGTCTCCCATTGATGAGGCTCGAACAGCCGAGTTATACATATATTCTTTCAATGAGTTGTCTACAACTGATTTACAGTTCCACTATATAGATCTTCAGAAATTGTCTTATCCAAAAAATAAATAAATAAAAATGAAAAGAAAGAAATAACGAAAGAAAAAAAGATTTACAAGATTTATCTGTTGCCTTAAAAAATCAAGAAAGATAAGTCATGCCAAGCTCATAGATTATAAAACACTTCCAATACAAAATATTTTTGCGCCAAATCTGCTATGTATTTTAGTTAAAACTGGCGAGATTTCGTAGATAAAAAAATGTTGTATTATCACTGTAAATGCAATTTTATGAGACCCTGTAAAAGACCATTAATTTTTTTTTAGCGTTTAACTGAAGAATATAAAATTATACTCATTGTCTTGTGCTAGAAATGTATTAGTGTCTCTCAAATGCTACAGACTGCAATGGGAATTCTTTTGAGTGCTCCTGTAGAACTATTAATATACGGACGTTATTCTCAATGGAGAGCATCATTTTGAGAGCCTTAGTAATATATATGCCAACTTTGTTTTCTTTCAAAAATCGAATATCTCTAAAATATGTTTTCAAGAATGACTGCTGATTCAGTCATTCCTGTATCAACAGATACAGGGGGAGACCCCCCCCCGAACCCCCCTTTTAGTTCTGTTTTTTAGACTGTGCTATATATTGGATTTTTTTCTCATGTAAAAGAACTATAAATGCTACATACACCATTTTCAATATGGTACGAGGTACTGTACATAGAAAAAACATAAATTTCGCACAAATCGATGTATATCCACAGCAGTTAGAACACTGGATGGGTGGACATCAGAACAGACAAATGACCGAAATCATAAGGACGTTAACCCGTTTTGGGTTCTAATGCATTAACAAATTTTCGTCGGTCGGAGACCCCCTCCTACTCCTAGGCAGATAGCCCTTAACAAAACACAATACAATAAATCAGTTAATTAAAGTGCGAGTAACGAATTTTCAAAATTTCCAAAGAAATCGACATAGCTTAATATAATTACATTAGACATTTTTCGAGGTACTACATTATTATCCAGGCGATCCGCCAAGACGAGCAACTTTTTCGCCAAGATAAATGCCGGACACATGAAATTATTGATGGTTCGGAATACGATTGCCAACAGTTTGCCAGGAAATTTGAGGGAAAAATAGTTTGGCGTTAATGACCGCCGGGATAATACGTAAATACCTTTTTCGATTTATCGTAAAATAATAAAAATATCGCCAAGTTTGGTTCATTTTTCAAAGCTTTTTTTTTTTTTTTTTTTGCACCCTATTTGGCAATTTATCGCAAAAGTCGCCAACATTACCGGCTTTTGGCTCAAATTTTGAAGGAGGCACACGATCGTCGTCGGATTATTAGCTAATCATATTGTAGGATAGTATTATATGCTTAAAATAGATGCCTGTCTCTAAACTGCCATTGACCGTATTGTATAGAAATTATTTTGAGTGCTCCCGTATAGAAAAACTTTTAACTATACAGACACTATTTTCGATGCAAAGCTTCATTTTGTAATCCTTCATAACATCCAATTTTGTTTCATTTCAAAGAGCAGAATATCTCTAAAACTAGAAGTCAAAGCCTTTTGTGAAGGCAATTACAACGGGCGAGAGAAAAAACATTTTAAGGAAATTTGTCTTTCATTCAATATATTTAATTTTCATCCACCTAAAATAAATAAGTTCATATTGAATTTTTATTACAGACCCAAATTGAATTTCATGCTCATCTGGAAACGCGCGGAATCTTTTCGCAGTCGAAAGCTTTCGTTTTGTATACATAAACATTCGAATATCCAATAGACGATTTATTTGTGGGGGAAAAAATAATAATAAACTGTGTAATCGGGAGAAATTATTTTAAACGTATTGGAATCCCCCCAATTGTATGACGTCATTTTCACTTAAAATAGGTCATTTTGTCACCCAAATGATTCAATTTTTTGACTCTTGTAATCGAAATGGTGCTGAAAATAGCGAAAAATCGCTTAAAAATGAAGGAACGGGTGGATTTTTAGATTTTAAAATTGACAGATTGTTTTCTATATTTTTTTACAGACTTGTGAAAAATTTCAAGCGGATCGTACAAACGATGTAGAAGTTGTTAGGCTTTTTGTCCTTGACTTTGTAATCTTTTTGCATTCATAGAGGAAAAAGTTTTATCTTGAAGTCGGGGTTCAGCGCAACTACAAGGGGTGATCAAATGAATAGGTACCAAACGTCGCAACAACCTAACCGTTATCATATTTGTCCATGCAGCTATAAGAGCACGTATCGAGACATCTAGGAATGCGATTGGAGCCTTTTGTGTGGATAGGAACATGCGGGGGCCCGCAGGAGAGAGCAGAAACTCTTGTAAAAAGCACTCTACTACGTCCAATTGACGCGGCAGTGCGTGTGAGGACAGGATGGTGTTCACATTGCAAAATTCGACGATTTAGGGGCAGCGAGGCGTTATCTGATTTCTGACAGCGGAAGGTGTTAAACCGGCCACTATTCATCGCAGGATGATGATCGTATACTGGGAAGGCTGTGTGTCCCACAAGTCAATGAGAAAATGGAATGTCCGTTTTCGCCAAGGAACTGGTCACGTTCAAGTGGGAGACGTTGGACCATCCATCCGCCCTACAGTCCGGACAGGTCACCCTGCGATTTCCATATGTTGGTTCCACTGAAGAAACCACCTGAAAGGGAAGCGCTTCAACTCGGACGACGTACTCAAGGACGCTGTGACGGACTGGGTCTCGTCACGGCCACAGGAATTCTGGGAACAAGGAATCCTGCGGCTTGTTCGTCAGTGGGATCGTTGTGCTCAGGTCTATGGTGTATATTTTGAATAAAGTCTACATTTGTACCCACCGTTCTTACCTTTTCATTTGATCACCCCTTGTAGTTAGCAGGATGATACGCTTTAAAGAATAACTTCCCATAGAGCGCAATGTATTGGGACTATTTTGAGTGCTCCTGTAGAAAAAAATCAATAAATGCTACATAGATCCTTTACAATAGGGTACATGGTACTGCAGATAAGAATAACATATATAAATTTCGTAGAAATCAATGCCTATACACGCGAGTCGAGGACGGACAGACAGAGAAACCGAAATCTTAAACACTTTTCTACCTTTTTGGAAAGTGTCAAAAAAGCTAGATCTTGAGAGGGAAAGACGAAAACTTTCAAGGTAAAGGCGCGGGGCCCCCAAAAGCGCGGGGCCCGTAGCATTTGCTAAATCTGCTATATTGTTAATCCGGCACTGCCCGCCCCCCCCTCCGAGAAAAAAGAAATTAATGTAAAAGATCCTTCTTTACTTACATAAAATGGATGCATATGTCAATCTTCTAACTAACCCACCGACAAACTAACCGCCGCCCCCCCCCCGACAAACTTTCATTAATCCGCCACTGTTTACTGATGGTACTGACCCTGAAATTTTAAGTAATTGTCCTAGGAAAAGTAAGAGTAGAAGGAAGACAGAATTCAACAATAGTATCGTTAATATACACAGCTCTCTTGGTCATTATATGTACTTTGTCTTCTCTGGTTCTGACTCTCTGACTTTTCGCTGGGCAAGAATACTTCACCGCTAGACCAAACTCAAGGTTCTCTGAGAATGCATGCTTGAACTGCCAATCCTCAAATAGTAATCGGAAATCGAAGTCGTTAAGTTTACCGGCACCGCAGAGTGTTCCGAATAACCTGTCGGTGTCGACATCGTAAAAGAGATCCTTATAAACTCTCTTCCAACTCTCTCAGATAATTATCAATAAGTAGACACCTTCATCACAAGTAGAGGTCTGCACCGCACGGAAATTCGCGGCGACGCAACGACCTCTCTCTCTCTCGCACACACACATGTATAAATTTGCACTAAAATGAATTTTTTTTAAGACTAGAATTTTATGAAAACTAGTCTTTAGTATGATGTTGTGCGATTACGGCCAATTAACTACTTATGGGCTCTAGGCCGAAGGGGTGGGGTATAGAGATTACGATTATATTCGGGCTCGTGTGGGCTTAGCGATGGATGCGAGATGAAAAATGGGCTGTCTCGTCTCGCAAAATCTCTGAAAAGCTTTGTCTCGTCTCGCAAAAATCCCTATATCACAATGTAAAATGTGCCTGTCTCGTCTCGCAAAATAACTGCAAATATCTGTCTCGTCTCGCAAATTTCTGTCTGGCAGTCCATCCCTATGTGGGCTCGATAATATTTGTCTTTAATTTGTACAAACGGCCAAATTTATGATATTCTATCAATGAAGTCATCGACTACTATTTATCTATTAGCTGAAATTTTGGGCCCGGTCTCCAACTTGAATAATATCGGGGGACGGGCTCGAATTACAAGTCCTCAGGTTCGGGCTTTAAAAAATAAGCCCGAACTCATCTCTAGTGGGGTGCCCTCCGTGGGGGTCCCCCTAAGGGGTGCTAACCCTGATCTACGCTAAGTTTGGGAGGAAACCACGGAAAACTAACAACGGTCAGGTCGGCGGACGCTACCTAGTTTTCAACCAGGCACCTTTCCGTCTCTCAGTTCAAAGCGCTATGGGTGGGGCTTTGGGAGCGCCACTGGTGGGGCTCCAGAGTCTGAGCTTGCCGTTGTGGTACACATTTAAAATATTTCCATTGAAAAACTGAAACAATATATTTTATCAAAATTGGATAAGTTTATGTTGTTTATATAGCACATTCATGATGTATTTAGTTATCAATATACGATTACGATTGATACATTATTTGCCTTTAGTGGTTTTTTTTTTTTTTCTCCACAACCTTCTCATGAACCATTCTAAATCTATAATGTACTTTTGAGGTATAATGTCAGATTTAAGCAGTTGTTAAAGCAATCAAATTACGCCATTGGCTTAAAATAATTAAATTGTATCTTTACAAGTTACTAGCGTTAAGAAGTATCCAGAAAAAAATAGACAGTTGAAAATTTAGGTACAATTTTTTTTTTTTTTAAGTTTTGAAGCCGATTGCTCGCCGCGGTATGAAATCAGCGCGCCGGCCTAGACCTCGGCGGCGTGGTACAAATGCCCGGCACCGGTGGCGTGGCGCGGTGGCGCAGACCTCTAATCACAAGCCACCAAGGAAAGAGTCTTTTCTTCAATCCTAATGCAGGCCCATCGGTGTCTGAGAACCGCGAATTTGATAACGATTCCAAGACTACTGCGGGGTTTGCAAAACTTATTTCTATTTCAATATTGGAGGAAAAAAGTGGTTCGATATCAATTGCTAAACTTGTAGCACTCGATTCCATGAATATTGCACTGAAACCCAAGATTAAAGGTTCTTCACTTGTAATTTATGCGAGTAACTATCAGTGCACATCTTACTCATAATGTGATTTACATGGGCACATTGTAGACTTTCAAAAGTACCTTTAGATCTCTGTTTATTTAATAATTGTGTTCAATTCCATGTACATTCAACAAAAGATACATGCTATAATCAGGTTTATTGAGTTTTTTCAAGTTTTAAGAAATTTTTCTAATCATGTCCGTTTCTCTCTCCCCAACCACCCTAAATGATATCACTTATTTTTAGAGCGGATTTATGTTAGCGTCAAAACTGTTTAGAATACATTAAATACTAACATAAAGCAAAAAGACGTTTTTGAGAATTCCTTGCTAGCACAAAATTTAGGATTTTACACGTGAGATTCTTTCCAGAACTTACTGCCGGTATTGTTAGGTTTACGTCACTGAAATTGTTTCCGTAACAACGAATCGCTTTCAGATGTTTCAAATGTTCAGATTTTATATTTTGACATTCGCTTTTAAAAAAGTAGTTAGGAAAAAGCATATTTATAATATTTCAGTTCACCAGTGTATAAAGTTATAAAGTTTTTAAAGAGTACAGACGAGTCTGTAAAGAGTACAGAAGCCCATCGCTGTCTGGTCCTGGAAACGGGTTCTCTTGCCCAAGATAAGAAGCCCTTCTCTGTTGTCCGTGGATCGGGACACACACAACTAGTCGCCATGCATAGAGACCTGCATCGTGAAGACGCCTTCACACCGTACTAGCAGATATTCTTCTCCTTGATGCTACCAACGCCCCCTAGAGAGGAAAGCCGCGGCGCTTACTTGTGACGTCACACCGAGTAAGTAAAGCAAAGCGTTTCCATTGGGTTTCTCCTCTCTCGCGCGGCGCGGGAGAGAGGGATCACGGGAGCGTTGATGCTACAGAGTGGTCTGCGACAAGTTGTGGCACGGAAATGCTTCGTCTCCTTCTGGCCGAAAGAGCTATAAAACGGTCTTCTGCCGGTGCTGCAGATCATATTCGGCCTGGAGCATGTCTTCTGGACACGCAGTCTCCGGTTTGATATTGATTCCAGAGATGGTCGACCACACGGCGAGGCAATTTAAGACGCCTAGCAGCATCAGCTTGACAACCCCATTTCCATCCATCTGACAGACCGCCACCTTAAAGAATCGGGCAAACGACTTCTCTCATATATTACGGGACCCTACTGCCTATTGTCAACGAATCTGCTCACAAAAGTTGTAAATAAACAAAGGTTGCACGCGTAATTACGAAAATCTGATATTTGTATATTTTTTTCTCTCTCATACATGCCTGTTCTTTTCAATTAAGGAAAAGTGATAGCTTTCGTTTTTGCCCAAATTTGAATAAAGTTCATTTTTATCTTTTATATAAACTATAAATTTTATTGTTCGTGTCATTTTTTTTTATGGTGAGCTTCGAAGAAAATGCTGTTCCACAACTTTAGGAGGTCAGTATATTTTACAAACAAGATTGACTATTTGCTATATTGAACTGCTTTGAAATTACTGACATCAGTTTTGAAAATTCGATATTTCCCTAAATTTAAAACTAACTGAAAAGGGGTCATTCTTGGCTCTGTCAATAAATTTAAAATTTGTTAATTGAAACATCTAATTATCACTATTACTTAGAAGACTTAATTGAGGGGGTCAGAGCCATAGTGAACCAAGTCGATCAAGGCTAAATTGAAGAAATGAAGGTTTGAAGTTGCACATTATAGTATAGTGGTATTATACTTTTTTTTAATGGGCGGGCACTTGACCATCAGCCATTCTCCGCTACTAAGGCCCGAAGTACTGGTCTCTTTATTATGGAGGCACCTAATAGGTGGAAGTGGCATTGTATTGCAAAGTAACAAATACCATCTCTGAAAAAGAAAACGTAATAATTACTTGATTCACTATGGCAGTGCGTAGAATATGTTTTTAGGTTACTCCAACATGAATAATCTCCATTTAAAAAAAATACGGACTATGGTTGTGAACCAGTGGCGGCTCGTGCGTTATTTAAATGGAGGTTCACAAAGTTAATTTCGAAAATTAAATATGCAGATACGACGCACCTTACAAATTAAAATATATTTGCATTTCCAGCAGTTAAACGAAAACAATGCACGCAACTGAAAGAAAACAAGTCATCTCTGATCTTATATTTCGTCGCTAAGATAAGTTTTAACAAAAATATTGTCTTGATTTTTTTCTTTCATTTTTTTTCAAAGGTTGACATTGAAAAATGTCATTCCTGTAGCTCCGAAACACTTATTGGACTCCCATCTTAATTATTTACACTAGTTCGAAAAAAAATATTGTAGTGAAAAATTATAAAAATTAAGAAAATAATAAGAATATGAAAAAATGGGTTAACTAACCGAACACAACAAGCCAAGAGAGAATCCAGAGGAGATAACGGCAAAAAAATCTGCTGTGATCACAATAAAATTGTGCGAACGAAAGAGCCTCGCTTCCCCCGCAACTCTCTCTCGCTCTCTCGGCGTCTTTCCTCAGAGACCGGTTGAAAGGGACACTCGGGTCGATCGCACGTGCGAGCGACGAAAGACTATGCTGTAGTAACCTACGATACAGTGCGTTAGCTATAATAAACGCGTTTAATAATAGTGGGGGGTGGAGGAGAGTAAAACTCATGTTTTAAATTCACTAAAATCTAGAAATGTACTTAATATATATTTTTTAAAATTTAATTTGTTAATGTGTTTATTCTTTAGTTTTTCCTCTGGGGGTTCACATGCTCATGTGCTTAAATGGAGGAGCCGCCACTGTTGTGAACCCTCAGTTTAGAATCACCGCTTAATGCACATCGATTTATTAGCAGAAACAAATTAATTCTGAGAATCGTCCATGAATCTTAGTAAGAACAAATAAACTCTCTTTTAGTCAACTCGCCCACTGGTTCACAAAGTTTGTTTTGGGAGATGAGTAACGGGTCTAACTGATGAGGTAAAACTGTTTGAAACATTCGTCTAGTCAGGAGTTCAACGGATGAGTTTACCGCTTCTCCATGCCGCCCTCATATGCATAAAAATTAGCGGAAGAGCCAGTGCCGGATTAAGACAGCGCGGGGCCCGTAGCAAATGTTACCAAGGGGCCCCCTGCTCAGTGAAGCACCTATATATATATATATATATATATATATATATATATATATATATATATATATATATATATATATGTTCACCCACACATTAAAGTAAGAGCTAAATTGAATGAGAAAATAAATAGTGCTAATTATATTACAATTTGTGTTTAGTGCTAATTAATGGTATTACTAATGCTAATTAGATGTAAACAAAACTAAAAGGTCCCACGTGTTATATTTGCGAGAGGTTTATCCCAGCCCTTCCTCCACCTTGGGTGAGCTAATCTGTAGGTTTTGTACGATAATAAAATAAAACACAACTTTTACGAATTTTCTTGATTCAAAATGAACAAATTTGAGTTAACATTAGACAAATCAATTTCAACAAGTAAATTAGTGTGCGGAAAAAATTCCCGTCAAAATAAAGTGGGGAAGGGGGGGCAAATAGATAGTGAGACTGGCGATGTTTAAAATTATTTATTCGTACAACTCAGGTTTTTTTTAAATGAATGTTAATGTTCATGGATATATATTTGGAATTTCTAACACTTCCCACCTTTCCCATATGCAAACATATAACTAGACAAGTTTACACAGATAAAATAATAATTGTTTCTGTAAAATTTTTAAAACCATCGTAAACAATATGTACTTTAAACTGTGCCCTTAAACACTATTTTTTCCCCTATAAAAATACATGCTTGTAAAATTATTTCATTATCTGGACGGTTTTTACTAATTATAGGTTACATATTTTTAACTTCTCTTAATTTATTTAATGGGTTAATTCATAAGAAATCGAACTGGGGATAGATAGATCTAGCACAATAATACCTCCACCATTCAAAATATACTGCATACACGGAAGGCATTTAAACTGTACACGCTTGTACAGGGGGACTGTTACTTCCACATACCGCTTGGAACACTTCTAAAGGTCATTTCGTTAGTGTTCTACAAGCATATGTACATTACTTTTCAACTTATCTTCGTTAAAATGATATAAAATATTTTGCTCAAAAAAAAATCTTTATAAGAGGAATAGAATAATCTATATAATAAATAATACAAAATTCGGATAAAACATTCATTATCGTATTACGTTCAAATGTTTTTGCAAGACATAATAATCTTAAATGTGACAAGTAATTTGTGAGTTTCTTTGTGGGTCAAGAGTATCCGAGAATTCTTTTTGTTTTCAGTTTGCCTGAGGTTATGGCTTCTCGGATACCCCGACCGTGCGAAGATCCTCTCGGTTCTAATTATTTTATTTGAACGAACGTACTGGAATTCGCGCACTTGACCTGTGGTTTCGACCGGCCAAAAATCAATTCTTTCATATTTAACGTGGTTAATTTCCGAGATTAATAAGATAATTTATCGTAATAGTGGATTCCCCAACTACAAAAAAAAAAAAATGACTTACATTCTATATATTATTATTGTTTCAAAAAATAATTCGCCTTTGTTTAAATATTGTAAAATGTAAAATAAATAATTAAGTAAAAACAAAGCAAGCCAACTACCAAAAGCCTTCTAAGATAGTTTACACCCTAGTACACCTTAGAATTTCGCCAAAGCCACACTGTAAAATACCTTTTAGATGTGTGGCTTTGGCGTAAAATGCCGTAAAATGCCGTGGATGCCTGTAAAATGCCTTTACTGTAAAATAAAAGAACTTTGGGGCTGCCCAACATCCGTTTAAAATACCATCCTCATATTTACTGCAAAACAAAATAACTTTATGTCCAATATTTAAATAAAAATTATTGTTTCGTGGGGGATTATTATTGATTATGCGGCGCGTTTTTCCTACAACCTTAATCCTATGGATCTCAGCTCTCGGGGAAATGCAGAAGGTCAACTCGCGTTCCAGAGAACATCTTCAGAAATAGCCACAGATATTTCCTTTCTATTGAGTCATTTTGAAAAAGTTTGATTATACAACTTCATTAAAAAATTCTTTCGACTTGTTACTGAAAAGTCCCTGAAATGATCGGGACAGATAGACTACAGCCTAATGAATAATCCGGCCCACTGACGGATTAATACAATTTTGTGGGTGGAGGCTTGGATGGAAGATTCACATATATATATATAAATTTTATGGAAGTAAGTTGGGATTGTTTACATTAATTTCATTTTTCTCGGGCGGGGCGGTCACCTCCTCCGACCCCCTCCCTTTAATCCGACCTTGATCAGACCCTGAGTCTGTTTTTTTGTTTCGGCACTTAGTTTTCTTTCTATATTTTGTTTATTTCTGGATTCATTCTTCAAATAAAGACCAAAATGTAACATTATTGGTAAGGAATCCATTTTCTAAAGGCCATAGGTGGGTGGTGCAAGGATCTGGATACCCCTCCTCCGTTTGCCCGAGTTTCGCTTTTAGTCAACGAAAAGATAATGATACAGCCTTTCTTTCTGTCTTTCTTTTATTTCCCCCCTTTTGGATGCTCCCTGAAATTTTTTACTGAGAACCGTGTTTTTGTTCCACAGTATTGTTGGATATACTCTTGTGTGTGTTCTTATTGCTGACTTTAGAATACTCATTCAGTTTCGCCTAGGTAATGAGTTGACTAAATAATGCAGGCATGCAACAGCCACATTAAATATATTAATGACTATGTCATTTTATCTCTCACCCCCTTTTGAAAATGTGACATAAAAATAAGACACGAAAATGCGTTACGAAAACGCGACATAAAAGTAAGAATAAATGTCCGCTGAAAATGTTAGTATGTGTTACGTAAACCACGTTTTCTATAAGCTCCGTAAGGTTGCATTTATTTGATAAAATGATTGTTTAAAAATTTCATCCGTTTATTTAAATACTATTAGTTCACAACTGCTTTAATCTATTGTTACAATATTTCGTAAGCTGTAGAATATACATCACAAGTATATTTTACATATATTTAAATACTATTAGTTCACAAGAGCTTTAATCTATTGTTGCAATATTTACTAAGCTGTAGAATGTGCATCACATGTATTTTTCTATAAATAGGTTACAATCCTAAAAATTTCAACATGGGGTTACCAGGTGAAATACACGATAGATGAGAGATAAAATGACATAGTCCATTAATGCCGTTTTAATATGGCAATCATAAAACTAAAAAATTAGGAGGGTTCAGGGGGGGGTCTCCCATTGACAAGGCTCGAACAGCCGAGTTATACATATATTCTTTCAATGAGTTGTCTACAACTGATTTACAGTTCCACTATATAGAGCTTTAGAAATTGTCTTATCCAAAAAATAAATAAATGAAAATGAAAAGAAAGAAAGAAAGAAAGAAAAAAATAATTACAAAATTTATCTGTTGCCTTAAAAAATCAAGGAAGATAAATCATGCCAAGCTCATAGATTATAAAACACTTTCCAATACAAAGTATTTTTGCGCCAAATCTGCTATGTTTTTTAGTTAAAACTGGCGAGATTTCGTAGATAAAAAAATGTTGTATTATCACTATAAATGCAATTTTATGAGACCCTGTAAAAGACCTTTAATTTTTTTTAGCGTTTAACTGAAAAATATAAAAATTTTATACTCATTGTCTTGTGCTAGAAATGTATTAGTGTCTCTCAAATGCCACAGACTGCAATGGGAATACTTTTGAGTGCTCCTGTAGAACTATTAACGTTATTCTCAATGGAGAGCATCATTTTGAGAGCCTTAGTAATATATATGCCAACTTTGTTTTCTTTCAAAAATCGAATATCTCTAAAATATGTTTTCAAGAATGACTGTTGATTCAGTCATTCCTGTATCAACAGATACAGGGGGAGACCCCCCCCGAACCCACACCCCTCTTTTAGTTCTGTTTTTTAGACTGTGCTATACATTGGATTTTTTTCTCCTGTAAAAGAACTATAAATGCTACATACACCATTTTCAATATGGTAGGTGGTACTGTACATAGAAAAAACATAAATTTCGCACAAATCGATGTATATCCACAGCAGTTAGAACACTGGATGGGTGGACATCAGAACAGACAAATAACCGAAATCATAAGGACGTTAACTCGTTTTGGGTTCTAATGCATTAACAAATTTTCGTCGGTCGGAGACCCCCCTCATACTCCTAGGCACATAGTCCTTAACAAAACACAATACAATAAATCAGTTAATTAAAGTGCGAGTAACGACTTTTCAAAATTTCCAAAGAAATCGACATAGCTTAATATAATTACATTAGACATTTTTCGAGGTACTACAATCCAGGCGATCCTCCAAGACGAGCAACTTTTTCGCAAAGATAAATGCCGGACACATGAAATTATTGATGGTTCGGAATACGATTGCCAACAGTTTGCCAGGAAATTTGAGGAAAAAATAGTTTGGCGTTAATGACCGCCGGGATAATACGTAAATACCTTTTTCGATTTATCGTAAAATAATAAAAATATCGCCAAGTTCGGTTCATTTTTCAAAGCATTTTTTTCGCACCCAATTTGGCAATTTATCGAAAAAGTCGCCAACATTGCCGGCTTTTGGCTCAAATTTTGAAGGAGGCACACGATCGTCGTCGGATTATTAGCTAATCATATTGCAGGATAGTACTATATGCTTAAAATAGATGCCTGTCTCTAAACTGCCATTGACCGTATTGTATTCAAATTATTTTGAGTGCTCCCGTATAGAAAAACTTTTAACTATACAGACACTATTTTCGATGAAGCTTCATTTTGTAATCCTTAATAACATTCAATTTTGTTTCATTTCAAAGAGCAGAATATCTCTAAAACTAGAAGTCAAAGCCTGTTGTGAAGGCAATTACAACGGGCGAGAGAAAAAACATTTTAAGGAAATTTGTCTTTCATTCAATATATTTAATTTTCATCCACCTAAAATAAATAAGTTCATATTCAATTTTTATTACAGATCCAAATCGAATTTCATGCTCATCTGGAAACGCGCGGAATCTTTTCGCAGTCGAAAGCTTTCGTTTTGTATACATAAACATTCGAATATCCAATAGACGATTTATTTGTGGGGAAAAAAATAATAAACTGTGTAATCGGAAGAAATTATTTTAAACGTATTGGAATCCCCCCAATTGTATGACGTCATTTTCACTTAAAATAGGTCATTTTGTCACGCAAATGATTCAATTTTTCTGACTCTCGGAAACGAAATGGTGCTGAAAATAGCGAAAAATCGCTTAAAAATGAAGGAACGGGTGGATTTTCAGATTTTTAAAATTGACAGATTGTTTTCTATATTTTTTTACAAACTTGTGAAAAATTTCAAGCGGATCGTACAAACGATGTAGAAGTTGTTAGGTTTTTTGTCCTTGACTTTGTAATCTTTTTGCAGTCATAGAGGAAAAAGTTTTATCTTGGAGTCAGGGTTCAGCGCAACTACAAGGGGTGATCAAATGAAAAGGTACGAAACGTCGCAACAACCTAACCGTTATCATATTTGTCCATGCAGCTACGAGAGCACGTAGCGAGACATCTAGGAATGAGATTCGTGCCTTTTGTGTGGATAGGAACATGCGGGGGGCCGCAGGAGAGAGCAGAAGCTCTTGTAAAAAGCACCCTCCTACGTCCAATTGACGCGGCAATGCGTGTGAGGACAGGATGGTGTTCACATTGCAAAATTCGGCGATTTAGGGGCAGCGAGGCGTTATCCGATTTCTGACAGCGGAAGGTGTTAAACCGGCCACTATTCATCGCAGGAGGATGATCGTATACTGGGAAGGCTGTGTGTCCCACAAGTCAATGAGAAAATGGAATGTCCGTTTTCGCCAAGGAACTGGCCACGTTCAAGTGAGAGACGTTGGACCATCCGCCCTACAGTCCGGACATGTCGCCCTGCGATTTCCATGTGTTGGTTCCACTGAAGAAACCACCTGAAAGGGAAGCGCTTCAACTCGAACGACGTACTCAAGGACGCTGTGACGGACTGGGTCTCGTCACGGCCACAGGAATTCTGGGAACAAGGAATCCTGCGGCTTGTTCGTCAGTGGGATCGTTGTGCTCAGGCCTGTGGTGTATATTTTGAATAAAGTCTACATTTGTACCCAAAGTGTCGTTTCGTACCTTTTCATTTGATCACCCCTTGTAGTTAGTAGGGTGATACGCTTTAAAGAATAACTTCCCATATAGCGCAATGTATTGGGACTATTTTGAGTGATCCTGTAGAAAAAAATCTATAAATGCTACATAGATCCTTTACAATAGGGTACATGGTACTGCAGATAAGAATAACATATATAAATTTCGTAGAAATCAATGCCTATTGACGCGAGTCAAGGACGGACAGACAGACAAACTGAAATCTTAACTTTTCTACCTTGTTGGAAAGTGTCAAAAAAGCTAGATCTTGAGGGGGAAAGACGAAAACTTTCAAGGTAAAGGCGCGGGGCCCCCAAAAGCGCGGGGCCCGTAGCATTTGCTAAATCTGCTATATTGTTAATCCGGCACTGGGAAGAGCCCAACTCTGTTGGTGACGTTGTAGTAGGATGATCTAACAAAATTGACTCAAAGGCGAATGAAACAAAATCTTTTTAAGTTCATTCGTGTATCATGTTAGAAAGAAAGCTTGTTAAATGTTATTTTTGCATTTCTTTTGCACCCGAAGAATAATCAACTACACAGGAAATTATTTTATATAAAAGGAAAATTAAAGGTAAAAAGCAGAAAATTGACATGTACTCTACGAAATGCACAAAGTTTCATCTTACAAATGGAAACTACTGAAGAAATCTGCATGCGTTTTGAGGTATAGGCGCCTTTTAACAATAGAAATGCGTATTTAATTTAAAATTTTCAAACTTCGTGTATTCATTAAAGGGCATAAAATTTATCCAACAGGAATTATAAATATAGAAAAGAAGAGTGTCTTTATGTACGCAAAATTGAGGGTTTTTTAGTAATTCATTAATCTTTTAAAAATGTTTTTGTCACTTTTGAGAAATCTTAAATACATTTTTCAAACATAAATTATTTTTCACGATGTTTAAGTTTCGTTCTCGTGGCTTTTCCTCTGGTGTAAACGTAATTCAGTTCTTGTGAAATTTTAATGCTTTTTAGATTATTCGCTATTTTACTTTATAGATTATTCGTTTTAAAAATTTAAGCAGCTTAAGTATTTTAGTGATTTCTTATTCATTATATATAAAGAAAAAAAATGTCACCAAGAGTTTCTAAAATACTAAGCATAATTTTTATAACTCTTCGCAGAAATATTAAAGTATCAAAAAGATGGATGTGTTTCCTTCAATTTTGATATCAGATACCTCATGATGGCATAAAATAATCTTTATCATTTATTTATTTTTATATTATTAGCTAAATAAAAATTTCACTGCTAGAAATGAATCAAAAGAAAGAGACGATTCGAGTGTAAATACGCATAAAAGTTTATTTATTAAATTTTATACTTTTAACTGAATTTTTCCATTTTATTTATGTTGAAAAGATATAAACATAACCGCATTTATTAATATATTTATTTATATTTAAGTAAAAGGGCATATTGATATAATTTTAACTAAATAACTTCTGACTTTCACTATCCCGCACTTAAAAAAAATAGACATTCGCTATTTTTTTTTTAATAAAACCTTTTTTTAATCTACGAAATCATTCAGCTTTCAAAATAAATGTTTTTCTCAAGCACGTTTAAGGAGCACTTAAGTGCTTATTAAATCTAAGCTAAACAGGCATCGCATTTCAATCAGAAACATCTAAAAGTTGAAGTGGGTGCTTAATGTTAATTAGAATATTTCGAGATAATCATCGGACCTTGCCGATCTGGGAACACATAGGAAATCTTGCTCGAGAAAGAAACGAAAAAGTAAAGAATGTTAATAAGCAGATGTTCAAAACAGAGAAAAGATGAGTGATTCCGAAATCAAAAATTGTTTACTTTTGGCGGCATGGTACTTTTCAATTAACGAAAACCAATGTTTATACACGAAATTATATTTTCCACCCACAAATAGCTTCTTCCCTGAAGCATCCCCCGAAGATCTATCGCATTCAAAATCTTCTTGGGGGGAGACGTGGAAGATTGCGAGATTAATTTTGCCCCCTTCTATTCATTGGGGGAGGAGATCATCCCGAATATTCTGATGGAGGAAAAGAAAAAATGAGAAGGAAATTTATGAATTTCGTGTCCAAGCACTTTGAGCGTATCTTGAAGCGTTATTCCCTTGGCGAACGACTATTCTTCTCAGTTTCGTTCCAATTTTATAGCGTTATTAATGGATCCTCAGAACTATGAAAGTTAATTGGTACTCGAGCGTTGAATGAATGCTAATTTGTGAAGAATAATTAAGCCATGTCGACCGTTTATCACGATGAACGATCTTGGGTTTACATATATATTATATATATATAAAGCAGAACATGTGGTACGTACATATGTTCCAATTTACGTCGAGGAATTTCCTCAAAACCAGAATATCTTACAACGACTGATGCGGCTTTATGAAACCATCTCACGTAACAACGTACACTTAGGAACAGATTCGTCCCTAACAGAATAACTTGAAACTAATAAGTTGCTTTTCTATTTGACTCAAAAAATACTCATATATATAAGTATATATATGTGTGCGTGCGTGTGTGTGTGTGTGTGTGTGTGGGTAGCAGCACCCTCGCTCTCCCTTAACAGAAAAATGTCTGGAAGTGAATACTATCTTTTGTTCGAACTGTCATGCAAGGAATTTGTATTCTTGTAAGTCAATTTTGAAAGGCAGGCATCATTCTCATAAGCTTACATTTTCTGTCAAAGTTAATTGGCGTATAATGAACAGCAATGAAACTCTCGAAAAATCCGACTTTCGAAATGATACTTGAGGAATGCGTCCTTTCGAATTGGAATTCTTCATGAAACGAGAGTTTGGTTTATCTGTCACAAGGGATAAAATTGTTATCGTTTTAGTAGAGTAAATAAAGAAAACATTTATCAAAAAAATATTCGTATGCCATTAAAATGCTCGTAATTTTTGCAAGAATTAATTTGTTGCTGTTTTCAAAGTTTCGTTTTTCTTTCTTTCGTTTTCTTTTATTTTTATGATATATGGAAGGGACATTTAAGATTTTATTATATTTTTTTTACTATATTGTTAAAAATTACAATATAAAATTTATCACATTTGACTTTCTACACCTTACTATAATGAAACTTGCAAAATTTCAAAGGTTCCTAAAACTGATATGTCTATAATTATATTTATAAGCCTATTGTAATTTTACCTCCGTCTTATATAAGGAACAGTTAAACAGAGTTAATAAAAGTTAAACGGCATTGCAATACAACTATTTTCACTTAATGTATTTCATTTATCTGTTCAAATTTATTTTGTTTGCATAAAACACCTTTTCAGCTATTTCCTTTCTTTTTCTATTTTCTTCAGAATAAAATGTATGGAACTTCGACAGAGGAACGTTCTTTTTTTTTAAATCAAGAATATTCCTCTGTTAAAGTTCCATACATTATTTAAATATCTATCCATAAGTTATATTTTCGTTATTCAACCCTGCTTTAGCACAAATTAACAGAAAAATGTTTTTGACAGCTTGAGATAATGAAGTCTGGAGCTGTTTACTTGTCTAATTTCTCTACGTTACGTAGGTTCTAAAAATAGGTTCTGAAACAATTTCACACTATTTGGAACGACAGGGGAAAATGAATGATTGTTTTTTAAAAGTTCGTAACAACTCAATCTTTAACAGATATAACTGAGGAAAGCAATTAAAACACATTGTATCGTTTAAATATTACTTTAAAAGAAAAGGGAGGCTTCAATATTTCATCTAACTTCTTTGAAGATACTTATTCAAATAAATCAGAAAAGAAAATATAGCAGGTTCGAATTGATACTTTACGATTATTATTAGTATTTTAACCGTACAACACTAAACCAGCTGTTAAAGTAAAAATATAGGTAAGTACAAATACATATGCTAAATACTGTTATTCTGTTGGACAATTTTGAAAACAGAAATACTGATATTGTATGCATATGATGAGTAAAGAAGCATATTCTAAAAAATAATTTGTTATAAAAATGAAATCACATTAGTCTCAATACTTATGTTTTTAAGTACGTTGTTATTAAAAAATTTAAATTTAAAACATATGTTTTTACTGTAAGATATATGATTACAATTTATTGGATATATAATTTTAAGTATGTAAAAGTATATGCATAAACCATATTGATTGCTTAGTAACCGAGTGAATTTATAAATTGTAAACTACTCATACATTAGTAAAAAAACACTCAAAATACTGGTGTTAAACAATAAAGTAAATAAAAAACTTTGTAAAAAACACACCTATAACATCTTATGTGTGTTTTTTACAAAGTTTTTATTTACTTTACTCATACATTAAATAAATAAAAGTATTAAAGTAAAAACCAAGAATAATATTTTTATTACAACAAAATAGGTAACATCAATGTTCGAATACACGTTTCTTAAGGCGAAATTTATCTATTGTACTGTTTTCTAAATTATACCACTTTCTGATAAGAACATATTAAATTTATCTGAAATCTCGGGTAATTATGTTTTCTAACGATTGTTAGATGAACACAAAATTTCATATCAAAAGATGTCGATGAAAACCAAGTATTCGTGATAAGAAAATAAAGAATATGTGCCTTTAAAGGCTCATAAAATTGGGATACCATTCAGCTGAAGTAGCGACCTTAGTTAAATGTGAGGATTCAACAAAAACGAGAAATGTCTCCAGAAAATGGGGGGGGGGGAGGTAAAATTCTTGATATTAATTACGATGGAAAGTATTTACAAATAGAAAACTTGAAAGAAAAAAAAAGTTTGGAATTGAAGGGTTTGATGCAAAAGGGGGGTATCTCTATCCTAGAGTTGCATGTGCTACCTTGCAATAAAAAAGCTCTTTCGTTTAGTACCAAAAAGATGTAACACCAATAGTTAGTTTTTGTGTTACTCAAGAGATGAAGCACCTGTCGTTAGTTTCGGTTGAATCCTCCAAACGTTTTTTTTCGGTCTTCCGCAAAATTGAATGCTTGGAGCTACCTTCTCTTTGCAGCATAAACCTTCAATTGCATCATGATAAAAAAGAGAAATTTTCTGTTGCACACTAGCAATGCTCTCCTTCCATCGTTCAGAACTAAATTCTATATTCAAATAATGTACCATGCTTAAATTACACTCGGACATTTCATCAATCATCGACGGAAGTTAAATTCTTACATATGTTTCGGAAAAAAACTTTTTCCCTTCTTTTCTTGGACACTTCCTAATATATTAAACAACAACAATAATACTAATAAAAAAAAAAAAAACGATTTTGAAGTAAACGAAAATTGTCTTATATATTCATAATTAAAATTTTGCCAATCCATGAGATTTGGGCTGAAGACAATTGAGGAATATAAGTACCTTTTTCAATGCGTCTTTTTAAACAAAGTTTTTATTTATATCACCAACTGATCCAGTCATCGGGGATGAAAAGTCTTGCTTTACTGTCACTGCATAACTTCACCCCCCCGCCCCTCAAACTAAATATTAATGCCTTGGGTACATTTGACGAGTCTGTTGCGTCATGCACTTGTCTTTGCCTAAATAACGGATGACGAGTATGTTCTTCATTAAAACTAGGACAAAATTAAACATGCACATTCTTGTTCAAGGCAAGAGCGATCTGCAACAATTACAGAAAGACGATTCTTCCAATTAGGGTTGCAATTTAGGCACTCTGTGGCGAGATTTGGTCATGATACACACATATTAAATGTTCCAAATACAAGAATTCCTTCAAGTAATCCCATACCCAAAGGGTTGAACTCTTTATTTTGGTTCTTTCTAATTACATAATAAAGTACCTATATTCCGGTTTGACCTTCAGGTTAATGTAAAGAATGACACATTAATGATTAATATGCATTTAAGTGATTAAGAAAATATGGAACTACGGGTCCATAATTCATTTATTTATTTTCTACATATAATAAAAAGCCTTGCGACAGAAATGATTCTCCTTTCCCTCAGAATCCACAGCGTAAGCATTCCATCTATTTTTTAAAAAAATCTCTCTGGCATTAAAATCTTCTCCTGGAGACGATCTGTTGAGTGTTGATACTGCGAGGTCGCGAACGCAATTTTCTTTCGGTCAGATTTTTAATCATTCTCGGCTGATTTCGTGTGGGAGGTCTCAAGCAGACCCAGGCAGCACCTATTTTGTAAATAGCCATCTTTTCTCGCCCGTCTCGAAACGGGACACACCCTGAGAACCCTCTCCTCTCTAATGAAAGGAAAAATAATAGTAATAACAACAAAAAATAAAGGTCGATCATTTATGTAAGCGGAGAGAACACTTAATGGGAAGTAAAGTGCGTCCTCAGACAATTAATACCCTTTTTCGCCACCAGAGGAAAGGGGAGCCCCGCTACTTTCCGCCCTGTAATTACAGCGGAGCACTGTGGCAACACACCTTGTGCAGCTCATTAATGGCAAGCTGTCATCGATTAATCGGCGACACCTTGGGCATCGATTAGACGGCAAGGAAGGGTTAGGTTGCGCCCCCAAGACATACCGTGGAAATTTCAAATATCTCAACGAGGTAAGTAGGGAGTCTTATGATGTGAGTACTCATGTATCTCCGCATAATCAGTGATGTCACAGGATCTGGGTGAATAATAGACCTTGCTTCCAATGTGACACCTTGGCTGAGGCACCAGATAATTACACAGCACTGCATTGGTTTATTAGCTTTCATGTCGTAGATGTTTTTGCTTACATACTTCACACATGTATGGGCCATGGTAAATTTACAATTATTGGCAACTGTGCATTGATTATGTATTCTATTGTGTAACGTTATACGAACACTGCTGTCACCAGAAAATTAAATGAATGATAATACACTGTTTTAACATTCTATTTTGTACGTTCAATTCGAAGCGTAAAATATTCAAGAAAAGTATCATTGACTCAAAAACACACATATTAAAATGAACTTCATATTCTTCACGTTACTGATGAATTATACTCATATTCACAGAGTATTTTGTACTTTCACGTACATCTGTGAGATATATAAATCATATTATGCATATGCAACAAACAAATGCGTTGATATAAACTGTTTTGTATATATTCAAGTTGGGGGGGGGAGTTTCCTAGAAAAAAAGTGAAACGAGTCTCGGTACTAGCTATATTTAATTTCCCTAAAACCTAAAGCTGCAGTTGAAATCGTTTTATACTGAATTTTCTTAAAATTAAACATGTATCAACTAAATCAAAATGCATGCATATTTTTTCTCGAAAAGCTTATTCAATATTTGAATGAAAAACTTGTTTCAATATTGTCTTTGATTCTGACTGAGATTCAAAATAATTGAAAAAAAATGCTGAACGATATTGAACCAGGACAATCTGATTTACATAAAACCTATTAAAAGAAATTAGAATCTGCCGTAATGTTCGTCGATTAAATGGTTACTACATTTCATCCAAATATGTAACGATGGGAAATGGATTCTAAATATCAAGTATGCACTGCTGTAGATCTAACCAGTGTTTACTCGGAGATGCTCTTAAATTAACAAGTACAATAGTAATGTTTCTTTTGTAACTGATTGTAGGGCATTTCATCACCAGGCAAAGTAACACTAAATCGCATGTCTCATTCTATTCACTGACGCTGATTAGAATGAGAGAAATGCAGGATTAATACAAGTCTTAAAATGATATCTTTGTAATAGAAAAAAGAAATCGTTTGTATACTTGGTCTTCGCTTGATACTTGTTGAAAATTTCAATGTATATTTAGTTTCTTGTGTGGATTTCTTTTTATACTTATTTTTATGCTCTAAAAAATATTTTTCTTTGTTAATTTGGAACAGCGTGGATATTTGCCACCAATGGTGATCTTTCATTCTTCGGCGACTTCAGCAGGCGTATAATCCATAATTATTTCCCATTAAACTTGCCAATAAAACAGTGCTTTATGTATTTTCTTTACTAGGAACTGCCACCGTACTAGGAACTGAACCGTAATTAACGCCGCCAAATATTTCATCTCGCCAACGAATGACTAATAACCAAGCCAAACCTCTAATTTATATCTTAATCAAAGATTGATATTCAGATAGAACTGGTGCTTCCACTTTTCAATATCGTCTCGACATATCTAAATGCTATCAAGTCCATATTTTACTCGTGAAGTAAATTGAACTTGAGGTTCTTTGACGTACCAATTAAACTCATCCCTCCTAAAAATTTTCTTCCATGATAAGGTGAGAAATTAGTCTGTGATAACTAAAGCAACACTTCAACACCATATTGATGAGTTTTTTTGATTTGTGAACCCATAAAATAATTGTAATGGGGTAATTTCATCAACGGGCTGTCTTGAGAAAAAATGTATTTCTGATAATCTACAGGCAGTATAAAAATGCCTGTCATGTAACTTTTTATTAGTATTATTAATAGTAATCTTACTTATCCTTACAGTTAATTTACAAAATAGGGGTGACGTTGGTCCACCTACTAGGTACCCCCATAATAAAGAGACAAACAGCTCCGGACTTAGTAATAGCCAATGCCTCCAAGGCAGAGGCCCGCCATCGGGAAAAAAAAAAAAAAAAAATGCAAACTAGCTGAATTGTAAGGATATGTAAGGACTATAAAGAAACGCAAAACATACATATTTTTTAGGCAAATAGAATAGTTTATTTCAAAAAACCTTATAAGCAATCAACTGAAAAAGTACGTTACATAAAATAACTGCTTTCTTTTGAGGCTCAGTAATTATTTATGTTTTCTCTTACATTAGGTTATTTCCTTGTAACTTACTCTTGTTATTTTATAATTTAGTCCTCTTTTTTATTTAAAAAATATTTTTATATCGATAATTTTTAACAAATAACTCTTGGTATTTATTTTTATTTAATTATAGATTCTATTAAAACTACAATTTTTAAAGAATCAAATAAGGTTTATAGAAAAAGGAAGAACTGGCAAAATTGCTTTGCCATGCAGGAAATACGAAAATTTGCGTTTTAGTACCTCGAGGGCTACACACAGGAAAAAAAGTACATTGAAGACTATTTCGTATGTACAAGGGAGAGATGTGTTGTTAAAATAAGTTAGTTTTAGATGATTTAGTTTTTTATAAGCGTTTATCCGTTTTCTGTAATAACCTGTGACTCTCAAGGAAAATTTGTAGAAAAATGGAGAACTGTTTATTTTTTTTTTCTCAACTGCACGCTTAAATCTATTGATTAAAACTAACACTCCTTTATTGATTAAATTTCTTATCGGCTGATTTAAATCCTTTTAAGCTAAAAATTTCCGAAAAATACTCTTTAAAGACAATAATTTGTAAACTCCTCAATTCGCCTCAATGCTCCAGATTCGCTAGATTCTACTTAACTCCATTTTCACTTAAATCTTGTCTATTTGAGTATTCTGACTTCCCCACGAAAAGAAATGCCTAGTAGATATCGTATTACCACCTAGTGATCAACGCTCTTCAACGGATTCTTTCCCATAGTCACCTCGCGGACAAGCATGTCGTTATCAAAATATGAAGTAAAAGAATTTCTGGATGCACTTTAATGCCAAGTCCTTTTGTTGTGGGTGCTTAGTTGTGTGTGTATTCGCTTGTGATAATTTTTTTTAAAAGTATATCCGAATACCAAATGCATCTTTTTCATATTCAGAGTTGTGAAATAAATTCAGCCTAGATATGGAGGAGATGCTTTATGTAAAGATTTCGCTTTAATGACATAGTTTCTTACGATTGGATTATAAAAAGCTGTTGAAACAAATGAAGTTATGATATCTCCACTCAAAGTGAGTAAGTAGTGTTTTACCTTTTTCATGTAAATAAACTTTTGCTGCTTTAATTAAATCTCACAGCTGGTTTAACCATGATTGCATTCCTGTATTCTGACTGTACTGTGAATTCGTTTTATAACTGTAGACTATAGTGAAATTATATTCTATTTATTAAAAAAAATACTTCTTGTATAGTGTATTAAGATATATGTAATGTATTTGCCTTGATTTAAAATTTATTTTTTCGGCCTTATAATCATAGATTACAGCTCTGATAATAAAAAATCACAACTAGATGTTACAACATTCTTATATATGAAATTTCATAATAGTTTTTGAGATTTGAGAGTTAAATATGCACACACGTACACCAAAAGTCGCCAAGCTTGGCGACTTTTGGCATAGTTCTTGAGGGAGGCACGTGACCGTGGCCGGACCATTACCTAACTTATGTGGTAGGACGGTATTGTGCTTGAAATGGATGAATGCCTCTAAAATTGCTATTGACCGTAATGTATTGGAAATCTTTTGAGTGTTCCTGTAGCAGAACTATAAATGATAAAGACACTTTTTTTAATGGAGAAATTCATTTTCTAACTCTTTACAGCATATATCACTTTTGAGTCGTTTGAAATAGCCCAATACCTCTAAAAAACGCTTTGATGAATTTCGGCCCATAGAGCGTAATGTATTTCGAATCTTTTGGGCGGTCCTGTAGATAAACTATTCAGTCGAATGGAACCGAAATGGGAGGTGCACAACTAGATGTTACAACAATCCTAAATATAGAAGAATGAAATAATTCAAACATATTTTTAACTGTGCACTATTTATAACATTATATGTACATGTATGTACCAATGTCTCCCCATGAGTAGTTGTGAGGGGGGCCTCATCTCTGGCTTTCAAATACTTACTTTCAGTACTAAAATAATGCAGAAAAGTTCCGCATAGGGGGAACAACCCCCCCCACACACACACACACATGAGGGCGCACAATTTTTTGTCTCCGTTTATAAATGCATGTGAATTCACACGAAAAAGTCAATATTTTGTAGTCTAAACTTAATTCGACATGCGGGGGCGTGCCACCCACATCCCCCCCCGCATGATTAAGATGTGTAATCAACATATTAATCATTACTCAACTTAAAATTGCAACGTGAACAATTAATGTCAGAAAAAAGAAAATACTAGAAAACACTGATTTAACAGCCTTAAATAACAAATTCCAGTGTAATATATTAATCAAAAACAGCAAATTTTCTTCAAACACCCTTTTTATAGATTAAAATAATAATCTGAATTGAGCACAGATATATTAATTAAAAAAGGGGTGCTTTTGTAAAAACGCTCATTCTATAGCTTAAATAATAATCATAATTGAGTACAGTTATAATAATCAAAAACGGACAGATTTTGTAAAAACACTCTTCTTTTTTGATTATTATCTAGGCTAAATGGAGCTGTTGTATAATGCTCAAAAATTAAGAATTTTTCGCTCCATTGATTTTTGTCGATTAATGGAGCAAATTTTACTCAATAGGGAGAATGGCTGTTTGAAGTCAAAAACTGGGTAAAAATATACTCCATTTGATTATTAATTTACTCAATAGATTTAAGCGTGTGGAAATCACGAAAACAAACATACCCCTATACATAGTCATTCATGTCACAGCTTGCAAAATTACGAGAAAGCTGTAAGTGAGATTCTACTTCAGATTTATTCACTGAAAAAAATAAATAATAATAAAGGTTTTAATGGTTACTGTCAGTAAAAGATTAAGCAAAATAAGTACCGTATATCTCTGCATATAACACGGACTTTCAACTTCAAAAAATTAACTTCAAAAATTAAAAAATCAACTTCATTTTTTCGAGAGCGTGTTATACACCGAAAATAAAATGCATAGCATACAACGTAAAATTTCTGGACACATCCTAAATTTACAGAGATGCGTGTTATGCGCCGGCATATACGGTACTTTTTGCATGGAAGTAACACAATTACACATCGCCGAAACTGTGATATCTGAAATACTGCTGTTCGATTATGCATAGCTGAATAGCTTGTACATTCAAAATCTCGGCCCGCGGCGGTTAAATTTTAATGCACAGTTTTACAATTTCCGCCATCCGATACCCCACATTCTACGCCCCCAATTTTCTCCTCAGCAGCAGTTCAGTATTAGATTTTCCAGTATCACAGGGAGTGTCAAGCTTTATTGCGCCCGAGATTAATCAGCTTTTAATCCAACTGCCGACTTCGATTTCATAGGAGGAGTGGAAATGTAAAATGATAATAAATGGATTCATAGTCTTCTTTCTACCGCTGAGATCCCTTATTTGTTTTTCTGGCTCCGTTGAGAATGTGATTAAATGCGCACTAAGGCCGCACCTTTAAACACAACAGTAGTGTTTTTTTTTTTTTTTTTTTTTTTAAGATTTCTTGCCAGGTAAAGGGAGATCACCCTTTCATCTGTCAAAAGAGTGTCATCCAAATAATAGGGGAATGTTTTACAAATGGAATCAGATTTCTTTTGATTTCTTTATATTAAAGTTAGCAAGAGAGTTATTTATTATTGTTTGTTCTATTTATAATTGATTGAGCAGGAAAGAGTGTTTGATGGCTGTGAGGATATTAAAGGAACAGAGGTATACCTTTATTTTTCCCTCCACCTTTTTCCGCTCGTAGAGGGTTAGAAAGAATTTATTTATCGAGCTGAAACTTTACAACTCTGTTTAATTCGCTAAATTTTATGCTAAACCTCGAACATAGTAATTGGATTGCGATAAAAGAAGTTGTTTATTTATTTATTTATTTTTATCTATTTATTTTTTGTCCATCCAAGGTGGTTGGATGTTAAGCGAGATTCATACCTAAGGTGGTCTTCTCTTGGCAGAGCGAAAAGGGCTATGAGTTAGATATCCAATTTACTGAAGACTCCAGTAATTCATTACATATGAAACACCTATTACTTTAAATATATATGGTCTAAAGCGTCTGGGCAATATTTAAGGAAGTTAGATGCATTAATGTTTTTTTTAAATGACTATGTTTAAAAATTTGTCCAGTTTTAGATAATAATCATAACGGTAATTGGATCTCGGAAAAAGGAGCGAGAAGCTGTCGATCGACACGATTTACCTTTTCAACCAAAACTATTTTTGATTTCATTTCAGATTTTAGATTTTCTTGACTGGTAAAACATTCTCAGGTTGCATAAACTCATTTTAACGTTTTAATTATTTTTTTTAAGTAGTTCTTCCTTTCAGTTGATGTATGCTAATTTTCCTAGAAGCATTTTAACCATTCAAATAATGAGGAGCATTCGTAGGTTTCGCAGTCCAATTGCGATGCATCTGACAGAATGAACAGCGAAACGTTGTAAATACATCTAACAGAATGGAATACGAACTTTAAATAAATCGCTCAAGGGCTGGAAGCTCTCAAGAAGCCGAAAATATAAAACTTTATGAGTGACCAAAAAAAAAAAAAAAAAAAAAAAGACATTTAGACGCTCTTAAATTACAAAATTTGGTGTTTTGCAAATTTAAATTTCTAAGCATTTTATAAAATTTGTCATTCAAACTCGAATATTTCGAATTTAAAAATAGCAGACTCTAAATATGAGTCACGGTAACTCTGTAAAAAAGGCATCGGACTTGTGACCGGATGACTGGAATCCCGACAAAACACTTAAGAACAACCTTAAAATGTATACTTAGAAGCTAAATCTGTGATTCTGAAAGTTGTCTTGGTGATCATCCTTAACAATTTCTCGGAGTTACTGGGGGGCTTTCTTCCACTGTGGATGAAGTTATAAATTGTAGCGCTACCTCTATAGAAAGAGTTCAAATAGTTCAAAACAGCTATTACACTCAGCTACGTGAATTGCTATTTTCCAGCAAGTAAGTAAATATCTTAAAATTCAATTAACAAAAATCTGGCCTTTAAAGAAGTTTCGGCGTCTTAACCCTTTAACGCGCGGCGTCGTCGCCGTGGGGACACAGAACTCTGACGTTTGGACTGTTGTCTGTCACGAAGAATTAATTTGATATCTATAAAAGTACTTGAGGGTGACATAGTTACACGAGAATTCTTTACTTTTTAGCACATCATCTTTTTAGCACAGAGTACCGGCATCTGCGGAGAACTGGAAGAATACGATGGAAATGTATTGATATAGAAGAATAGCTGGATAGGCAGCCCAATGCTGAGAAAAAGGGCAGCCGTTGGAATCACTCGATTTAACTGCCAGCAAGATGGCGGTCGATAGATCTAGAGACCATTTGTTTGACGCAGCTGGCTGCACTTTTTCAGCATTGCGAAATGGTTGCGCTTCAAAGGGATAAAGATTTAAACTATTCTCGCCCCTTTTAAAATTCTAAAACTTGAATATTTACGCGCTCTTCAGCTAAAACATATTATTTTAAAGTTTTATCAAAGTCTGACGATTGTAAAATTTAAACATTGTTCCGAAACTATAAAGTTTCGTAACGTTTATAATTCGCCCTTAGCGATAGGGCAGACAAGCATCGTGAGTCATTGTTCATGCTTACATATTTTTCAGCATTTTAATAGAAACACAAGGCGAGTAACAATTCAAGAAACAACTGGGCGCTTCCAAAGTGTTACTTAAGGAATTATATTGCGAGCATATTGCAAATACAGGAAAAAAATTAATATCTATATATCCTGTATTTGCTAAGTAATTTTGTATGTCCAAATAAGGATTTTTGGATGGAATATATGGGGATGGATGATTGTTATTAATAAAGCTTAAAAAAACTATATAAAAATGTACAGAAATACCATAAATATATATTTATACATTTCATACAATTTTTTTTTTTAATTTAGATTTTTTGATCACTGGTACGTTTTTCTTTTCGGGTGCTTTTTTTTTCTTTTTACTTACTGATTCAGATACAAGCCATACTAAGTGCATTGTTACAAATATATTATAGAGTAGTATACGCACTAATAACTTAATTGATTACATATTACTGTAGAACCTCGATCTATCGTTTTTCAAGGGGTGCGTAGAAAAAAACGATGCATGCGGGAAAACGACGAATGAGGGTTAAAGTCAAAATACGAAGAAAACAATATTTATGAATGCACGTAATGTATTCATACCAAAAATACTAATTTGCAACCAAACTGTAAAAGAAACAAATTGGAGTTGAAGAAAATTAAGTGATATTTATTTCTAAAAAATCAATAACTTTACACTGGATTTTCCTTAATTTTTATAATTAAACGAAAATTTTAAAGATTTACAATATTTTTCTTACCTTTCTGTTTTTTCATGTTTGTATATAAAAGTTCACACAATTTCAAATACTCTGATTGCGTTCGATAAACTTGGCACTAGCGTAGGCTGTCTAATCGGCATGAATATTATTCTCCACTTCTTCGTCATTATTTTTACATTTTGCATCACCGCACATTTCTTCCATACTTAAGATACGTCGCTACTTCTATATTAAAGGAAATATAATCTCTAAATTTCACACCACATGTGCTGCTTCACTCTTCATCTACACCCTCTACCACTCTTCATCTACACCATCATCAACCCAAGAAATCATACTAGAAAATAAATATGTTTGTATGCCATATGGTTCCATCAGAATTTTGATTTCATTTCGGTGAGAAATATTTTACAACAATGAACACGGGAAAAGCGAATTTTTGACGAACGATAAATGCGGGTTTCGTTAACGTTTTTTAAACAACTTGTGCAGGGACCACAGAAATAAAACGATCAACACGGGGAAAAGATGAATGCGGGAACGATAGATCGAGGTTACACTGTAGTAATATTGTTAATTTTTTATTACATACTATTACTATTATTATTATTATTATTAAATAATTATTTTTGTTTGTTTGTTTTTTACTTAATTTACATACTGAAAACAATATTATACATTTTTAAAATTTAATATTAATTAATTTATTATATTTATGTGGGATCAGGTTAGTCACTGACTCCAATAAACTCACTGGTTTTATTTAAAACGAGACATTTCATGATCTTAAAGTGCATAGCAAAAAGTTGCACGCACAAAATTTATTAACTACGTGAAAATATAAAGATTGGGTTGTTCTATAGATTTTGAGTGTGTGTATAGCATAAGTGCTGTTTAGCCAAAAGGGCTTGTTTGATAATTAAAAAGTATTTTTTTTATTAGTTTGTTTATTTATTTAACTGTAATCAGCCTTCAGCTTCCTACAAATGGGGGCTCTTTACCGGGATTGATTTACGGACTAACGTTGAGTAATGTTATTGCAGCATTTCAACCATTGAGTAATCCAAGGAACTGTGAGTAGAAATTTTATTATATCTTAAAGGAAGAAGTTTATTAAGAAAATATGTCTTGCTTAACGAAAGCCAAGAAATGTGATTTGTTATCATTATGCGAAGAGTTAGGTATCAATGTTCTGCCAAATACAAAAGTACCTGCGCTTTTAAAGTTAATTAAAGACTCTGAGGATTTTGATGAAGATTTTGTCAAATCTCGCCTTGATGTCATAAGAGAAGAAAGAGAAATGGCAATCGCAAGAGAGAGGGAAGAAAGAGAAATAGCAATCGCAAGGGAAGAAAGAGAATTTGAGTTACGACGGTTAGAAATTACTTGTAGACGAGAAACCACAATAGAAAATCCGCTTGAGTCTAATAATGAGAATAGAAAACAAACTCCGCAAAATATTATGACGCGATTCGACGGATCGGGAGATATTAGTATTTATCTAGCACTATTCGAAAAACAAATCGGCCGATTAGACATACCTAAAAATAATTGGGTAATGCATTTATTAAGTTTGTTACCATTAGAATTCGTAAATATAATATCGAGAGAATCGGATCCCTTAGCAGATGATTACGATCACGTGAAAAATCTTATTTTAAAGCATTTTAAGTTAACGGCAGAAGTTTATCTCTCACAAGAAACAACAGTCTGCCAATTGGCAAGATTTTGCTTTCCAGCTTCATAACTATTTCGATGAGTGGATTCAAGGTATGGAGGTTGGCGATTTTGAAAATTTGAAGGAATTAATTATAACCGATCGCATAAAACAGAGTTTGCCATATGACATTCAAGAACATTTCATTGATGACCTCCCAAGTATTAAAAAAGTTGATGTGTTAGTAAACAAGCTAGATGATTATGAAGCCGCAAGGCGTAGTTTCAAGAAGGGTATTAATCGAAGTACAAATAATTTTGAAATGACTAATAAAAGATCCTACATGAAGGAATCGGATAATGAAAAGTATTTTAATCGCGTCCGAAATAATAATAAATCCAGGTATTCAAATGGCGCGAATAATTCAAATGTTGACTGTGCGATAAAAAATAGATACAGATCAAAAATTAAGTGCTTCGCCTGTAATCTCTACGGCCATGTTGCTTCTCAATGTTTAAATAGAAAAAATGATTGCCAAATTTCCCGCCATGATTCTCGACAAAATAAAAATTTCAACCAAGTATCCACTTCACATACCAAAAAGGAAGCTAACTTCTATAACTCTATGTCAAATTCCAATAGGATGGAAAAAGATATTCAAATTAACGGCAAGAATGCAAGATGTTTGATCGATACTGGAAGCGAATTGAACCTTGTGAATTACGAAACTTATATAAAAATTGGCTCTCCAAAACTATTTTCTGATGATGTAAAAATATCAGGTATCGCCAAAGAAGTAGTACAACCATTAGGTTATTTTCCAACGGAATTGTGTATCGATAATATTACAATTTCTGCTAATGCTTACGTTATGAAAGATCTCGCGCATGAAATTGTTTTAGGAGTCGACGTAATCAACAAATTAAATTTATCTATCGATGAAAATGGATTAAAGGTATTAGGCAAGCGCGAAAATGTTTGGATCGGCTACATTAAAGTAGTAAAAGAATTTGTAACTGGATATAAGGAATCGCCTAGAATTCAGAGTATTGAAAATAAAAACACTGTTGACGCATCAATATTTGCCTAATGAAACGGAGTCAAGCGAAAATACTTGTATAAAAAAATCTTATATAAATCACGAGAGTAGTGTAAACAAGGTCTTAAATGAGAATCAAGTTTTCCTTGAGAGCAAGGGGAAAGAATTTGAAAATGAAGGGTTACCAGAAAATAATTTTTTGATTAATCTATCCGAAGCTGTAAGCTCTGAAGAAATAGATTTGAGTCATTTGATTAAGTTAGATTGTAAAGAAGAAATCAGGAAGTTGATTGCAGATTACAAACCAAGAAAAACGAAGACTGCTGAACTGAAGATGAGCATAATTTTAACTGACGATATACCTGTGAGCGAGCGTCCACGAAGATTTCCTTTGAAAGAACAGAAAATAATAGAAGATCAAATTCATGAATGGTTAATGGATGGGATAATTAGACCTAGTTATTCTGATTATGCTGCACCAGTGGTGTTATGTAAAAAAAAAGATAACTCGTATAGGTTGTGTGTAGATTATCGAAAATTAAATCGGAAGATCGTTAAAGACCGTTTCCCTTTACCATTAATTGAAGACGTATTAGATCACTTGGAGAAGGCGAAAGTTTTTACAACTTTAGATCTGAAAAACGGATTTTTTCATGTCGAAATAGATGAGAAGAGCAGAAAATATACTGCATTTGTTACACATAATGGGGAATATGAATTTTTAAAATGTCCTTTCGGGTTAAGCACATCACAATTTCAACGATTCATAAATAGAGTTTTCAGGGAGTTGCTGCGTGATAATACTATTGTTATTTACATGGATGATATAATCATTCCATCCAAAGATGAAGAGGAAGGAATTGAAAAGTTAAAGAGAGTGCTGACTGTTGCCTCTGAATACGGGTTGGACATCAATTTTAAAAAGTGTCAGTTTTTGAAAAGAAAAGTTGAATTTCTCGGTTATGTCGTTGAAGACGGAACGATACAACCTTCACCCAATAAGTCATTAGCCGTTCAAAGGTTTCCTCAACCTAAATCCATTAAGCAAGTTCAGTCATTTCTAGGGTTAAGTGGATATTTTCGCAAGTTTATACCCAAGTATGCCCAGATAGCCAGACCATTGAGTGATCTACTCCGAAAAGGCTCCACATTTAAGTTTGGTCCTGAACAAGAAGAAGCATTTAACAAATTAAAAGAAATGTTGTCCCAAAAGCCAGTATTACATTTGTTCAAACAAGGATCTCCATTAGAATTGCACACTGACGCAAGCAGCCATGGTTTTGGTGCTGTATTACTACAGAAAGGAGATGATGAAAAATTTCATCCTATACAATATATGCGTAAGAAGACAACTTCTCAACAAGAAAAGTATTGCAGTTATGAATTAGAGGTACTTGCAATAATCGAAGCCCTAAAAAAATTCAGAAACTATCTGTTAGGTTCAAAATTCAAGATCATTACTGATTGTCAGGCATTTCAGAAAACGTTGAACAAAAAGGAATTAGCGGCAAGAGTTGCCAGATGGGTTTTATTCCTAGAAGACTTTGATTATGAAATCGAACATCGAACAGCAGATCGAATGAAACATGTGGATGCACTGAGTCGAAACACTGTTCTAATCATCACTAGATCTTTAGATGGGGTAACAGCCCGAATTATCACTTCACAAGAGCAGGATGAACATATAAAAACAATAAAAACCTTAGTTGACAAGGGAGAAGAAAACGGTTACTTCCTTAAGAATAATGCGTTATACAAGTGGGAAAATGGAAGAGAGTTGCTAGTAGTACCTGAAGAAATGCAAAATGAAATCATTAAAAAGATGCATAACAGAGGTCACTTTGCTGTCTCCAAAACAGAAGAATTAGTAAAGCAAAAGCAGTGGCGGCTCGTGATCAAAAAAATAGGTGAAGAGCTTGATACCAAAATATTATGAAAAACACCTGATGCAGCCATTAACATGGGCGTCGGCAGAATATTTCCCAGGGGGGGGCAAAGGCTACTCCAGGGGGGCAAAGACTACTCAAGGGGGGCAAAGGCTACTTTAACGTATAGTTACCATGTTGAAAAGAGCAAAAAATCAAGGGTTTTCCCTTGCTTTTTTGCTCTTTTCAACTGCATACAAAAATCCAGAGGGGGCCATAGCCCCCTTGCCCTATGGTGCCGGTGCCCATGTCCATTAAGCATGGTAATTAGGCGGTGGCACAGGCCTTTCTCTGGAAAGAAATTTTTAATCTTTCAGCGATGCATTAATTCCTAATGCCTCCACTGGTCGACCCAGGGCCCGACCCTTTGAAGTGAGGGGAAGCTCAGTCTCATTTCGGGCCTCCTATCCCCTTTTTGTTTGGATTATGTAAAGTTTTTAATGATTTTCTTTGTTAAAGGGATATTTAATTGATTTAATTAGTTCTAATGATTTTATTTGAAAAAAATATTTTTTTAATTAATTTGAAATTTACCTTAGATAAAAATATATTATTCATTATCTTCGCAATACTTTACTTAATTGTAATGAGATTTTACAGTATTTTTAAAATTACTGTAAAAAGTAAACTAAAAACATTTCCTTACTACTGAAACAATAAACTTTATTTATTTAGTCATATATTTTTCATGAGACATGGGGGTTTTTTCGGGAATTCTTTGTTCGTTTTGGTGACATCATAAAAATCACAACATGGAAGTTCAGAATTAATTTTGACCTTTAGACGATTTTTAACATTACATATTGAAAGTTTACCCCTTTCTACCGACCAAATGTTCTTGATAATAGAAAATTTTGTCTCAACTGGAACAAATATCCCAAGTATAGACATCGCATACTGAACTAATTTAGAAATGTTGCTGCATGGAGAATCAAGACTTCTAAAATACCTTAAAAATAGCTTTCCACTTCTCTTCATTAAAAATCTTTACAATAACTTAGAAGATCATTTAAAAACAAAATTTTGAATTTTTATCCGTTTTGTAGTCATTTTTTGAGCCCCCTTCAAATTATGACGGGAAGGTTAAGCTTCTCGAGCCTTTTCGCTAATCAGGCTCTATGTCGACCACGAGAAAGAACATCTCTTTTATCGTCATCATTCCACCGACTAAACGGTGTTTGTAATACATTACAGACTACATCATTTACAGGAAACATAATGAAGGTGAATAAACAGAAAAGAAACTAACTATTAGTATCATTAAAATTAACACAAGAAGAAACTCTAAAATTTTCAAAAGACAGCAGTAAAAATCTCATGTGCCAAAATCTGAAACAAATCACGTGGTTTCATTTTCCTACACAAATTTGTGCTTGGAGATGCACTACGCTGGGTTTTCTCTCACTTGAAGAGACAGACCGTTTTCTGAGGAATCGCTTCACCTGATAGAAAGTAAAGCTGTAAAACTGAATGAAGCGTTTGGGGTTTTTGGGGTTACCATGGCAACCCCCCCAATAAGTGCAGCAGAAGAGATAATTTTTCCTTAGCACTTCACAACTCACCCCGTCAGAACCCGCTTACCACGTGACTCTAACAATGGACCAATCGTGACACAAGTCTTTGAAGCTTTCTTTGGCTGCGCGGTATATTATTTCTATGCGCACGGCAAGGGGAGGAGAGGGAAGAGAGTTTGGCTTCACTGATAGTAAGAGCATGATTTAGCACATAGTCTTATGGCAATTGGGCTTTCATGAGAAATTTAAGTGTATTCTTACAGACTAAATTTGAAAAAGGATTATGGCTTGCTTACGTTACACAATTTTTTGTTACTTACAATACTTGGTGAAGAGGCACTTCACCTACTTCACCTGAAAAGCCGCCACTCAGCAAGAGTTCTATATTCCAAAATTGAGAAAACAAGTCGAGACGGTAATAGCAAACTGTATTGACTGCATTTTACACAATAGAAAACGCGGTAAAGCCGAAGGATTTTTGAATCCAATTCCAAAAGAAAACTTGCCCTTAAGCACCTACCATATTGATCACATTGGCCTATTGCCATCTACTGACAAAAGATATCAGTATATTTTCACAGTAACAGATGCTTTCACGAAGTTTACGTGGTTTTGTCCTGTTAAGTCTACATCAGACAAAGAAGTCATAGACAAACTGAAACTACAACAAGTAGTGTTCGGCAATCCTTCAAGAATAATATCAGACAGGGGGTCTGCATTCACATCTAAAGAATTTGAAGAATATTGTGCAGAGCAAAGTATCGAACACATAAAGATAACGACCGGATTGCCTAGAGGGAACGGACAGGTCGAAAGAACGCATGCCATCTTGATTCCAGTCCTGTCAAAACTTTCTAAAGAAGACAGTTCAAAGTGGTACAAGTACGTAGCCGACGTACAGAGAATTATCAATAGTTCTACCACAAGAAGTACGAAATTCACTCCTTTTGAATTATTGATAGGAATTAAAATGAAAGATAAGAATGACTTGAGAATTAAGGAGCTATTAGAAGATGAATATATGAACTACATGATGAAAGAACGAGAAGATATGAGAGAAGAAGCGAGAAAAAACATCATGAAAATTCAAGAAGAAAATAAGAGACAATTTAATAAGTGTAGAAAGGAATCAAAGAAGTAAGTTGGTGATATAGTGGCAATCAAAAGAACCCAATTCGGTTCAGGCTTAAAGCTGAAAGAAAATTATCACGGACCTTATAGAGTATCGGTTGTAAAGCCAAACGATCGCTACGAAGTAGAAAAGGTAGGAAATCACGAAGGTCCAAATAAAACATCCAGTGCCGCCGAGTATATGAAGCCTTGGGGAAAATGACTTAAGTTTCAGTCGAGGACGACAGAACTGTCAGGACAGCCGATCTGTGGGATCAGGTTAGTCACTGACTCCAATAAACTCACTGGTTTTATTTAAAACGAGACATTTCATGATCTTAAAGTGCATAGCAAAAAGTTGCACGCACAAAATTTATTAACTACGTGAAAATATAAAGATTGGGTTGTTCTATAGATTTTGAGTGTGTGTATAGCATAAGTGCTGTTTAGCCAAAAGGGCTTGTTTGATAATTAAAAAGTATTTTTTTTATTAGTTTGTTTATTTATTTAACTGTAATCAGCCTTCAGCTTCCTACATTAATTTATTTTGTTTATTTTATTTTTTATTTTTATCTATTCCTTTTGTACTCTTTAGCTATTTAAGCCTGTACTTTGTTGCTCATTTGTTTGCTACATTAGATTTTTAGTATTTTACACTTCCTTCCCTCATCCCCCCCATTTACTGTTTTTGTTAAGTCTCCCTTTTTAACTACATTGTTTCTGACTACAATATCATGTGGTTGATTAATATTTTTCTCTTTTTTACTCCTTGGATCATGCTGCTTATTTTTGTCACTTAAAATTCTATGTTGGCATCACTTTTTTTTCAGTATTGGCATCATCTCTGAGCTTTTCCATCCACGTTTGGATCTTTACCACGTTTGTTTTTTCGTCATTAGCTATGGTCGTGCCCCTGGGTTACTTTTATGACTCTTTTTGTCATATAACCTTCAGAAACCTAGCTATTTTTGTTATTCCATTAAATTGAAATATGAACGTGGTAGCATTTGATAATGAAGTGTTCTATTTCAATTTTCCATTCTAACTTCCATATCTTTGATTTGTTTGGGTTCTTGTTGTTAGACTTAGTCCCACGAGATATCATTTGTTATATAGATCCAAACTTTTTTAGCTTTGATCGCTCTCTTTTCTTACAGCGTCTGTGGCCTATTGTGTTTCCATTTTTATACTTTTACTAGCTGAAGTACCCGTTCTTCGCACGGGAATGAATGGACTTTTTGATATTACGATTTGTGGTGATTACTATTCATTGTAATAAACAGATATAGCAAAATGGATATCGCGTTATATTGTGTTCAATAATCATGCATACCGAATTTCAAGGCAATCGTTTGTACGGTGTAGAAGGCGATGCGACGTAGCGCAATCTAGTGGCGAGTTTTAGCAAAACGGATACGGCGAAAATATTCTTCGCATTCAGATATCGATGTATACGAATTTTCATGACGATCGGCTGAATAGTCCTGAAGTTCATGTGTGGACGCAACATCGAGTGGCAAGTTATAGGAAAATGGATAGCGCCAAACTCATCCCCGTGTTCAAATATCTATGTATACCTATTTTCATAGCAATCAGTTACCATCTAGTGGTCAGTTAACCATCTAGTGATTAATTAAAGTAATGATTTGCTACAGCGCCGTCAAGTGGCGAGTTGTAGCAAAATAGATAACGCCAAAATATTCTCATTGTTGAAATAGCTATGTATACTGATTTTCATAGCGACCGTTTGAATGGTCAGGAATTTGGCCTGCTGCAGGGTCATCTAGTGCCGAGTTAAAACAATAATGCATTGCAGTGCCATCTAATGGTGAGTAACATCAAAAGGAACACAGTTAGAATATATTTTTGTGCTCAAATGTGTAAGTATAAAAAATTTTACGCCGATCAGTCGAACGGTATAGAGGCTGATGCGTTGCAGTGCCATTTAACGGCAAGTTACAGCAAAATGGATAGTGAAAAATATTCTCCGTGTTCTAATATCCGCGTGTACCAAATTTCATCGAAATGGGTTGGACGATATTCGCATAGCAAACGGCTAAACGGAATAGAATTCGACGTTCTGCTGCGCCACCTAGTGGCAAGTTAGAGGAAAACGTATAGCATAAAAACCTTCTCCATGATAAAAGACTTAGGTGAACCAAATTTCATGGTAATCGGTGAAACGGTGCTGAGTTTTTCAACCTCCTACACACATACCAACATTCATTTTTATCTATCACCAGTCTTATTATATATACCAGTCTCAAGTAAAATCCAGTTTCAAATCTAAGCCTCGCCAAAGTGCCAGCATACGCCATTTTGCAAGAGTTTTTTCAGGGAATCATTCGAAGCATTGACTTAGCAGCAATCAAAATGGGAAATGGTTCGATTGCCAGACATTTTTTTGAAAAGTGGAATCCCTTAATACAGCCTCATTTTTTAAATTATCAACTATAACATGTTTTATTCATCGTTACCTCGATGTACTAAATGCGAAGATTTCAATTTTCTGAAATTTGACGGATTTCCCCCAAGTTAAATCAATGTACTCAATTGGCGAGAATTCTGAAGCTACATCGCTTGAAATGCCCTAATAACTGCATTATTTCTGCACGGATAGTTAAAATTTAATACTGTATTCTAAGAAAACCTATACACTTGTTTTCAAAAATGCTATTCCCTTAAGCTCTCAGTAAATTGCGCCAAAACGCCTAAAACTGTGCAAACCGCTAGAACTCACTTTCTAAAAATCGGCCTATCAGCCATTTTATTTTTCGCCAAACTAAAAAAATTTACATATTAGTCTCGGAAATCTTCGATCCTCATTGTTTTGCGTATAAAACATTTCATTCCTGCTCTCATTTCTTATGCGCACACGATATTATAATTAAAAAAATAACCTTACAAATATAAACTAAAAAACACCTTATTATTCTTTTATTTTCACTTTAAGAATTTAAAACATTTTATTCGGCAAAATCGCCACACATGGCAACCAAGATGCTTATTTCACACTTTCACTACAGGGGTTACAATTACATAAAGCTTTCTGCGTGGAGAAAAAAAAATCCTTAAATTCCGGGAACGGGTGGACTTTCAAAGTAAGTGGACTATCATTTATTCTATATTATTTTACATATATCTGTGTAAAATTTCAGGCTGACAGGTCCATTTTTGTGGAATTGTATACTACCCAAATCAACAAATTGACAAACAGAATTTCATTTTTATTTATAAGATAACCTACGCTTGTTTTTAAAAATACCCTCTCATTAAATTGCGCCAAGCGCTAGAATCATAGAAAATCTGACACACTTTCAGATTTTAAATACGCACTAAAGTGCTATATATAAAAAGAGTTATAATCCATAGGTCTTCCCTATTTTCGTTCCTTATTTTATTAAGTTGGAAAGTGTATCATTATACATGAGTGTGATTAAACAAAATTAAAATTGATATTTCTAACATCCTTTTTTCTGGATGTAATATATTAGAAATAGATGCAATAAAGCTGCTCAGAAAAATGCACAATTCCAACTGAATGAAAATTTCAACAACTTATACGCAGGTGTATTCATAACCCAAATAGCAGACTATTAAATTACGATAAATAGCGCCAAGCGTTAGAATCCTCCTCAAAATCGCACATCAACCCTTTTATTTTTCGCCCAATTAAAAAGTTGCACATTTATTTTCGGAAAATTTCCAAATTCTATTTTTCTTTTGAGTATAAATCATTTCATTCCCGCTCTGATTTCACATGCACACGATATTTTAATTTAAAAACAACCTTACAAATAATCTAGTCAAAATAAAAAAAAATCGTTATTCTTTTATTTTTACTTCAAGAGTCTGAATCATTTAATGAACTGCCGAATGTGGCAACCTAGATAAGCTTAATTGTCGCTTAATGCACTGTGGGGTTACAATTACGAAATGGCGGAAAGCAAAAATTAGCCTTTTGCGATACGTTTTTATCGATATTTCCTAAAATAGTTCGAATTTTGAAAAAATCGCTTCGAGGTGTGTCGGGACCTGTCATGGAGAATTTCCGTTCAAAAATTGGTAGGTCTACGATCACCCGTTTGCGAGCTACGCGAGACACAGACAAACAAACAGTTTACACACATTGTTTTATTAATATAGATAACAGTCTCAAATAAAATCCAGTTTCAAATCTAAGCCTCGCCAAAGTGCCAATATACGCCATTTTGCAAGAGTTTTTTCAGGGAATCATTCGAAGCATTGACTTAGCAGCAATCAAAATGGGAAATGGTGCGACCGCCAGGCATTTTTTTGAAAAGTGGAATCCCTTAATACAGCCTCATTTTTTAAATTATCAACTATGACATGTTTTATTCATCGTTACTCCGATGTACTATATGCGAAGATTTCAATTATCTGAAATTTGGCGGAATTCCCCCAATTAAAATCAATGCACTCAATTGGCGAGAATGCTGAAGATAGATCGCTTGAAATTCCTTAATAACTGCATTATTTTCGCACGGATCATTAAAATTTAACGCTGTATTCTAATAAAACCTTTGCACTTGTTTTCAAAAATCCGTTTCCTTAAGCTCTCAGTAAATTCCAAGCCGGAAACAGTGCAAACCGCTAGAACTCACTTTCTCGGCATTTGAGCCATTTTATTTTTTCGCCTAACTAAAAAATTTTACGTATATGCCTCGGAAATCTTCAATTCTTATTGTTTTGCGTATAAAACATTTCATTCCTGCTCCGATTTCCCATGCACACGATATTATAATTAAAAAAATAATAACCTTACGAATATAAACTAACAAAAAAAATCATTATTATTCTTTTATTTTTACTTTGAGAATTTAAAACATTTTATTCGGCAAAATCGCCACACATGGCAACCACGATCCTTATTTCACACTTTTTTCACTACAGGGGTTACAATTACGGAAAGCTTTTTGCGTGGAGAACATAAAAAATCTCTTAAATTCCGGGAACGGGTGGACTTTCAAAGTTTTAAAGTGGACTATCATTTATTCTATATTATTTTACATATCTGTGCAAAATTTCAGGCTGATAGGTCCATTTTTGTGGATTTGTATACGAATCAAATCCACAAACAAACAAACAAACAAATAAACAAACAAACAAACAAACAAACAAACAAACAGAATTTCATTTTTATTTATAAGGACTAGCTGACCCGGCAAACGTTGTTTTGCCATATAAATTATTCCTAGGATTATTTTAGTAGAAAGAAATGACTAACTTATTGTAAGTGTGTGAGGATGTGGTATATGAGTGGAAGAGGCATGGAGCGCTGTGAACAATGCTGGAATATAAAAATAACACAATACCAAACATTTATATTTTTAATTCATTGTAATTTATTCTTTACATTTATATATATTGCTAATTACAATAATTTTACTAAAAAATAATATCAATCCCTTAACGGAATAGAGTGAACAATATTTTTAGCTAACACAAACAAACTGCATGGTTTGCCCACTCGAGATCATGCCACGTATAATTGTCCGTGTGAAAAGCATGGCGTGCTCAAATCTAAGCCACAAACAAACATAGTTTGGCCTTGAGACTTATTCATAGTCATTCCATAAAAAATTTTGTCCAAAAAAAAAATAATAATAATAAAAGGATGAAAATCTGAAACATTTTCAGATTTTAAATACGCACTATAGCGCTATATATTAAAATCGTATCATAATTTATGCATCGTCCCTATTTTTCTCTCATATTCCATTAAGTTGGAAAGAGTATATTATTCATGACTGTGCTGTATTTTTTTTTCTTGTTTCGTAAAACCCATCTTTGGAATCGAAATCTATCTTAAAATCGTCTACTAAAACTATTTTACAATATTCGCCAAGTATATTACAACTACACTTCATCGTTCTATATAATGTTTCGAATGCGCATCATAATACATGCGTATACCATGTATGTCTTTCTTGGGTTGATTCCTACTTTAACGCCTCGACTCTCGCCAAGGTGGCGATTATTATTAAACATATGCAGTTACAATGACAATTTTTTGCATTTATGTGGCAATCATAATTTAGAATTAAAATGGCGATTTGGAACAACATGTAAGCACAGCATGCCGTTACATTTTTATTTATTTTGGATTGCCAATTAATGTAGTTGTAATAATAAAGTGTCTTCAAATTCCTTAACTGGTGCGTTTATCGCTAATTTGTTTACTTTAGTTTTCATCTAGTTCTTTTGGGAGCGCCGAAACGGTACGTACGTATTATGCCGGCGGTCACTTCCGCCAAACTACTTTTTCGTCAAATTTGCTGGCAAACTATTGCCAATCGTATTCCAAACCATCAACAATTTCATGTGCCCGGCATTTATCTTGGTGAAAATTTCTTGTCTTAGAGGACCGCCGGGATAATACTTAAGTACCGTTGAAACTTGTGCATTACTCCCAGAGACCCATGACTGCAAAGCTCGCCAAAGTACGGGGATTTTTTAGGTTGGTGAGAGTGCGGGGCGTTAAAATAGGAATCAACTCTTTCTTGTACCATAAAACACATCTTTGGAATCGAAATCTACCTTAAAATCGCCTACTGAAACTGTTTTACAATCTTCGCCAGGCATATTCATCCTATAGGCATATTCCAACTATGCCGCAAAGACATGAAATGGGAATTATAATCCAAGAGTGTACAGTGTTTTCCTTTCTTGTTCCACAAAGCACTTCTTCAGAATAGAAATCAATATTAAAATCGCCTAATAAAACTGTGTTACAATATACGCCAGGCGTTTTCTAACTATACTCGAAATATATTTATAATAAATTGTCACGTTTTGGCTCCCCATTTAGCGATCCATTATCAAAAATTGCAAATCCTTGTGCGACTTTCAACATTTTATTAACGCCCCCCCCCCCTCTCTCCACGTTATCTGGCAAACACATTTGAAAAGGGACTCGATGCGCTAATGCCTAGACAAAAATCCTGATTGAACTTATTAGCACTCTGGTGCTAAAAATTTTGAGGTGGACCGCCCTTGTGACTTAGAGGTATGAGACAAAATCATATTCGTAGACCTAACGAATATACATATAAAATTTCTTTAAAATCGGTTGAGCCGTTTTGGAGGAGTATGGTAACTAACACTGTGACATGAGAATTTTATTTATTAGATATACCCAATATGAGTTCAATCGAATGTACCGTTTAAACGCTAGAGCACTTTCAAGAATTTCCCCCCATAAGCCATAATGTAAAAGAAATCTTTGTAGTAGCCCAGTAGAAAAACTATAAGTTCTATACACATCAAAATCAATGTCGGTCTTAGGATGGTGGTTTATAACAAATATACCCAATTTGAGCTCAATCGAATGCCCCGTTTAGGAGCTATCGTGCTCACTCACACACACACACACACACACACACACACATACAAACATACATCTCGTAAAAATAGCATAAATGAATTCAGAAGACCTCAAAACGTGTTAATACATCAAAATCTCGAAGTCGAATTTTTTCATGATTACAATACTTTCCTTACAGGGTACATGTTCGGAAAGAAAAAAGGATGAAAATCTGAAACACTTTCAGGTTTTAAATACACACTATAGTGCTATATATATTATATATATATATATTAAAATCGTATCATTAGTTATACGTTGTCCCTATTTTCTTATTTATTCCATTAAGTTTCAAAAGTGTATCATTATTCATGACTGTGCTGTATTTTTCTTGCTTGTTTCGTAAAACCCATCTTTGGAATCGAAATCTATCTTAAAATCGCCTACTAAAACTATTTTACAATCTTCGCCAAGTATATTACAAATATACTTCATCGTTTTATATATTGTTTCGAATGTGCATCATAATCCATGAATGTACCGGTTTGTCTTTCTTGGGTTGATTCCTAGTTTAACGCCTCGACTCTCGCCAAGGTGGCGATCATTAAACATATACAGTTACCATGACGATTTTTTGCATTCGTTTTGCATTAATTTTGCATTCGTAATTTAGAAATAAAATGGCGATTTGGAACAACATGTATAAGTAAAGCATGCCGTTACATTTTTATTTATTTTGAATTGCCAATTAATGTAGTTTTAATAATTAAGTGTCTTCAGATTCCTTAACTGGTGCGTTTATCGCTAGTTTGTTTACTTTAGTTTTTATCTGGTTCTTTTGGGAGCGTTGAAACGGTACTTACCGTATCGTACAATCGTATTCCAAACCATCAACAATTTCTTGTGCCCGGCATTTATCTTGGTGAAAAATTGCTTGTCTTGCCAGACCGCCGGGATAATACGTAAGTACCGTTAAAACTTGTGCATAACTCCCAGAGACCCATGACTGCAAAGCTCGCCAAAGTACGGGGATTTTTTAGGTTGGCGAGAGCGGGGATGTTAAAATAGGAATCAACTCTTTCTTGTACCATAAAACGCATCTTTGGAATCGAAATCTATCTTAAAATCGCCTACTGAAAATGTTTTACAATCTTCGCCAGGCATATTCTTCCTGTAGGCATATTCCAACTATACCGCAAAGATATTTTAAATGCTGTTTGGAATGGGCATCCTAATCCATGAGTGTACCGTGTTTTCCTTTCTTGTTCCACAGAGAACTTCTTCGAAATAGAAATCTATATTAAAGTCGCCTAATAAAACTCTTTTACAATATACGCTAGGCGTTTCCTAAATACGCGAAATATATGTATAATAAATTGTCGCGTTTTGGCACCACATTTAGCGATCCATTATCAAAAATTGCAAACCTTGTGCGACTTTCAACATTTTATTAACTTCTCCCCCCCCCCCTCTCCACATTATCTGGCAAACACATTTGAAAAGTGATTCGACACGCTAATGTCTACACAGAAATCCTGATTGAAATGAATAGCACTCGGGGGCTAAACATTTATGGTGGACCGCCCTTATGACTTAGGGGTATGAGACATAGTTAAAAACCTATTCTATGACCTAACGAATATACATAGAAAATTTCATTAAAATTGGTCGAGTGGTTTCGGAGGAGTTAGGTGACTAACACTGGGACAGGAGAATTTTATATATTAGATTTATTATTATTCTTTTTGTTATGTACTATTACTTGCTCAAAGCATTAATGTGTTGTTTTATATTATATATATAATATAAAACAGCTTAACTTACGCAATATGGATATCCTATTATAATATCGAGCAAATGAAATCTCAAAACATAATTAGCATTAATAATCCTGAACCAGGAATAAAAATGATTTCATAAAAATGCACACAAACCAATGCAGCAAGAGAAATCATAGCTTTCGAAGCTAAAAAAGGGAGAGTCGCTGGCCGTAAAGCATCCACCACTACCATGTGTAAACGCGTAAGTCTAATCATCATATATGCGTAACAACAAAACAAAGATGTAGAAGTTGGAAGGGGAGTTACACATAGAATGCTCTATCATCAGGTGCCACTGCATTCATATTTCAAATTAAAAGGAAAACAAAAATAGCTAGGTTTCTGCTGGTTGCATGACAAAAACAGTCATAGTAGTAACCTAGAGGCACGCCCACAGCTATTGAGAAAAACATGGAAATGATACAAACGTGATGGAAAAGTTAAGATAATGCCAATACTAGAAGTCGAAATAAGGTGTTGCCATTATAGAAACGTAGGTAACAAAATATTATTGCAGCATGAATTATTTAGTTAAATAGTGATGAAAATTAAATAACGAAATAACATGATGAAAAAAAGAATAAATGTATACGAACATAGTCTTTTCAGAATGCGATCTTGAAATAAATTACATTTTTGAGTACTGTATGATGACATATTAGTAAAATGAAATGAATATACTCCGTAAAACCTCGCAATAACGATATTAGGTACAAGGATAAATCCCTTGATAACGCTAAAATTTTGCGGTCCCGCGGAATTTCCATGCAATATAATCTGTCCTCGATATAAAGATACATGCCTCTAGAACGATAATTTTATTGGATCCCTTAAGTAGCGTTCTATCGAGGTTTAGTTGTACATGACATTTATTTTTATTAAAAGAATTTGCAAACCAATGATTCGTTTCAGAAATATATATCAATATGAGTAATTTTGGTTAGTTAAAAAATATTTTTAAGGAATTGAGAAAAAAAAAATAAAACATACTTTAACAGTGTTTCCTTTTTAAGAAAAAATCATTTTAAAATATGCATTGCTATTAGAATAAAAGGAAAATAAATAAATGTATTGATTTTTCCTTTGGCATGTTAAATTATTAATTTTTAATTTTCAAATAAATTAAATTTTCATCGTAGATTCACTGGGTTAAGGGAAAGCTTAATTTTAGCCAGTTTCTCTTTTATTGGATGGATATTTTTTTCTTTTCTTTTGTCCACCAATGAAATATGTTTAGATTTATTTCAGATGTATTGTTCTTAAATATTTATAGATTATAATAGGCAGTTTGATGAGAAATATCTAAATGACTCCAACTAGAAAAGGATTTCTTGTGTTTTACTTTTTTTGAGTAATACTATTGTCGTACTAAGTAATTTTAATTTACATAAATGTAGACCTCCAGTGTTGGTTTCTAAAGATGATTATTTATTTTTTATTTATAATGTATATCTTCATTCACCGATTCATTAGTGTAGCTATTTATTTTTTTCAAACAGCATAAGAACTGAGTTCGTTGTACACCATCTACCGTATACATATAAAAGATGGCAGAGTTGTAGTCAATCCCACTTTACAAAAACTTTCTTTTCTTCTCTCCCTGAAATATACATGAATATTTTTAATTAGAGGTATTAATGTTGGATAATTGTATGTTTTATTCATTAAGTATATGTATCTAAATACTTCCGGATACTAATTAAATGTATTAGAAGAGCAACAGAGTTTTTAAATACATTAAATGGCAACACGGAGATTTTTGCGAAGAACTAAAAACTTCAAAGTAAAAGAAGCATCTCATCACCACTCGCAAAGCTTTGCGAAACATCTCTGAAGCCATTAGTAAATGTTTACGACTTTTCTTTGATGGATTGTGCTGGCAACATGCTGCTTAAGGATCAAACAACGATTCACCAGCCATCCCGTCTCGTACAAGATGGCATTTAAATTTAAATGACCCACAATTGCTTATTCATATATGGAAAAAAGCCTTTATGAAATAGATGCAGCAGTTTGGTCGAAATGGACGGTTTGATAAAAAAAGTTCTACAGCCCAGTGTCTCCGGCGATGATAGATGCCCTTTCATTTACATGGGCGAGACCGGTTTCAATTCAGTTCGTGCACGGGCCGTCCAATGATGAATAGAAAATGAATTCGAAAGAATTAATTTGTTAAGATGTTGTGAAAGAACTGATGAAGACTGTTTCCAGGGATGTATTTTAATTGAAATCAAGGAAGAGTCTTGGCCGGACGAACGAGCTGTAATAACGGAGCTAATGGTTGTTGTGTGGTGCGTTTAAGTGACTTGCTTTCGGAGAAATGATCTCACAAGGGGCAAGATTCATTACGACGCTCGCAGAAAGTTATGTAAATTGCTCTGTATATGAATTAGGTACTGCTTGGTATAAATAGGTAACTTGGTATGAGTGTGATGAATGATATGCGAATAGCACAAATATTTTTACTCTTTCGCTGCACAACTTTTCAGAGAGTGCATCTAAATCACGATATAGGTGACGTCGTTGAGAGCTCAAAGTTTTGCCGAGCTTTATATTCTTATATAGTTTTCCATTATTTATTTTAATTTTTCGTGTGATCATTTCACAACTCTTTTCGTGGTGTTTTCTCTCTTTTTCAAGAAATAGTACACATTTAAATCGCTGACTTCAGTTTTGGAAACTTATTTTTGGCGCCATATTTGACAATATTTCGCCAAAAGGTCGTTAAGCTTGGACCTTTTGGCGAAACTTTATCAGTGGCGCGATTATATTATTTGGCGGATTTTATCAGTGGAGCCTGTAATGTTCGCTATCCTACACTGGGATTACGCAATCGCATTAGTATTACATCATCAATATACGTGACCAATAAAAAATGTTCCCGGTGTTTGAATTAACCGAGAGAGTGCTAGACTTTTCAGACAGCCTTTAAAAAAGGGCAAATCACCTACCAGGATTTCTGTTTAGAATAGTCAGCTGTCGCTAGCAGAGGAACGTTATCCTGATAAGAGCCCGTACGCTCTGTATCGCAGTATCATAAGCGATGTTTTCTCGCTTGTTTTGAGAAGCTTATTTTTGATTTCTGTATGGGAATACTTTACTGTTGTCTGTTGAGGATCAGATGGCAGTTTTCTCCTCGCATTTTCACTGAATTTTAGCCTGTGGAAGGATATTATTGTGTGTAAAATCTGTGAAGATTTTGTGTTAAACTGACTGTTATAAATCGTGTTATTTCTTATTAATTTCTGTAGACTGTACACTGAAGATTGTTCTTCGACTTTCTAAGACCAATAAATTTGTGTTTCGTCATGTCAATTGTATAACTTTGCATATACACTGGAATTTTAAGCTACGAACCCGGAAACCAAGCAGAGTTTTCTGCAACATTATTTTATGTTTAGTTCGTCTTTTGTGTGATTTTTCGCGTATGTTATGTCCTCGCAAGCTAAACTTTCATCCGAAAACTATTTATATCACCGAAAATTGCAGAGAATATTTTTTAAAGTGAGCTTTGTTTGAGCATCTTGTCTAATTTAGTCTATTTTAATAACATTTTTAAAGCTTTAGCAAAAATTTGGATTTCGCTGGAATTTTCATTTAGTAAATCAAGTATGAAATTATTTAATACTTGAATTGTCTTTAAAAAATTTTGTGATCATAAGGAGTAAACATTCTGCCTGCTGTTGGAAAATAGTTGGAAAATTACATTTAATATCGTTTTTCAAGTGTTAAAAAAGTCTATAAATATTTTTTCGTATCTTCCTTCGTTTCCAAGCAAATGGTGAATGCAAGTCAAAGCATGCGTCAAAGGATTCCAATCAAAATCGGACAGGTGGAAAGGACATGACGTGAAGCTGTATCTGATTGAACAGTTATTTTTCTTTTCCGAATGGCAGCCTGCGTTAGTTGCGAAGCCGGCTAATTTATCGTTACAAGAGAAAGTGGGATATCATATCATTTATATTCAGCGGGAGCTCGAGCTGACTCTTATCCTTTTTACTGTTCAACGCAATGTCGGAAATTCGTGTAATTAGAGGCACTAAGATCATTTTGTGACAATTTTTAATAAAACTCATTTTGCGATTCTTCTTTCATTATTTATGGACTAGGAATTGGGACATGGTTACTTAGTTATTAATTTTTAAGCAGTAGAACTTTAAGATTTTTATTTCTTATTTTTATAGTTCTTTTTTTCTTCTTTTTATTATTTTTATTATTTTAGGAATAACGGGCTAAATTTTTTAGTAAAGTGTTTAGTATTATTTTTATTTTTATTATTTTTAATTAGTACATTAAAAGGTTTTCAGTAGCTGCGTCCATACAGTGTTTGAAGAGTTGAACATTTATACCAATGTTTATGGTTACCGGTGGTTACCGATGTATTCACTTTAATGAAAGATATTGTTTGCCAGGAGAACACAGCTCACGGTACTGAATGTGTCGTTTAGAGCTACATACATCCTAAGCGGAGTTGACCGCCACAATTTGGATCCTCATCAGAAGGTAGGGGACTTCTGAATTTCGGCACCCCACGGAAACTGCTGTCGACCGCCGAGAGGACTTTCGAAATCACTAATGCCCCCCCCCCCCCCGGCTACGCAGTTAATACCTTTTATATTTTTGCATTTTACTTCACTGGGGATAATTTAAAACTCACCCGATTTTCATCAAAATCCGTTATATCAACGTTTGAGCCTCCTTCTTGTAAACTGAATTTTGTTAATTTAAGACTTTTCGTTTTGTTAATAAGCTTTCTTACTGAGTTTTCGTTTAATATTTGAGAAAAATTAGAGTTTAAGATATTTTTAATTTACTCATTTTAAAACGCGCGGCTGTAAAGTTAGAAAAATAAATAATCAATATTCATTATTTTTAGTTGCAGTTTATATTAGTAAATTAAATAAATATATACATACGTGTACTTACAACAGAAAATGTTTGTTCATTTTTCTCTGATAAAAATAAACTGCTCTATACAACTGAACTTAAATACAACTAAACTTTTAAAATACCAGCGCAACTTTTTGGTTCATTTGTCTCAATATTCAACGGTTTTCAGGATGACGTGTTCATTCATCTAATTGACCTTACTCAAGCATTCTGCGATTCAAAACAAGAACTAGAATATGTACCACCTTGGTAAGGAATTTCATTTGCTGCGATAAGTGTCGAATTAGACGTTTAATATTACCGGCTGAAGTATGCAAATGGCTATGCTTCCATGACAGCACGTAATAGGTTCACGCCAAAATGGGAATTACATGCGATAAGCTTATGTGATCAACCAAGATAAGAGACGCGTTCTCCGAATGCCAGTGTTATTACGAAATGGGAAGATTATCCAATATAAACATCAGGTGTAGGATAATATTTTTACCCTCCGCTAAAGAGGGTAATAGTTTTGGGCAGACAAAAAAAATCGTGGATGATAATTGATAGTAAATAAAATCTTACAGATCTCACTGAAATTTGAAACACACCAAGATCCGACACATGATTGGAATAATGGATACTTGAAAAATTTCAAAGTAACTTTCAAAGAGTCTATTGTGGTCAGTTTTTCCATGCCGTCTGTACGTACGTATGTATGTAACTCGCATATCTCAAAAACTATTGGTCGTAGAATGTTGAAATTTGATATTTAGGATTGTTCTATGATCTAGTTGTGCACCTCCCCTTTTGGTCGCAATCGAGTGTATAGTTTATGTACAGGACCGCCCAAAAGATTCGAAATACATTACGCTCTATGGGCCGAAATTCATTAAACTCGCCTAACGCAAAAACTATTAGGCGTAGAATGTCGAAACTTCATATTTTGGATAGTTGTAACATCTAGTTGTGCACCTCCCCTATTGGTTCCATTCGACTGGATAGTTTATCTACAGGACCGCCCAAAACATTCGAAATACATTACGCTCAATGGGCCGAAATTCATTAAACTCGCATATCTCAAAAACTATTAGGCGTAGAATGTTGAAACTTTATATTTAGGATTGTTGTAACATCTATTTGTGCACCTCCCGTTTCGGTTCCATTCGACTGGATAGTTTATCAACAGAATGGCCTAACAGATTCGAAATACATTAAGCTCTATGGGCCGACATTCATCAAAGCGTTTTTTAGAGGTTTTGGGCTATTTCAAACGACGCAGGAGTGATATATGCTGTAAAGAGTTAGAAAATGAATTTCTCCATTAAAAAAGTGTCTTTATCATTTACAGTTCTGCTACAGGAACACTCAAAAGATTTCCAATACATTACGGTCAATGGCAATTTTAGGGGCATTCATCCATTTCAAGCACAATACCGTCCTACCACATAAGTTAGGTAATGGTCCGACCACGGTCACGTGCCTCCCTCAAGAACTATGCCAAAAGTCGCCAAGCTTGGCGACTTTTGGTGTACGTGTGTGCATATTTAACTCTCAAATCTGAAAAACTGGAAGAACGGTTGGTTTCTCCCCGTTTGATTTACATGCAAATACATCCTGTACATGGCTGCCAATACAAATTAAAAGGTTCTGTCAAAAAACCTCTTTAGCGGAGGGGAAACTAATTTCAGCTGAAGGCTGAATATTTTTTTTTTCCTTACTTTTTTTTATATATAGTAGTGTATCGGATGGCTTACTCAGCATTAAACTGGTCAAAGATTTTGATGAAATAAACGAAATTTGCAGTAATTAAAATATATAACATACTAAGCTTCTAAATTCTTTAAAAAACGCATGTGATGTCCTTTTGAATTTCATCACTTAAATTGAAAATATTGCTTTGAAAAAATATCTATCTGGGAAAAATCAATTGTTTTTATGTTTGCATTCAAAGAGGAGGTACACATGTTCAAGATTTTCTGTTAAGAACGGTAATGTAAAAAAAAAAATTGATTTAAATTAGGTTTTTCGAAAATAAAATTATCACAAGATTAAGTAACATTGCTTGTTCCCATTTCTTTCTTACCTCACAAATAAAATTGTAACAGTCCAGTAGTGTTGGAAATTGTCTCCGTCACTTAAAGAAGTTTCAAACAATTATATTTTGGTGTTAAAATAGTTGCTACATCCGTCAGATTTAAGGGTAATAAGAAAAAATAATCGGTTCATTTTTTAAATTGATCACCCTGTAGTTTAAAATTTTCTATGCTTCTACGTAAATTTTAACTTTTTGAATTAACTTCTTTCTGCGTACTTACCAAGAAAGAACAGCTCACGTCACTAAATGTGTTGTTCAGAGTTGCTTATGCTGTGTTATGTTAAAACTAAGGACGGGCTATCTGCCAAAGATTGGGAGTGCTTGGGTTGGAGGACTTTTTACTGATTCTTATGCGTAATCACTTTACATCTGCCGGAAACCTACCAAAACTGCAGATAATTAGATCGACATTCGCGCAATAGGCCATAACGTGGACCTTCACACTTCCGCCATATACCATTTTCAGGGTCTCGTAATCACGGCTTCAACGTGCACGTACACTGCATGCACATAGTGGGATTGAGTGGTATGTCGGAATCGAACCCGCAACCTTCTGGTTAACAACGCCTTATCCACTGAGCTATGAAATTCTGATGCAAACCACTATTTTTTATTTGCTCTCAATCGTTTTCTTAAGCTTCAGTTGGCCTAGATATGAAATTTCAATGCTCTGCTGTGAAAATTGAAAGAGTGATAGGAATTGGGAACTGTAACAATATTTAACTTGTACAAGGAAATTGTACCAGAAAATGGGCAAAATAATATTATCTGACAAGCAGTCCCTTAAGGATCGTTCTTAACTATATTAGCTATCTTCTAAACTACTTGTCCAAAAGAAACTAAAACTTACGTTCGTGGGTTTTGAAATATACCAAATAAAATAATAATAATAATAATTACCTACGTTCCTATTTATGTCTTTTCAGATAGAATTTAATAGTTCATAATTAATATAAAAAAATACATTAAAATAAAATCGTTGTGGTTATCTCAATTTTTATAAATCATTAAAAATAAATTACAGTGAAATATGTATTCAATATTTCAGGAATTATGGCTTAAAATTAAAAATATACCTTTAGCATTAGGGAAATTATTTTTCTGGACTCATGAAATACTAGTCGAAAACTAATGAACATTTAGATTTTTGATTTATTTATATTGACAAGTTGATTTCATGTCTCAAGTTAAATCAGAAATTGTATTTTTAAGTGGCTCTTTTACGTGGGAAAAATATTCTATGTGTGACTATACTCTATAAAATAACTCTAGCATTGTATTCTCTTTTTAAAAAAATAGCGGATTCATTTACCATTCTCCTTTTTAAGTTAGCGTTCAATCAATAGAATGTCACGTTCTTATCAGAAGAATTCAAGAATAGACCTAAATACCTTCAATACCGTGACGTCTTTGGAAGTTTGTGAGAAAATATTGCTAGTTCGTACGGCAAAAATGTGTTGTTAGAATGATCATACAGCAAAAGTAATAACGCACGTATTTAAAGCATTGCCAAAATACGAAAACAAGCTATTTTTAGCAAGGAAACTTGCAAGATCCGTCATTTTTCTTTTAAAGGAATGCCTGCATAAGGCTCCGTTGTTCCGTTTAGGAAGTGTCAAAGCACTTTTTAAGTAAGCAAATGCAGCAATCGATTGCATCTATTGACACACACCAGTCAAGAAAACTCGACGCGTGAAACAGCTATAAAATTTTACATAACTTTTTCTTCCAACCTCCGCATGTCGAGCGAACAGCTGATTCAATAACGCGGACAGCCCGGCTAATTCGGATCTGATAAGTCAGATAAATATGGCGTTAAAATGTTTTGAAACGGAACGATAAGCCTTCTCGCATGCTCTTTATGGCATATTAACATTTGTTTTTATAGTTTTTTATCGCATTCCCTACATAAACGATTTGCACTTCTCCACGTTTTTATTCAGTTCAGCGATAAAGCACCAAATATAACCCCAATAGGAGAAGACCCTTTATGGGTCAAGATGTGGTTGCCAGTCGAAGAGGTGCAAAATGCTCGAAAGGTTAAATGTCCGTTTTTTTTTTTTTTTTTTTTTTTTTTTTTTATGCGTGGCGAAAGCCAATGGAATGGGAAATTAAACAAACATTTTTTTTTGTCTCATATGAGTTAATTGAATAGCCCACGTTATTATTATTATTATTATTATTGCTATTACTATTTTACCATGAATATAAAAATGAGCCATGGGTACAGCAATCAGTTATGCCTGCGTATATTTATTTACAGAATCGCTATAACTTTACGTATACATGACTATTTCATTTTCGCCGTTTCGACAAAACGCAGAATTAGTGTGTTTCCAGGTTTTGAAAGTTAAGAAGATTTTTTAAATATTCTTTCTACATTTTCTATGTAAAATTCCAAGATTCGATTGTGCTAACGGTTTCAAAGACATTTTTTTTTTTTTTTCTGGACGTTTATAAAGATCGGGAGACGCGTGAATTTCATATTTTTCAGAATTTCAAATCAATGGGTCTAACTCTAAGAGATACCAATCTCTTTCCAAAAAAAAAAAAGAAAAAGAAAAAGAAAAAAAAAAAAAAGTGTAAGAAAATCACTAAACTTCGGAAATCGGATCAGTTTTATGTACTTAGATGTTTGGTTTTTTTTTTCCACCTTTGAAATGATGAACAAATTTTTAAGCCGATTAGTCTAACGGTTTTGATTGGCATTCTACACTACCAAATTAAATACAGTTTTTGCTTTGCATTTGATTTCTTTAGCGTTTTGCTAAAACTTTACTCGTCTCCACTTTTGCTTTTTTTCTAAAGGAGTTTTTTCTTCTTAACCCATACTCTAGCATTCAGCATCAGAGAGAAGATAGTAGCCATGGAGGAAAGAGGCATTTTCCTGATGCAAATAAAATGTTTAACATGTGTATTTCCATTGCCTTTTAAGCTCTTCATGCTTCATGGATTTTTAGAAATCTTAACAAAAAGATGCTTCTGTTCTGGGAAACTTTAGGTAGAATCATCAACCTTTCCTGTGTTCTATCTTTGATAAATGTAACTTAAATCAATGCAAAAGTTCGTTTTTAATAAATTCATAAAAAAAATTAAACATTACAAGTAGTTTTCAAGTTTTTAACTTTACATTATTTCTCTTTTAGTGTGTGTTAAAATAGATTAGAGATCGATGGGAGAAGATACAACATATAGATTTACTACTGTTATGAAGAACGAGACACACCTATTCAGTGGCGGATCCAGAAAAATGTTCCGGTAAGGACACGAAATATTTTTGTCTCCTTCATTTGAATTTACAAAACAAGTCAATCGTTTATAGTTCAAACTTATTTCCTCTAGGGGAGGGGGTACCAGTAGCGGATTCAGGGGAGAGGATAGGGGGCTTCAGCCCCCTCAAAACAGATTGCTAAAGGGTAACATTCTGCTTCATTATGCACCTTGAATACATAAAGTGATCTCTTTTAATCACTTAGCCCCTCCCAAAAGTTTTTTCAATGGATAAATTAATCACTCCTTGACCGAACTCTGACTTAATTAGACCGAACTTAGACTAAAATTTTGCTTTATTCTATATATTGTTTGGGTGAAATAAGCTTTTTCCGAAATTTAGCCCCTCCCAAAAGAGAATTTCTGGATCTGCCACTGGGGGGTAAGTGCGGTTGTGCTCCCCCTCCCCCCAGTCTTCTGGATCCGCCAATGTTCTTATTTCCCATTATTTCACAGGAATTTTGGGGTAGAGACAAAACCTTGTACTTGTTCTCTGGAACAGTGCTTTTCTCATCCCACAGCCATCTCTATATTTAACTTGTACCAGCATTTTATTTTCATCTTGTTCCTGAGTGACTTTTCTTAGAGTACTGTAAGAGAAATTCAGATTTAAAAAAAACTACGTTTGTAAAATATATATATATATATATATATATATATATATATATATTAAATCTGGATAATCTAGGTTATATATAGGTGATTAATTTAGCTGCATTCAGATGGACGGTGTACCATTGAATACAATTATTCCTACATCAGAATCTGCAAAACTAAAAATGAATGCTTCTCTCAATTTGAATTGTTTCTAAATATTATTGTTATGGGTACTATTCATTACGCTATTGTTTAAACAATAATATTCATTAGTACAATAGTGGGGGGGGAATATTATTGTTAACATGTCAAATGTAATAATGTTAATCAAGGAAAGGAGCTCATTCATAAGATTCCATGCAAATAAAAGCTGGGGGGAAAAAAAATAGACGGCCTCTTCGGAGTTCGGTCAAGGAGTGATTAATTTATCCAGTTTAGACTGATGGACTCAACCCAGTTATTATCTTCTTTTAAAGTGTGGTTTATCGCGGCTTTTCGCACACCATTATATGCCAGACAGGTTCCGCGTTAGCAGGAAAAAATGCTTTGCTCAGCACAAAACGCCGTTTAACCTCTTAATTTCATGCCATGTAATAAGAGGTATAAAGGTAGAGGGGGTAGGAAATAATAATCGTCTCATCAAGAGGACCCAAGATGGCTTTTGCTTGTTCTTGTTGGGCCTAGACCACCCTGGAACCTGGGAGAATCTGCTGTGCGGAAGGGTTTTTTATTCTACTCAGGAAGAGATGAACGGACGATTTCCTTCATATATATATAAACCATGATAAGGTAATAAGCCTCTAGGATACCTTCTTCTTAGTAATCCGCCCAAGTACAGAGGAAATTCAAGATTGTTTTTTTCACTAAATTCCCATCTTTCAACGAGATCAGTTGGTTTATTCGAACTGGCGAGCGTTTCAGGAGAACAGCTAGTGAATTCCGCAAAAGAAAGTAACGAGAGTTGTTCTGTGAGAAAGAAATCAAAAGAGATAAAATCTAATTCTGTTGCCGTATATATATAATATATGTCATTACATATTCTACTCCGTCGTGATCAATGCGCTGTAAAGATGGCTTCGCAAGCCGCAAAAAAAAAGAAGAAAAAATGCGTAAAAATTTGTTTATTCATTTAAAAGGTTTAGTTTTTTTGGAAAACGAAGAAAATATATACGTTCTGAAATATCATTTTAATCAAGTTGAGAATGCTGCACAAGCTTAAAAAAAAAAAAGTGTGGTGTTTATAGTTTAGATCACAGCAGTACCCAGGGAAAAAAAAATCAGGGAGGGTCCGAACGGTGGAAATGGTAGAATTTTTCAGAAAAAGACTATCATTATCATTTCGTTAACAGAAATCCTAACTTCAGTGGGGAGGGGGGGGATGTTGGGAACCCCTGGACCTCAACGCTGGGTACGTCTTTTGTCTGAACGGTTTATAAAAGTAGCCTGAAAATGATCTGTACAATCAGGAAATTTTGTTGTCAAAGGCTTCCGGTGTCTGGAGGAATTGGAAGAAGGACGGTGATCATCTTTCATAATGAACTGCTATAACTTTCGAAAACGATTAATTCCGATCTTTACTGTCCACAATGAATCAATCATATTACAGAAAGTTACCTAAAAAAAAGTTCCCACGACCAGAATTGATTGAATGAAAGCAGAAACGGTTTTCCGCGATGTCCGCCTGATCACAGGCACATCTTTCATGACTCGATGAAAAGTAACAGAGTTTGGATAGGAAGTTTTAATGCATCCTTCGTATAGCTCTGACCATGTTCCTTCAGACTATCTTTTGTTTCTGTCTCTGCAGCACTATCTTAATTGTATAAAGTTAAATTAAATAAGACAAGCGAAAATCTCTTGGCTCCTTTTTTCCGCCAGAAAACCACAAAACACTAGACCGGTGGAATATCAATTCTTCATAAACAAGCAAAATGGCAAATGATGATAGATTAAAATAACGAGTACTTAGTTAACAAAATTTGTTTGAAATGAAAGAAAAATGCGTATAAATTTTTGAAAAAAACTGCCACAAACTTTTTCGAATAGCCAATATTTGTGTGTATGTAGAATATCTGATCCTTTAAAACCCTGCTTTCGTAGAATAATCCCTATTTTATTTGGTTAATTCTACAAACACCAGGACTTCGAAACTAAATATTTTTATTTTGGTACTAAGAATATTGGAATGAAACGATTGATAAGTGCATTGCCACTTTAAACTTCAAGGATTATCTTGTGTGATGGCTGGCTAGGTTATTTTTCATCTTTTAGCAGGTTGCATTTTTTAAGGGAAAAGTTTCTCCAAAATAAAAACTAAATTGTGCCGTAATACTTATTCCTTAAACATTTGTTACCTAGAAATAAATTTCAATAATGTCGAAATTGATGAATATTAAAACAAGTCATAGTATTATGAGATGACGCCTCAAATGAGGCAATTACTGAAATTATCTGAATAAATTCATAAATTGATAGATTCTTGCAACTCTCTAGAATACAAATTATTTTATTTATAAAATAAGTCAATTGTTACACCACAGTTGCTGTGGGCAATAGATTATCGTCTACAAAATTTGAACTGACATCTGCTGCACTAAATATCGGTACATGGAGTCGGTATTATTTCACAACATGCAGACATTTTTCAGCTCCTACATCTTTTAATCAGAGTTTCTTTTCTCCCATATATTCTAAACATATCGTTAATTTATTTATTTCTGAGGTGACACAATTTTTTATTGTTTGCACTGATTTTCACTCAAGATAGCTAAAAGATTACAGGTTAAGGAGTAATTAAGGGCTGTGTGAAATTGTCAATTCAGAAAATACTTTATTTTAAAAATTAATGATTTATTTTAGTGGAATGAGCTTCCAAAGTGCAAAGGTCATTCTTCGTTTGTAACTAAATTTTGTTTGATTCACTGCAGCACTACAGATATTTTAATATTATGCTTCAAGAAAATTTTGCACAGGTTTCACAAAATCTAAAAAAGGAAATAATTTTTTTTTAATCGACGGAATTTGTTTGAGTTGAATAATGAACTATTTCATTAACTCCAGACGCCTTCAAGTGATGCCCCCTCGTAAAATAAAAGAGGAAAAAAAATTCAATTTTTGGAAAATTTTAAAATAATTCAAATTTTTGAAAAAAATCGTCATTCATTATACATGTCTTTGCCGACCATGTTATTTTCATGATATTTTCAAATTTCATTTTATCCTCTCAACCCATTTTTGAAAGATGCGAGAACAAACATTTAAACGATTTTTACAAAATCTCAAAAACTAATAAATATTTAAAGCAATTTTGGTATCTATAGTTTAAATTAACCTACCATCGAAGCTAATTCCCAATTTCATTTGTAGTCCATTGCCATTTTTCTAGAATAGAACGATCATTTACTCAATTTTCACATAATCTCTAAATCTACAAAAGTAATTTGAAATACTTTGAAGCCTATAGTTTAACTGACCATCTAACATGATGCTAAATTTTATTTCATTAGTTTAAGTGGTTCATTCGTGATAGACAAAGAAATATTTACACATTTTGAGGAAATTTTTATGAATAAAAATTTACCTATTTTGAATGATTTTTCGCAAAATCTCTTTATAATCAAAATCTTCAAACAATTCAACGCCAGTAGTTTTAAGTTGTTTGACCATCTATCATGTCACTAAACTTCATTTCATTCACTTTAGTCGTTTTTGCGTGATGCGTAAAAAAAATTAAGCATTTCGAATAAGTTTTCGCAAAATCTTACACATAATGTAAATTTTTCAAAAAGCTCGACGTTTGTAATTTGAATTGTGACTACCTATCACGTCATTAGGGATGGACATGGGAGTCTCGCGTCTTGCAAAATAGCGTAAAATCTTTGTCTAGTCTCGCAAAAATCCCTATATCGTAATGTTTAAAATGTGTGTCTCGTCTCGCAAAAAAGCTGTAAATCTCTGTCTCGTCTCGCTAAAAAGTCGTCTCGCGTTCATCCCTACACGTCATCACACTTCATTTCATTCGCTTTACTCGTTATTGCCATATAAGCGAACAAAAACTTACTAATTTTGAATACATTTTCACAAAGTTTAATGAAAATTTTCAAAACCTTCTATGGTTATAGTTTAAGTTGAGTTAAGTCTCCTATCATATCACAAAATTTCTTTTTATTTGTTTAAGCCATTTTTATGTGATGCTCGAACAAGCGTCACGGACAGAACGTCAAAATAAGGAAACAACAGACACACATATTTTTTTTCTCTTTCTTCCTTTCTTTTTCCATCGCACTGGGTTCCCAGGTTCTTGAAACGGATAAAAATCGAAATTCTTTTTAGTTCCAAGTAATGTATTGACAAAAGTCTAATTTTATTTTTATAGATGTACTAGCTGAAGTACCCGTTCTTCGCACGGGAATGAATGGACTTTTTGATATTACGATTTGTGGTGATTACTATTCATTGTAATAAACAGATATAGCAAAGTGGATATCGCGTTATATTGTGTCCAATAATCATGCATACCGAATTGCAAAGCAATCGTGTGTACGGTGCAGAAGGCTATGCGGCGTAGCGCAATCTAGTGGCGAGTTTTAGCAAAACAGATACGGCGAAAATATTTTTAGCATTCAGATATCGATGTATACGAATTTTCATGACTATCGGCTGGGCAGTCCTGAAGTTCATGTGTTGACGCGACATCTAGTGGCAAGTTATAGGAAAATGGATAGCGCCAAACTCTTCCCCGTGTTCAAATATCTATGTATACCTATTTTCATAGTGATTATTTGCACAGTCAAGAAGTGATACACTGCAGGGCCATCTAGTGGTTCAATAAAGTAATGATTTGTTACAGCGCCGTCAAGTGGCGAGTTATAGCAAAATGGATAACGCCAAAATATTCTCATTGTTCGAATAGCTATGTATACTGATTTTCATAGCGACCGTGTTCAACTATCTATGTATACCAATTTTCATAACGATCATTTGTACAGTCAAGAAGTGATACACTGCAGGGCCATCTAGTAGTTAATTAAAGTATTGATTTGCTACAGCGCCGTCAAGTGGCGAGTTATAGCAAAATGGATAACGCCAATAATTCTCATTGTTCAAATAGCTATGTATACTGATTTTCATAGCGACCGTTTGAATGGTCAAGAATTTGGCCTGCTGCAGCGTCATCTAGTGGCGAGTTAAAATAATAATGCATTGCAGTGTCATCTAGTGGTGAGTAACATCAAAAGGAACGCAGTTAGAATATATTCTTCGTGCTCAAATGTGTAAGTATAAAAAATTTTATGCCAATCAGTCGAACGGTATAGAAGTTGATGCTTTGCAGCGCCATTTAGCTGCAAGTTACAGCAAAATGGATAGTGAAAAATATTCTCCGTGTTCTAATATTCGCGTGTACCAAATTTCATCGAAATCGGTTGGACGATATTCGCATAGCAAACGGCTAAACGGAATAGAATTCAACGTTGTGCTGCGGCACCAAGTGGCAAGTTAAGGAAAACGGATAGCATAAAAACCTTCTCCATCATAAAAGACTTAGGTGAACCAAATTTCATCGTGCAACGGTGCTCAACGGTGCTGGAGTTTTTCAACCTCATAAACACATACCAACATTCATTTTTATCTATAACCAGTGTTATTATATATACCCGTCTCAAATAAAATCCAATTTCAAATCTAAGCCTCGCCAAAGTGCCAACATACGCCATTTTGCAAGAGTTTTTTCAGGGAATCATTCGAAGCATTGACTTAGCAGCAATCAATATGGGAAATGGTTCGACCGCCAAAGTGTAGCACGAATTTATTTGAAAATTGGAATCCCTTAATACAGCCGATTTTTTTTTTAATTATCAACTATAATGTGTTTTATTCATCGTTACTTCGATGTACTAAATGAGAAGATTTCAATTTTCTGAAATTTGGCGGAATTCCCCCAACTTAAATCAATGTACTCAATTGGCGAGAATTCTGAAGTTAGATCGCTTGAAATCCCTTAATAACTGCATTACTTCTTCACGGATCATTAAAATGTAACGCTGTATTCTAATAAAACCTTTGCACTTGTTTTCAAAAATCTATTTCCTTAAGCTCTCAATAAATTGCGCCAAGCCGAAAACTGTGCAAACCGCACGAACTCACTTACTCAAAATCCATATTTCAGCCATTTTATTTTTTCGCCAAACTAAAAAAAATTACACATTAGCCTCGGAAATCTTCAATTCTTATTGTTTTGCGTGTAAAGCATTACATTTCTGCTCTGATTTCCCATGCACACGATATTATAATTTAAAAAAAAAAATAACCTTACGAATATAAACTAACAAAAAAAAATCATTATTATTCTTTTATTTTTACTTTGAGAATTTAAAACATTTTATTCGGCAAAATCGCCACACATGGCAACCACGATCCTTATTTCACACTTTTTTCACTACAGGGGTTACAATTACGGAAAGCTTTTTGCGTGAAGAGCATAAAAAATCTCTTAAATTCCGGGAACGGGTGGACTTTCAAAGTTTTAAAGTGGACTACGATTTATTCTATATTATTTTACATATCTGTGCTAAATTTCAGGCCGATAGGTCCATTTTTGTGGATTTGTATACGAACGACATTTTATTCGGCAAAATCGCCACACATGGCAACCACGATCCTTATTTCACACTTTTTTCACTACAGGGGTTACAATTACGGAAAGATTTTTGCGTGAAGAGCATAACAAATCTCTTAAATTCCGGGAACGGGTGGACTTTCAAAGTTTTAAAGTGGACTATGATTTATTCTATATTATTTTACATATCTGTGCTAAATTTCAGGCCGATAGGTCCATTTTTGTGGATTTGTATACGAATCAAATCCACAAACAAACAGAATTTCATTTTTATTTATAAGATTGATTTTTGCCCATTTATATAGAAACTTCAAATGTAGTTAATATTTTGTACAACCGTTCATTATGCTTGCTCAATTCCAAAGTTCGATTGAGAAAAAAGAATAACATATACTACATGAAATGTCTTTATTAAAGAATAATGAATTCAGGGATCGCGCTATAGAGCGTATTTTATCAATTTTCTCCAATATACAGGATATCCCGAAAACACTGAAATGCGCTTTAATACATCATTTGTTAAAGATTAATGTTAAATTGTTTAAAATAACGTAAGAAATACGACTACGTTGATGAAATATTCATTATAAAAATGTCTTTCTCATTTGTGTATTTAGTTATTTTAAAATATATTAAATACCCACTTGTGAAACTAAAATAAGCAATCGTGAATCATGAGAATAAGCGCTACTTTAGTTTTCCTTCAAATTATATGCATCTATTTTCTTTATGTAAATATGTAGCAAACAAATTAATCATGAGTTCGTAGTTTAATTAGTAACACAATTACTACTTAAAACTACATTAAATAACGTTTGAAAGCACTGGGAAGCTTAAGAAATGCCTGATGTATACGTGAAGACTCGAGCATCCGTAGGCCTCTTTGGATGGCTCATCAAAATACACGCGCAGGCCCGTTACTAATTGCGAAGGCCCCGCTTCCACCCACCGCCACCAAACTCCCTTACTTTCACCGTGAGACCAAGGGGTATTTACTAGAGATGAGTTCGGGCTCATTTTTTGAAGCCCGAGCCCGCCCGAGCCCGAAGACTTTTAATCCGAGCCCGCCCGAGCCCGAGCAATATTATTAAAGTTGGAGCCCGAGCCCGTCCGAGCCCGAAATGTCAGCTAAAGACAAATAAAATGAACTACTTCATTAATAGGATACAATAAATTTTGGAGCTTCACACACCTTCTAGTCCCCCGTGCCGCTATTTTTTGAAATAAGTACATCTATTTATCCCATAAATCACTTTTTAAAATTTGTTTCAAGGAGTATGTTCAACAAAGGAGACATTTTTCACGAGCCCGAGCCCGCCCGAGCCCGAACGCAATCGTGAATTACAGATCCCGAGCCCGAGTCGGGCCCGGGCTCGGGCTCGGGCTGAGCCCGTCTCATCTCTAGTATTTACCACCCCAACGGGAAGTTCATTGGAGTTGGTGGTGATAGAGAAAACCCTGTCTTTACAAACGAACATTAGCATTTTATATATATATTAAGATTAAGATTATTGACAAAATTATTACAATAATTTGTTGATGAACTTTGTTGATAATGTTTGTTATTTCTTGCAGTATTTCAATGTGGCAATTTAAAAAATATTCATTTTATATTCGGCAAGCACATTGTTTTTATGCATACCTTTGATACTTCAAAAATGGCCAGTTTTTTAAATACATACTCTAAAGGATTCTTTTATTTTGTGGAACCTCAGTAACATACAGACAATATTTTAGGCGATTTATCTATTGTTATTTTTTAGTTAATAAACAAGAACAGCTCATAGAAAGAATTATTAAAGTCTGCCTCTATTATCCAGGAATCTAACAGCCTCCTAATAAGTAAACTGAATCAACGCCAAAATTCAGGCTTTATAAAAAGATAAATTAGTCATACAACGCAGAAATGTTAATAAATTGTTTGAGATGTTTTTATCACTATATCGTTAAAAAAGGTGAAATTATTATAATGATTTGCCAACACTGTAGATAAACAGGAAAAGCTTTTTTTCAAAAAGTAAATTCCTTAAAAATGGTACATCTTGAAACACATTGTGACAACTCGTACAGCTTTGGTAAATGTATTAAATAACTGTAACTGCAAGACTTCCCCTTGTAAAAAAAGAAGCTTTTGCGGGTTTCATGGGGTTTATCGGTTTATCTCATGTTTTACTTCTATTACATATTCAGCGAGCTTAATTTACTATTCAAAACTTATTCATTTCTGACACGCAACAAACTACAGCCGACTCATTTGATGGCGGTAAATTAGCATTTAACCAGTTGGCGTTACTACATGAACATGTGTATAGGGTTTTTATGGGCATCTCAAAATGCTGGTTTAAAAAAATTGTATCATTTGCTATTTTACATAGCTGGTTAGTAAGCGAATTCCTCCTTCCTGTGAACTAGATAACTAAATCACTCGTAGGAAGAAAAAGAATGAAAAAAGGCTAATGTTAATCGGTGTTGACTATTATTAGTTTGACCTTTACTGACTTAACAGTTTTGTTATTATTTTTTTTTTTTTAAACTGACACTTATGACGTTGTTCTTTGTTGAAAAATGAATTATGTTGTCTAAGTCAAACAAACAGAAGAGATCACGTATTCAGGAAAATCTGAAGGCAATCAATCACAAAACTAACGTAGTATAAAAATAATAAAGAACTTATTAACTCATTTCGAAGGTATAAACCGAGAGTCTTGCTTCAGAACTTACAAAATAATTTATTCCACTGGGAAAATAAAAATTTAGCTTTAAAAGTGTTGCACTGCAGCTTTCCTGTTTTTCGGACATAGAAGGTACTTTTAGCATTTTGTGATATTTTAACTTCAAGCGTAATTCACATTTAAATTGATTTTTTTAAATCATATTGTATAATGGAGTGCGTCCTTTAAAGGAAATTAAAGACGGCGACAGAAATGTACCGTCTGCTGCATTACTTATCGGGGACTAGGGTACTTTATATCCCTAATTTTCAAAATTAGTTCCGAAATTACCAATAAAAGACAACGGGAAAATGAAAAACAGAATGAAAATGCTGCAATGACAGTTTCAAGAACTAACAAATAATAACTCCAAAATAGTGCCATTTACAGCAACAACATGCCTCAGTCTGAGTAAAAAAATTTCAGAAACCTTTGCAAACAGACGTGCAGGAATATTCTTATGAGCAGTAGATATACTCTTTCAGTTCTTCCATCCTCTGGGGGGGTTTTGAAGTATCATCACGATTTTAGAACTATCTTGGATGTTATTGCTGGAAACGATGGTTGTTTTGGAAATATTGTTTATAAGTTTTTCAAAGGTCATTGCAGCACTTTCATTCCGATTTTTGAGTTTTTTGTTGAGCAACATCCTCTATTGGCGACCAAACATTTTTTAAATGCGGTATTTAAAATTTCTTTGGGACCAATTAATTTAATAATGCAGGAAACAGTACCTTTATTTATTATTGAATTTTTAAATGTATCATTTTCTATTTTTCTTAAGGGATGCACCATATGTATATTATCAGGGTTTCTACAGACCTGGAAAGTCAGGGAGATGAGTTTTGGTCAGGGAAAGTCAGGGATTCGGGAAAAAAGTCAAGTAAATTTGAAGAAATTGAAGAAAGGTCAGGGAAATGCAAGAATATGCGGCAAAATCAAGAAAATACTTCCTGTTCGAACCTAATTGTAGAAACTGTTTTATTTTTATTTTCTTATTTAACCGTATAAATAATTTTAAAATGTGTCCTTTATTAACAAATCTTGTTCAGTTGAAATATTCTTAATTTTATTCTAAATTATTATCAAACATGATTTTTGTTAGAATCCGGTGATGTCAAATAATATTTTTGTGTATATTGATTTTATTATTATTATTATTTGTAAAAAAAAGGGAAAAATATATAAAAAGTTATTAATTAAAGGATCTAAAATTAAAAATAGAAACGCAAAATTCAGGAAAGCACGCTATTTAAAAAGTCAGGGAAGAGCATGATAGATGTCAGGAAAGTTAGGGAAAAGTCGGGGAAGCAAAAGCTGTGAAATCCGTAGAAACCCTGATAATCTAGTTAACTTTAATATAATACTTACTTCATATTTTAAATAACTTTAGAAGAAGAACAATAAATCGCATTCGTTAGCGAATTGTGCAAAGTGTTTTCTCATAGAATTTCGGGGCATCAGGTATCCCAGCTGTTGGATTTGGCTGTTTGGCCTTCCGTTAGTGGCATGTAAGCTAGGAAATTATTTACTCGAAAAGCACCCGAGCTCTTTTAACACAGATTTTTCTTCCTTTCGAATCACGACAAAGATCCACCTCCAGATTCTGCAGGAAGGAAAAAGTTTCTTCTTTTTGGCAAAAGATGAAATAGGATACTGGCTTGCAGAAATATGAAAGAATGTGAAAGCATCATGAGAAATCAATTCTGTTCAATGTAAGTAAACGAGTTTTGCTAAGCACCACCACCACACCAACTATCGGTTTACATGTGTCAGGCTATTTCTAGTAGAATTAATCAGATTGATCAAATAATTAATCGTCGTTTAATCAGCAAGACTTTTTACCAATTCATGCTTTACAAAATATATCCACATCGAATCGTAACACGTTTCATAATAAATTGTCTTCTTTAGTTAAATGAAAAATACGGTAATACAGTATTATTTTCGAAGTATGAGGGAAAAAGATGAAATTTATTTAATGTAATAAATTATTACTCCATAGAGCGACTTTTGATTGAATTAATTTGTTGTGCTATGGCAAAGCCACGAAAGGGCTATTTACCACAGATGGAAGATGCCTCTGCCAGAGGACTTTTTAAGGGGTTCTAACGCGTATTTACGCTACATCTGGAGATAACCGATTAAAACTCCAGACCATTAGATTGTCAGTCGTGCGATAGGCTAGTACAATGCACCTTCACATTTCATTCGTCTAACAATTTGAGTGTCTTTATCGACTCAACCATCACGGGCCTTAGAGGGATTTAAATCAAGAAGACTCACACTGCAAGGCAGTGAACAACTAATTTAGATGAAATAGCGAAACTAATTAAGAGGATGCGGCTAATTTAGAGAAATTAAATGCTTAACATTTTATATCTATAATTAATAGTTTCAAATGTAACGTAAATTTGTATTCCATTTAATAAAAATATCATACATCTCCCATATGCTAAAAAAAGTCATTCTTGATGTTTTCTTGAATATCAGATAACATATCACGTTCTGAAGTTAAAACAAGCATGCTTAAGATCATTATGAAAACTTTTAATTTGGAAGATATTTTAGTCCTTTTCAACTTGACCATTTCTTAAGTATTGGGATGCATCAGACGAACGTAATTCACTTGTGACTAGATGATCCACGGACAGGTTGCACGCTAACAGCTACGGAAAATTCGCGAACAAAAATCCTCGTCACACGATTTCGCTAAAATTTACGATGTGGCAATATAAATATGGAGGATTTAGCGCACTGCCGGCCGGTAATCCTTAGCAGCCGAGACATTAAATGGCGTTAATGACAGCGCCGTAACTGCCGATGCAATGCCGATAAAGGGCTCCCGCAACACCTAATCCCGATTTATTTCAAAAGACAAGGCTTGTTATGACACCTCGAAACATCTTGAGGAAGAAAGGAGAGCAATCTCCTTATTTGTTGGCATTATAAATAACTTTAGCGCTTTTACTAACGGTGCGAGAAATAAAGGGAAAAAAATTAAAGATAAAAAAACACAGTTGTAAATCGAAGGATTATGTATACCCCCCGCACGATGCTACGCGTCTTTCACTGAAGGATTAAGACGTGTGGTGATTAGGGGAATTAATGAGATGATGATGGAGGGAGGGAGAACGTGGATTTAAAGAAGCTTTTTTTTTAATACGCCACTGGAATGATAAATGCAACACAAACGGTCCAATAAGGATTCCACGATTCCAATTAGGATTTAACATGAATAGAAGGGTTTTACTGCTTAGCAGTGGTTGAAAGCAATTTTTAACTGTTTAAATTATCATTTGGCAATTCAACAAGCCATAATCCAATGTGATGATAAATAGTGGAAATCTAATAAATATTTTACTGAGCTACTATTGCAAAGTTCGCAAGGTCCGATAAATAAATAATTGATTAAGGCTTGAAATCTTTCTACTTATTTTCATAATTACTAGAAAATTATGTATTTCATCGTTTAAGTACTTTTAGTAATATTTTTTTCCTAATGATGTTTTTTATGACTATACCTTTGCACCAGGGGCGGATCCAGGAATTACTCAAGGAGGGGGCGATTTTGCACCTGAAAGAGGAGGGTGGAATGCTCAAAATCATTTTATAATTAATAATATAATCAATTATTCCAATTAATGTAATCAATTATATTACTGATAAAATCCATATATGAGCGATGATAAAAAGGACAGGGAGTAGTACCCGCCATACACCCCTTAGAAAACGGCTACTTAATTTTCATTATACTTTCATAACAGATTATAACAGATTCTTGGACTTCGCCCAGAAAGGGGCGATCGCCCCCACCGCCCTCCCTTCGGATCCTCTCGTCTGCTTTGCACCCCAGAGCTCACGGTCGCGAAGGCCTGACTGAGATGCAGAAACCTTCGCCCCACAATTAGCTGTTGTGACACAAAGTTCAGTTTACTTTAGTAAATTATGCTAATTCATAAGATTAAAACCAAGAAGTCATGCAAAAAACTTTTTCCATACTCTTCAACACTGTTACAAACTTGTGTCTATTAAAGTGGAACCAATTCGTCCAACATTCGAGTTGCTTGAATTTGCAAAAAAATAACTTCTTGGCGTCTTTATCTAATGCCGTAATGTCTGTTTTAACAGAGCATTTCGACGTGACGTTTCACTTAGCCACTTGAGAGGCAGCAGACTGCGCATCCTTTCTGGGCATATTTTACCACCATTCTATTGTATTAAATCCATAATAATAACGCTGTTAAAAAGTCCGTTAATCATCGTTAATCAAAACATAATGTGGCGATGGGAAATCGAAATTTCTACTTAACCAATTCAGTTTATTACAATGAACAACTCGATATTGAATATTAAAAATCGGCTCACGCGAGGACGAAAGTCTGGATCTAGATACTGTAGCTTTACTTCGTTTCTCTTTTGAATGCCAACATACGTATCTTTTTAAGTTTTCGTAGGAAGTATATTCGTTGGCATACCACACAACCACAGCCACATATCAAAATACAGGGAAAATCATGTCTTCGTAACATAGCCATAGTTTAATACTGGTTCAAGTACACATACATAACGCAGTTAATAAACAAACAAACAACAACAACAAAAAATCTTACTACTCTAAATGGGGTTGCCGATCGTACTCAACGGTGCAGGGAGATGGGTCCGGGTCATGAAGTATCCTCTTCTAGCAATTTTGCTCGGGCTACCACCAGGCACGTAACCAGCCGATGATGGCCCGAGGAAAATTGCTAGTAGGGTTGCAACTTACGCTGTATTTCTTAAAACTACTACTTAGTACTGAGAACTCACTATTCAGTAATCATCACTTTTGTAAATTTATAGTCTAGAAAAAAAAATAATTTTGAGTCTAGAATAGCTAACTAAAATTACTACCCCCCCCCATTTTTTAAAAATTCACTCATCTTGCCGCAGTATTACCTTTTAAAATTAAATTTTAAAGCTAATTTTTTCTTGATCTCCATACTGTAGAACATTTCTTCTGCATAGGTGCATTCTGATAAGCAAAATTTAGCCATACGTCTTTTTTTTCGAAAATTCAACCCCCTTGTGGCAGTATTAAATTTTAAAATTGAATTTTTTAGTTATTTTTCTCTTCGTACTATAGAATTAGAATATCTTTTCCGCATAGGTAGGTTCTGATTAACAGTATTTTTGCTTTCTCCATATAAAAGCAAATTTTACTCTTTTTCCCCTTTTTTTCGAAAATTCAACCCCCTTGCCGCAGTATTAAATTTTAAATTTAAATACTTTAGTTATTTCTTTTACTTTATAGAACATCTTTTCTGCATAGGTAGGGTTTGAAATTCCGAAAAAAAAAGAAAATCGATCCACCCTAATGTATACTCGTAAGTTAAAATGCTTAAGAAACTTATCTGTAATACATTTTGAAAATCATAAAACACGCTTTGTTCAGTAGCGACTGGTACGACAACAAAAAGCGCTGCTTTCATTGTAACATGAAAATCTATCTTGTGCAGTTCATGGTGTATTCTGACATGACAACAGCACCAAACAGTGCCGAAAACTCGGAATTCCATATTTCCGTACTACTCCATAATACTATTCCCTCCTCCACTAGCATTGAAACCATCAAACTGGCATTGAATTGATCAGCTTAGATTAATCTCGTTAGATTTCCAGCTGTACTGCCTATACATGCGATCGAACATGAAAGATCGAACGAATTTAATTCACCGATGCTCTTTACTTTACATACATAGACACCGCATCCATTAGTATCCTACATTATCTTATTTCAACTGCCACCTCTGTGAACAAATCTCACATAGTTACTGTCATATTTACACTATTTCGTCACATCGTCAACTAAATTATACTGACTGACATATCTCAGCCGGACAACAATTATTCTCGACATTTAGGGCAGAACTGACTTCCCTGAACATAATCTCTACAGGAGAGTTATTACAGTAACGGGATCTATGCAGCAAACATTTTGTTTGAAAATAAATGTTATTGTTAATTTAAAAAATAAACAAAAATACGAATGAGTTCATTTTAAATGCGCTTATAGTATTTACTTATTTTTGAAAAATATTTTTGGCTAGGAGTGTGCATAAGTTTTATTTATTTATATAACTTTTCATGTGTGAAACACTTTGATTTTATTTATTTTTTTTTTTCCATATCACAAAAGTGAGTCTTCGATCGATGAAAATTTGATAGAAGTAACTTTCAATACTACATTTTTTATGATGATGCAATATCAGTCTCTTGATACAATAAATGATAAAAAAATGATGTAATAACCTTGTTGTGCATATCTTACTCACCTGTTAAATGCAAGAAAAAGTACTTGACTTTAGTGATTTTTTTATAATAAATACAGATTACTATGGGGCATTACTAAATTTTCGTTTGAACATTAATTAAATTTAATTCATTATATGTTTTTTGTCTATTGCGTTATTAACACATAGAATTTCACCTTTTGAATGAAATTGTCGTACAGCGAAAAGAATGGGAGGTCAGAAAGGTAAATCAGTACCATACTTAGTAGCCTCAGTTCAGACATTGACTTCTTAAAACCTCAATTTATATATGCATGCCACTTAATGTGTTTCTGGATAAAATCTCATATGGACAGTTTCTATAGCATTTATTAAATTATACACATTTTTTAAAAGTCATTTGAAATTGCGATACGATACTTCAACAACATAAACCTTTAGTGATTTCTTTCTAAATAAAATCTGTTGTGGACACCACATGTGGGTATTTTTTGTTGTTGTTTTTTTTTTTGTTTGTTTGTTTGTTTTTGTACTTCTATTAATTCATAAATATCTTCAGTGCACTTAATCTACTCTTATTTCATCTGAAAGAGATACAATACTGCAATAATACTAAGATTCAGCGACTTATAGCCAAATATTTGAGATATCGGCAAGCTCATTTCGCTTTTAAAGATTTATTTTTTGGCACTTAATTTGGCAATATTTTTTCCAAAAGCCGCCAAGCTTGAAACAGTTTGCGAGAATTTGGGCATATCCGTAATAGTGGTTGACCGCGAATTTTTAATGAGTTGGAGGTATCCATAGACCTTAATGTATTGAAAATACACTGGCCTCCAAATGTTAAGGTACAACATGTTTTTCGAAGCTGACTGAAACAAAAATGACAGTAACAATAAAATTCATAGTTTATATAAATGACAATAACGAACTTTAACCCTCTCGTCACCCTGAACCTCATATGAGGCTCCTATTTCAAATACTTTAGAGAGAAAACAATTGAATTTAGTATTTTTTCCTTTCAGTTATATCAATATCATTAATTCATGTAGAAAGAGTATATGAGGCTCTTAACTAGATGCATAAATCGTGCCTAGATTGCAGTATTAGTCAATTTAGATCATTTTTTACAGTTTTCGCTTCATTGTTTCAGGAGAAAAATTAAGAAAATATTTACGCTGCTTTCTTACCGTTTTTTTTTTCTTTTTAACGTAAGTATAGTTTTTTTCTTATTCTTCAACCTTTACCTAATATGTGCATCCTTTTAAATTAATTTTAGCATAACAAAATGCTTCGAAAATGCAGAAATTATTATTAGAAAAAATATTATTATCGACATTAATCGACAAATATTAATCGACATTAGAAAAAAATATTTTTGCATGATTTATAATAGTATTTCAGATGCATTAAATGCTAGACAGATTTCTTTTCTCTGATTTTTCATAATTCGGTGACGAGAGGGTTAAAATATTTATGCAAAAACGATAGCTATCACTTTATAGAAAAGAATAATCATGGTTTCTTTAATTCATCAATTTTTGCAGAACTTCTCTGGAAAAAATCAATTGTTTTTATATTTATATTCAAAAGTGATAAACATGTTCAACTTTTGCTATAAGGAATGATAATATAAAAAATTTGAATTAAATTATATTTTTAAAACATCAAATTATCGCAGCATTAAGTAACATTGCGAGTTTCCATTTCTGTTTTACCTCACAAATAAAGTTGTAACAGTCTAATAGAGTATTGGGAATTGTTTTCAAACAATTATATATCAATTTTAGAATAGTTGTCACATCCATCAGATTAGGCGTAATAAGAAAAACCACCGGCTACTCTTTTAAATTGATCCCCCTGGTTAAGGAAACGAACAAAAGGTGTCGGAATGAATGATGCGCTACATTTTTACGATCGTGGTTTGCTGTTAGAAGTTCGTTGTGTTAACTTTACGTGATTATGCTTCTGTGGTAAAACCTTACTACCACAGAAGTGAAAATCCTTCTGTTGCCTTTCGAGACTATCATAAATTGAGGGGCCTAAGGAAAGGGCTAAATGATTATCACAGGTTTGCGAAAAACGGTTATGCATTTTAAAAATTCTGGATCTAGAACTTTATAACTGTTGCCGGGACAAGGGCGTAAGCTTGTAAGGAATAAAGAACTCCATGCAATTGCAATTTCCATAGGGGATCCAACAGCAATCGCATCTGCCGTAGAGGATCCAACAAGAATTGCAACTGCCGTAGAGGATCCAACAGTCGAATATAGAAATGGCTGGGCTATATCCAGATAACTGGATATGTCTTATTCTACGGTATGGAAAATCATGTGCAGTTGCTAAAATGTTACCCATGCCAAATCAGCCACACTCAACTGTTGCTTTAAGTTGATGCAGAAGTTCGCTTGGACTTTTCTCTAGATCCTAGCTCGCATGGAACTCGACGTATCATGGCCTTGGAACATCTTGTGGAGTAATGGGGCGTATTTTCATTTGAATGAACTGTGAACAAGCAAATTTGCAGGATCTGAACTTCTGCAAACCCTCATGTGTTTCAGGAGGTACATTTGCATACTCCGAAAATAATCAGTTTGATGTAGATTTACTGCCTCATTTATCATAGGTCCATATTTTTGCGAAGAAAACACATCAATTGGTCCAAAAACTTGTTCCGTCAATGCTGAGAGGTATCGAACAATATTGCTGAACTTTGTTATTCCTTAACTTCAACAACCGTGCATGACTTGAGTCTACGATATCTGTGGAGGATAGAGAATCCCCGATACACATTGGGTTGCGCGTACAGAAAGCCTTACGACAGCATTTTACTATGGACCTTATAATTAGTCGAGTATTTCCTAAGAAGTGACGAACCGATTCATCCGATCTGACCCCTTGTGACTTTTGGTTGTGGGGTTATGTAAAGAGTTTGGTATACCGAGGGAATGTGGATAATTTAGCCTTACAGAGAACCCTCTCCTAAATCTAATTCTGACTGTAAAATACGATAAAAGAGATAAGTATATGGTCCTCTTCTTATGTCCGACGAAGGAAGTAGAGCCATAAATTTATAGAAGAAAAGTAAACTTTTTTAACCCCTTGTTACCAAATCTTTAAATTCATCACTGACTATTTGGAAATTGCAATATGCAGACAAGCTCATAATTTTTGCATAATCATAAAGCAATACTTTCAAATTTTGCTTCACATCCCTTTCACTTATTCTTAAATGCTAAACACAATGCCATGTTTTTATCTATGCCCTCTAAGAGACAAGGTCGTTTGCTGATTCGTCCTTGCCTTCTGTTCTATAGGTCATTGCCTCGATTTGAATGAAAAAAATAACCAAAGAGAGTGTGATATCGCTTCATAATAAACTTCCATAGTGGATTGAGTTGGAGATCATCGCAGAAAGGAGGGGCTTTATCATTACTTCCGCAAATAGAAATTTTGCTTTTCTTTAGATCATATTGCAACTGAAATGAAGATCAAAGATTTTTTTGAAAAATTTATTGCATTAAGAAAATTCACAATCTTTAAATAGAGTCTTTGTGTTACTTACTAAGTAATCTTTGTGTTACTTACTAAGAGTTGCAAGTAACACAAATGTGGTTATTTGCAACTCTTAGTAACGAATAAAACTTAAAATTAATCTCTGTCCAGTCTTAAAATTTCAACTGTTCATTCATAAAATGTATAGAATCTTCTATACATCAAGTTCAGTTAGACTTTGTAATATTGTAACTTGAATTCAAAGACAGACTGGACGCTAGAACGTCTACCGTCCAGTCCCCCCCCCCTCCCTGAAAAAAGAGGGTGCCCTCCCTGAATAGGAAATCTGGCTACGGGCTTGGGTAGAAGTTGCATAAAGGGTGCATCCATACGATTCAATTTGAGACAGATTAATTTCAAAATTATAATTATTTTATATATAGATTTAGTGTGTTTAAGAAAACAATTTAAAGCTTCTAATGTGGCTCTTTCAACCACTCTTTGATGGTAACGGCATTACAGATTTTCGTTTCCATCTCATGTACACGACTTTTATAATTAATTTTTATGAATAAAAGTATTTAATGTAGTAATTTGATTTTACATGATAACCTTGAATCTTAAAATAGTGCTAGTTCGAACTTTCCATGAAAGTAAACTCTTAACACTGCCGTGAATTTTATAAAACGAACTCCTCTAGAATCCTTTTTAAAGGTCTGTCTAGAGTTGTTATATGCTATTTTCTAAAAAATTGTTTCTTAACGAGCAAAAATGTCAATGTACATCGAAGAAGCCTGGGGATTTTATAGGTATTTCATTAAATGAGAACGAAATACATTTTATTGCTGTTTCTGATATTTTGTTTGCTAAAATAACAACAGCTACCTTAATTGTAACGCTAGAGGCGTTATCCATGTAATTCCTAAATTTTATTAGTATCCTTTTCACTCACGGTTAAAATATGATTTGTAAAAATTAGTTCTAAAATATTTTGCTGATAGTACAAGCGATCTAATTTTAGCAATTTTGTAGCTTTTTGACAAAATCCTACAATCATGAAATGCTTTGGAAACATTTCTAACATTGACCAAACCGTTTTGTATGGTCATTTTCATCAATGAATAAATTAAGTAAAAAAAAATTTAAGTTAAACGGTTTTATTGAAAATAAAGATAATAATGATGTAGATAATGTACTAAAAGCTAAAACACAATTCGGTAGGTCCTAGGTACCAGTCATCACACCACTCCCCTCATCAATTTAGGGCATTGATCAGACAAAAAAAATAAAATTGTTGGGCACGTGAAATTTCTATCACGTCAACCGTTATATCATTATAAATGCTATTTATATATTTACTCAGGTTACGCTACGCCCAGCGATTTTATTTTTTTGTCTGATCAATGCCCTAGATTGATGAGGGGAGCGGTGTGATGACTGGTACCTAGGACCTACCGAATTGTTTTTTAGCTTTTAGTACATTATCTACATCATTATTGTCTTTATTTTCAATAAAACCGTTTAACTTAAATTATTTTTTACTTAATTCATTTTCAAGTTTTTAGTTTTGTCAAATATCAGATCAAACTAAAGTAATGCTTGATGCCAAATTTGGTGATTTTCACCAAATGTCGTCGAAATTGGAGCTATTTGATGATGCAGAATGTATTAAATTGTATTGTCATTAGACCTACTGGTGTGTACCAAATATCAAATCAATCTGTCAACAGGAAGGGGGTCAAATTTCAATTACTAAATTTGAACCAAACAAACAGGGCAAGCTAAATAAAACCGTTTAATAAAAAATAAAAAATTGATCTTTCTGTTAGAAGCATTTAAATATGTTTCATAGAGAATTATCAAGAATCTCCGTATAATTTTCAGCTACTATTTAAAAGTTATAAGCAGCAATGTGCTTTGACAAAAATAGACGAAATTTGGGTTTACACATTTTTAGCATTACAGTTGAACAGGTGTTTTAGCGTCTACCCAATTTGTCATGCCGGGGCATTTTTCAAATATATTTATCAGATAACACGGAGGGTGGGAGTAGAATAAAATGTTGAAAGTCGCACAAGGTTTGCAATTTTTGATAATTGATCGCCAAGTTTGGTGCCAAAAAAATAAGTCTTCAAAACCGAACCAAGCTTGGCGATATCTTCCAAATTTGGCTAGAAACTGACAAACGCTACAGTTTATTACAAAAGAAAAGTATAGTTAGAATATGCCTGGCGAAGATTGTAAAATACTTTAATAGGCGATTTTAATATAGATTTCAATTCTGAAGAATTGTTTATGGGACCAGAGGAGACAAATACGGTACACTCAAAGATTACAATACACTTTCCAAATTGTATTTATAAAGGTGAAGTACGTATATCATTAGAATATGCCTCACGAAGATTGTTAAACACTTTTGGTAGTCAATTTTATTATAGATTTTATTTATGGAGAAGTGTTTGTGGAACAAGAAAGACAAACATGGCACACTTAAGGATTATGATGCCCATTCCAAACAGTATTTGAAATGGTGAAGTATAGTTGGAATATGCTGGCCGAAGATTATAAAACAGTTTTAGTAGGCGATTTTAAGATAGATCTCTTCCAAAGATCTGCTTTATGGAACAAGAAAGAAAAATGCTGAACACTCATGAATAATGATACACTTTCCAACTTAATGGAATAAGGAAGTAAAATAGGGACGACGTATGGATTATGATATGCTTTCAATCTATACCCCTTTAGTGCGTATTTATAATATGAAAGTGTTTCAGATTTTAATTTTTATTTATTTTAAATTTTTTATAGATATTATGAAGCAACAAACTTTCTTATAAAACTAGTTTTCAGACCCTATATCTGCTACTATTTGTTAGAGCGTTTTATTTTTCGCTGTTACATATCGAGTTTGTCCGCCGCTTATCAACGAAATGATTAAAACTTGAAAGTCATTGGACTGAGCAATCTGTTTTCATTCTGACTATGTTCAATTAAGGTATTCTTCGAGATTTATAGCCACTTACAATTGACCGTGAATGAACGCCAACGCTGTTGCTAGGTATGACTTTCAAAACGTTATGCTGAAATTATGGAGAAAATTATGTGCATTGTCACCTTCGTATTACTCTTTAGCCTGCCTTTAGCTCACAAGCCTGCTAATAAATTTTCTAATAAACATTAGTTTACATGCTCACTCTTTCCTATTTAAAGTAATTATTCTTATTTTAAAAAATTAATCTTATTTTCTTTCCTCTCTCTCTCTCTCTCTCTTCTGCAGCTTTACAAGAACTGTATTTGAAGAAAACAAATTTTTCATCTATCCACTTCAAGGTGCAGTTCCTGACAGTAAAAATATAAAGTTTAATATATATGGTAAAGATAATTATAACCAAAACCAAAAACTCCTCGGATACAGAATTTAAAACAGATGTGTATGTTATTAATTTAATCAATCACGGATATTCACGTAATTTACTGCTATTACACATATGTATTAAATTAACACACCTCTAAGGTATGCATAATACCTATTTTAATTTTATTGTTTTAACTTAGAGAATTATTACTATTATTATTTTATTTTATTGATTTATTTTCTTTTGTTTGTTTTAAACTTCTTATGAAGTGTATTTTTACATCTCACACGTTATATGCACTGCTCAAAACAATTAAAGGATATTGCGGTTTTATCTGGATCTTGTGGCTGGGAAACTTTTTAGCTGATTGATACATGGTCGACAGACGTAGTAGGTTATATGAGAATAAATTACACATGTTTGGCAGAAAAAAATGCATTTTATTGCGCATTTGTGTAGAAAAGGAAAAAAACACAATTTGTGCATATGAGAAAAAAAGAATAAGAAAAGGTGTTTTCTTCAAAGGAAATCATTTTCAGTAGGGGGTAGGTTTCCACGGACGGCCAGCAACGTTGAACACCTTCGAGGCATGGAGTCAATGAGGCTATTAATCACGAGTTGGGGTATTCTGTCCCACTCTTCCAGAAGAGCTCTTTCCAGTTCTTGGAGAGTTTGTGGGGGTGGTTGGCGGCCAGCAACTCGTCTTCCTAGAGCGTCCCAAACGTTCTCTATTGGATTCATGTCTGGAGAACACGCTGGCCATTCCATTCGTACGATTCCTTCCTCGAAAATAGGGATGGACGTGAGACAAAAAATAAGAGTCTCGCGTCTCGAAAAATAGCCTAAAAGCTTTGTCTCGTCTCGCAAAAATACCTATATCGTAATGTTAAAAATGTGTGTCTCGTCTCGCAAAAAAGCTGTAATCTCTGTCTCGTCTCGCAAAAAAGTCGTCTCGCGTCCATCCCTACTCGAAAAGGAAATCCTCCACCAGGTTAGCACGATGTGGCCTGCAGTTATCGTCCATTAAAATGAAGTCATCTCCGATTGCTGCAGCGTAAGGGACTATAATAGGTCTGAGGATCTCATCCCTATATTGGCGACCAGTCAGAGGTCCATCTCGAATGATGTAAAGGTCTGTGCGCCCGTCAATGGAGATGCCACCGTACACCAACACTCCCCCACCGCCAAAGCTGACGCTTTCGTGCACGAACGCAGGATTATTCCTACTGCCACGGTCCCTCCAGATGAAAATACGCCTATTATCAGGATGAACTGAAAAACGGGACTCGTCTGAAAAAAGAACATTGCTCTATTCATTTCTCCTCCAGTTCACATGCACTGTTGCCCACTCCCTGCGGTCGCGACGATGCCTTGATGTTAGTCTAACACATACCATCGGTCGGCGAGCATACAGACCTATACCATGGAGCCGGTTTCGGACAGTCTGAGTTGAAACCGTGGTGCCAGTAGCCGAGCGAAGGTGTTGCTGGAGAAGAGTAGCGTTCATATTCCGGTGTCTTCGAGCCCTTAACACTAAATAACGATCTTCATTGGGCGTTGTTACCCGTCTACGACCTTGCCCTGGTCTTCGGCCTGCACTTCCAGTCGCCAAAAACCGGTTCCAGATCCTGGAAATCACACTTTGTGACACTCCAATGGCTTGCGCAACTTCGGCTTGAGTTTGGCGCCCTTCTAACCTACCGACAACTCTCCAAGCTTATGAATCGGTTAAATGACTTCGCTGAGACATCGTACTCATCGAAACAAAGCAGTCACTGAATGCCGATCATCCTTGTCTTCATTGTCTTTTATTCAGTTGAAAGTCCAATTTCATTCGCTGCCGCTGAAGCGACGTTTTTGACGTCGAACTCAAAATTAGCATACTCCACAGTTTGAAAATCAGAAAAATTTGCATTTGTGATTCTCTTCTTCCATTTTCGGCAAAAAAAAATTTCGCTTATATCTTTATTTTATATAAAACTTACAATATCCTTTAATTGTTTTGAGCAGTGTACAAGTACAAAAATATAGTTAAATCATGAAAAATTGTATAAGATAAAATTTGCGTAACAATCATAAGCATAGCTGGACTGATAACTTTGGTGCGAAAGTACATACTGAATTAAAGAGCAGAAAAGAGAAGTTTCTCTTAAATTTCGAAAGTAATGCCTTAAAGATTTTAAAACTAATTTCGATGAACGTGTGCTATTTCAGACAGTACGCCTATTTTAACAACACTCTAAAGACTGTACAGAAAAAAGTCGCTATATTAAAAAAAAAAATTAAGTATTTACAATTGTTTTCGTTATTTGCACTTATTATTCGTTCGTTTATTTTGTATGCGCACCTTTATCTGTTGAAAATATTTTCTGAATACAAGACGTATTATCTTTATATTATTTGAACACAAAATTAACAATGTTTTTTTACCTTTTACAGTAAACATGATTCATTTTTAACTTGTGACAACAGTCGTTTTATATTTTTCTTCTTTTACATATGCATGTTTTTTCTATTGTTGAATAACAATAAGAAGATTCAACAAGATTTATCAAGGTCCTTTAGTAAACTGATACTTGTTAAAATTATCTTTTCTCGAAGAAAGAGTTTGAAAAAAAAAATGACAAAAGTGTTGAGTGGCGCGCAAATCGAAAGACCAATTCAAACAGAAAAGCGGATGTGAAATACTCTATTGTGGAAAATCTTCAAACGACATAACAAAAATAAACAACTGAATCGGATCTGAGCACTTAAATTTAAGCATAAAAGAAAAATTTTACAAATATTACGTAATTATTCTAAAAGGAAATTTTCCCGAGATTTTGAAAATGAAATGGTGAAACAAAAGGTTTCAAAATAATGTCGAGCAGACACGTTCCTCGTATCCTGCACTCCCCGAAATCACACCAACAATTTTATCCTACTTTTTATGCATCAATTTAAAGCTATAAACATAGTTTTAAAACTAATAGTTTAAAATATTGTGAATAAGGGGAAAAAAATAACCTTTGCTGACTTATTGTTCGATAATGTGTACGAGTATCAATTAGAAGTGTGCGGAATCGTTAAAAAATCAGATCTGCGGATACGAGCTGGAAACAGATAACTTGTTTTTATATCCGCGGATACGGTTATGAGAATGGATCACCTGTTTCTTATATCCGCGGATACGGATACTTATATTTTTGTTCGAAAATTATTTTGAAGAATACATCATCTTGAAGCGATAGTGTTATGTGCAGTGGGTGAAATAATCTGCCACAATGATAACTTTCAGGTCCTGTATTATACATGGATTTAAAAATATAATAATACACCAGTTAAAATCACATTTTAATAATCTTAACAGGGTTTAATGAGCATTAAATTTTCGGGACGCTACTACCAAACCAAGTGGTTTTTGAACCTCTTTCTGTCTTATTAAGGCAGTAGTTCGAAAAAACTATGTGTTCTTGGTACATAAATACGACTATGTTGGACACTTCAGAATTTTTAGAATTGTAAAAATTGTATAGAAAATCTAAACATATCATGCACTAAAATAAAATAAATAACCGCTCATTTATTATTTTTCTATAATAAAATGTCTAACTCATTTATTAAAAGCCTTTCAGTCATTCTTTCTCTTTGCACGTGTTCATTTTTGATACATTCGTTTTTAGCTGTTACGGCAAGGCATTCAAACACCCATGCAGGAAAGCAACGATGGTTTTGATATGACAGTTGTGGCTGCCACGTATTTGCAACAGTGTGAGCGAGCTGGTAAAGCTAATAGCACACTAAGGTAGCTTTTTTTAATCATTGCCCTTAGAATTTAAATCAACGGAATTTTTTGTTTGTCCCTCTGAAAGAGTTTTAAATGTAATTCACAATGTTTTTGACGAAGAGCATTTTTTTTTACAAACTTTACAAGGATCTATCCAATTCTTTTTGTTTGAACAGAAGACTATCTCTCCTTAACAAGCTGTAGACAATGATTCCTGTAGCTATTAATATACTAAAGGATTTTGAATCTTCCTATTAAACTATTCATGCTCCATTTGCCATTTTCAATATGGTGAAAAGTGTAAATTCATAGTAATGACATGTACAGGGTAATTCAAAACTCTTGGGAAAAAACTTTAAGGAGTGCTATAGAGAACGAAAAAGGCCCCGGCAATGTAGGTTCGGGTATGCCGTCCTCATGCATCTGTTAACTTTGGAAGAAGTTTGGAAGTGTTCGTCACATTTCTTAATCGAGCTTCTTAAACAATGGGTTTTTCTCCGACAATTTCATCAAAGAAATGAAATAGAATTCGGAAACTATCAATTTCAGACAAGTGCTTTCTGTGAAAGATGCACGTTTTCGACAAACTAGGGTCAGAAAATTCGCTATCACTTCAACACATTTTTTCAAAATGATTATTAACACGTACGTGAAGACAACTTTTCCGAGCCTACATTGCTGAATGATTCTGAACTGTATTGGTTGCCTATGCCACCCCTCATATTTCTTTTCTAAGAGTTTTGAATCACCCTGTATAAATTTCGAAGCAATCCATACTTATTTGCGCTACGCACAGCGGACAAAAACTGAAATTATAGACATTCTTCAACTATGTCTATAAGAAAGTTTATTAAAAACTATTAGCTAACATTTATAATCAAAGTGTTTAGCTTGCCTCAGTAACACACCCAGTGGATTAGATTCGACCCCCTAGAAAATCCCCCCCCCCATTGGAATAAAATGTTCTGTTCCGTTGCGATGATGGAACGAAAAGGTGTTAAGCTCAGTTCAGACCACATGCCTCCCCTTTGCATGTGCCCCTACATTTCAATCTCCGCATAAAAAAAAAATAAAAAAAAAATTCTGCTTTTCTAGCTTGCCAGAAAAGCAAATTCATATATTTTGTGCCATTAAAATACGAGTGGCATGAAATATATGAATCTTCAGTAAAAGCTGCCCGATTCTAATTTTAGATTGCAGAGCCTCCCTAAGGTGAAAACAAATTTTTAAGCTCTGACAATCGTAACTGTTCAGTTTTATTTATATGAACATCTAAAATCATTTCTTAAAGAAACGAAATTTTGCTTATCCAATGACGCGTCAATTTGTCATTGATCCCTGAGTTAACCCCGTTCGATCGGAAATAATCAAAATATATTCCGAAGATCGATTTCTCTGCGGGAGATGTTTACGATTTTTTTCCTCCTTGCAGTTTATTTGCATTCATACTCACCTGGCTTCCTGGACAGATAGACGAGAAGAACCGTCTTTATCAGGCGTGAGCGATAAACATTGTTTCAAATTTGAACACACGCCTGACGTCATACTAGAATACCCCCCTCTGAGATTTCTCTGATAGTTTGTTAGACTGACGGAACGAAATATTTCAGTGTGAAGTACACGGCAGCGGAATCTGAAATGAGCTTTAGGGGTTATAATAGGATTAAATAGTTATTTTTACACGTCAAGAAGTTGTGAAGGTCTTTTTATTTTATTTTATTTTCTTAAAAGTAGGATATTTGCCTTTGACTCAAGAATGTTGAATATTTTAAGCGATTATATCAAAAGTGTTCAAAATTTTCAAAAGATCACCAAAAAAATTTGTTTTATTATGACTCCGACCAAGTTTGTGCCCAAATGGGAATATTTTGTGTTAAAAGGGGTTGAGGGGAATCTTCACTTTGCTTTTAATTCTGATAGAAGTCACTGTTTCATTTCGAATTTTTGAAGTTGAACTTGTGGCTCTCAATAATGTGTGCGTATTTTTCAGTCGTTTGATCTCAGTCTGATTTATGCAGTAATCGCTCTTAGACAAAGTGATGATTATAAGTGATTATGGAATAAAATACACTTTTATTTATCATTAAATCATCTTAATGATTTGAAGTACGAAATTTAATTTTAAGACAAATGACAATTTTGAAACATCCCTAATTATATAATATGATAAGGAAAGAGATCATAATGAATTTTTTCATATCAAAAGGATTTTTTTATTTGTATCTTAAGATATTTATATTAGTGCCATTCACCAGAAATTTTTAGTAGTTTTACTAGTCAATAGTTGAAAATAAAACTGTGATGACGTCGGCTTAAAGATGAAGTATAAGATTCAGCGTTTGTATTTCTTTATGTTAGGAGATGTTGTTTGAACCAACAGCGTCACTCTAATCCTTGCAAAAACATCAAGCGACGGCGAAGTTTCCTTTTCTCTATATAGTTTTGTAATTGTTCCTTGGGGGTCCTTCAGTTTGTGCTCGCAGATGTCGGAGAACAGATTAAAAATAGAATCAAGATTTAAAATGAGGAGGAAAAAAGAAGAAGAGAACAAAAAGGGAGAGAAATACATCCCCTTTTGGGACAAGTTCTGTGTACGCCACTGAGCTTGTGGCAGTTTTAACTGGCGCCTGGGCAATTTTAACTCTATTAAAATTAAGAAAACTTGATAAAAGTAGCTGTGATTATATTTAAACAAAAACCTTGCAATGTTACTCTCAAAACTGAAAAGTAATTTACAGTGCATGTGTATTTGTTTTTACAAATTGTACATGCACTGCAATAAAAATTGGTGTTTACCGAATTTAATTTAGTCACCAGGAGATATAAAAAGAAAAATGAAAATGCTATTTAAGACCGAGAACAGTCATTTATGGCACTAATTATTGTGCATTGAGAGACTGTATCCTTTTCGAAATTCAGATACACAAGTATTTTTCCCCCTTTTTGTGTACTATATCTAAAGCTCTCAGGCTGGTAAAACTTGCTTCTCTTTCGATAGCGGCATAACTAGACCTATATAATTATTCTCGGAAGATAGTGTGACTGAATTATTCATTAAGTTAATGCGATCGCATTATTTTCACATAAAGGCCATAAAGGATAAGGAGAAACGTAATTTAGTATGCCGCAGCCCAAAGTTAATTCCATTAAATCGGAGAAACAATCAGTTTGTATGCGTCTAAGTACCTTCCTTATATCATTATGAATCAATTTACTAACTCTTTTTCATTAAATCAATTACAGAGATCAGGTAATGAGGTTTTTCTGGCATAATCCGCAAAAGTTTATGCAACGAGCATAGTTAGGGACTCAGAGTTACTGAAAGAGCTGAACGGTTTTTTAAATGCTAGTAGTGTGTTGCTATAAAGTAATCAAACCGAAGTTTTCATTTAAAAATCATGAAAATTTCTCATAGGCAACCCAAAGTTAAACTTTATGGATAGAAAAACGCATTGTAAATTAAAATAAATACATCACCAGGATTTAGTTTTAATTCCTTAATAAAACTGATGAACTAGGCATTCAATTTTTAATTTCAATATACAGTGCATACAGGGTATGCTAAAAAGGTGGTAATACGATTTAATTACTCATCTATTAGAAATAAATGGGCAATGTAAATTGAAAAAATATTCAAAATAGGAAAAAAAATTCACAAAGAAAAAATTCCTCTCGTTGATTTTCATAAAATTACACTTTATAAATTTGTATACGAACCCCATACAAAAATTCTCCAAATAGCAAAATGGGCCCCCATACAGTGATGAGGTGTACAGAATTTGAGAATTATATCCTGATAACTGTCAGAGGTATGGAGATAAATATATGCTGACTTAAACCACTTTTCTATGGCTCTCGAAGGGAAAAAAATTATGATTGTATTTCCGGGGTCGTACAGAAATTACAAAAGAACATTTTCCCAATCTAGCAGTAAACGTTTACATTCGAATTTAAATAGCCTTCGATCAGCTTTGTTTATAGATGTCTCTGAGTCGTTTTATGAAGAAAGGCTGAAATTTTGTACATTACCTTATTGGTTTATGGGGCACAATTTACTAATTGGAGTTTTTCTGTACGGGGTCATATACAAATTTAAAAAGTGTAGCTTTTTGAAAATTTACGAGAGGAATTTTTTGTTAACGTAGTCTTTTTTCCTACCTTATATTGATCATTTTGTCAATTCACATTGCCCATTTATCTTCAATAAATAAGAAAACCACCTTTCTGGGACTCCCTGTATCATTTGAATTGAAAGAAAATAAATTTTTTTCTTTGTATCAAAACTTCAAACACGAGCTAAAAATATAAACTGCTAATGCGCAATTTTTAAAGTTTTCTAACAGTGATTTTGAGATTTTGACGAATTTATGCGTTTTGAGGTCTTCTGAATTTATTAATGCTATTTTTACGGTGATGCATGTACGCACCTTTGTTATTGTGTAGGTGAGTGAACACGGTAGCTTCTAAACGGCGCATTTGATTGACGTTTTTTCACAGGGCTACGAAAAACAATTCTTGTATATTATGGCCTGTGGACAAAATTCTTAAAAGAATGTTAGCATCTAAACGATGCATTCGATTGAGCTCAAATTGTGTATGGTAATATTATGGGTCACAGTCACATGATCTGCGTAAATTCTGGTGTGTGTAGATCTAATAGTATGTTCACAGGGTTGCAAAACCAATTTATCATTTAAATGATTTAAACTGTGCTAGTGTTTGAATCGCACATTCCAATAAGTTCAAATTAGGTAACAGAATGTCCATTCTACAGATGTACATTCTTGAAACTGTGCTAGCATTGACTGCATTGATACTAGCATTGTTAGTATAATGCATTCGACTGAGCTGAAATTAGGTCTTACATACTGTATATATTTTGGTGTGTGAAGAGCTTACAATTTTTTAAGGGGCTAGGAAAAAGTATTCTTATATACATTGTGACCTATGCACTGAAATTATTTGACGTGCTCTATCGTCTAAACCTTATATCCGATTGAGTTGAATCAAATGTATTTAAACGCTTGGTAAAGATCAAGCGTTCCGAAAGTCGAGTGGAGTCACTCCAGATTTTTAAGTAAATACACGCAATTTTTAGAGCAAACGAACGGCCAGCAACTTTGTTCTTTTTTGTCTACCAACACAACAGTATGATGTCATTGTACCTAAAGACTGATAAAATTTTATATAACAATGGAGATGATATACAAAGCTGAGAATTTTCGTTAAAAGTGTTTTAGCTATAAAAGTATGACGAACAGCAAAAACCGAAATTCAAAAGAGTTCGAGCCCTGCTATTGGATAACAAAATGTAATTTATTAAGACTGCTTTTATAACTAATAAATTTGTAGATCTAAATATTAGAAAATACATAGATTTCAATCTTCTTAATATTTTTTTGTTTAATATAGTATTTTAATGCTCAATCTTCGTTAATTTAATTATTGCTATTAATTAAAAATAGCAATAATTAAATTGTTGCAATAATTAAATTAAATAATTAAATAATTAAATGTTACGCAACAGAAAATAGTCTTTTTCTCATAAATGTTGTACATGTTGAATTTGCGAATTTATCTGGTCTGTAAATTTTGTTTTTGTATGAGCTTAATAGAATAATGGTACTCGAATGCATATATAGGGTAAAGGCACCAATAGTTGAGTAAGCGTAGATTTTTTACTTAATTAATCTCAATAGTAAAGAAGGTTAATTATTACTTTTCAAACAAAAAACTGGAAACTATAACTGGATTCCAACTCCCTTGATGAAATTTTAATAGATAAAATAAATATTAATGATTCTAATAATTAAATAAATAAAGACAAAGATAAATCTAAATGATTGTTAATAATTGATTAAAATAGATAAACCTATAAATAATTTACCAAAGTATATTTGTCGTCATTTTAAAGCGAAAATGGGACACTGCTAAAATACGCCGTTAAATAACTGAAAATAAATGATAAAGACTATAATTTAAATTTTTTTTTCAATCACATCATAATCTTATTTTATATCATCTAATGTGCACGTTTTGACACTAATTCGTAAGAACTTTATTAAGATGTCAATTTTCTTAATTTCCTTGATCTCATTTCAATTTAATTGCATTGCTATAGCCATTCAAAAAGAAGAAAAAAACTCCCACACTATAACGAGTAAAACGGTACTGTGTTCGAAAAGGGAAAAAGTAAAAATAAAATGGTGGAAATAATTCGGTTTATTCAAAGAAATGAAATTACAGGTATCTAGCTGCCATTACGGGAGTCACCCGCCTCCGTGGATCGTGATTTCTAAAATAAAAGCTCCTAGCACGAGTAATACAAAATCTTTGAGAGTTCAGGTGAGAAGAAATGCAGTAATAATGAAAGGCAAAGGAAAAAAAAATAGTCTTCCCAGAAGCTTTTCGGTAAACACCTAGCCTTGTTTGTTTCTTTTCTCTTCTTTTTTTGCGATACCTCATTATTTCTTGAAGTGGTGTCGAGGTGGAAGTCGCAAAGGTGGCTTAAAAGCTCAAAAGGAAAATTGCAACAAACACAAGATAAAAGTTCGCTTTAGACTTTGCTCTCCTCGGGGGGTCCAGCAGGAAAGTACGTTCTCTGCCAAATCAGTTCGTCAGTACTTAGAGAGAAAGTTTCCCTCTTTTTTTTTTTTACGTTTCATTATTTATTTACTTATTTGTACGATTTTTTTTTCTTCGTCTACTTATCTTCGATAAGGGTGGAGAGCCTTTATTTTTAATCCGAATCGGAACAAAATTGGAAGAAAAAAAAAAAGTCGGCGTGGGATTTGAATGATGCTTGACAAGCTTATACAAACTTTTTTCTTTTTTTAATCGTGAAATTCCGAAACGTACGATCGGAAAATAGCATTCGAATAAACAGGGTGTAACCCTAACAGTACGGGAACAATTCTTTCTGTTTGGAAAAAAAAGGGTGGGTCTGTTGCAATATCAAGAATTTCTGATGAAAACAACGAGATTGAAATCTTTTTCGTCTAATGAATATGTTGATATATCGACCACAAAATTCCATTACTTTCTTAACCCTTTAACGCGCAGTGTTCCGCTCTGGGAACACCAAACTCTGACGTTTTGGCAGGAAGAATAGATTTGATTTCTATCAAAATAGTTGCGGGTGACATAGCTCCACGAAAATCCTTTACTTTCTAGACCGTCATTTCCCGTAAAAAAAAAATGGTCACGATTATTTTTAACGGCACTGACATCTGCTGAAAAATGGAAGAATGCGAGAACAGCTGGATAGATTGCCTAATACTTAAAAAGGGCAGCCGTTGCCATCGCTCGACTTAACTACCAGCAAGATGGAAGACGATCGAAACGTTCATCGCGTGCCACAGATCTAGAGAGATCCCTTTTTTGACGCAGCTGGCTGTGTGCGGGCACAGCCAGCTGCGTCAAAAAAGGGTCTCTAGATCTTGGGATCAAGATAATAATCACTTGGGGGGAAATGTTGAAGTCTTCTCCTAATTTCTTAAGCAAGTTTCATAAACAGTGGGCTTGTCTCCAATAATATCATTCCCGAAATGAAATAGGGTTTTTGAACTATCAATTTTAGTCACGGGTTTTCTGGGAAAGCTACCTTGGTTTTTTTATGAATAACAGTCGTAAAGTCCACGTTTATTTCAGCACTTGTTCCAAAGTGAATAACAGCTACATGAAAACGGAGTTTCTGACCCCACATTGCGATTCTTTTTCTTTATTATGTGCCCTATCTCCTTATTACATTTTGTGCCATTAATTTAGGGACATCCTGTAGATCTTCCTGTCGGCTACAGTTCTCTATTAGCACTATCCGAGTATTTTACCGTATACACATAAAATCGCAGCTCTTACGCAAAGTTAGAGAAAATGTGTTATTTAGAAAACTTTTAAAAAAGTTATTGAACAATGATATTAGATTTCTGAGTTGCGTTCTAAATTTTTCAAGGATCAGCAGAATTCACTAATCCGTGAAAAATACCCAAAAACATTGTTATAAAGGACGCTGCAATAAATGATTGAAAAAAAGAACAAACTGTAAAAACAACCCACTGGAAAGAAAAGAAGAATATGTTTTTTATCTATTGTTAAATATAACTGCCAAATCAGAACTCATAAAAATTTTTATTATTATTCTTATTGTATTGGAATGATAAACAAAATAATCTTTTACTAGCGTTATGAGTGCTAAGCAAGTTGTCGACTTCACGTTAACTACGAAATGTTCCTAAAAAAAAGTTAATTGAAAAAATGATTGATATGCAACTTAACTACTTGTTCTCAAAAGACAACAATCGAAACACCAGGAAATTTCACTTGACGTTATAAAAGGGTGAAATTACAAATTGTGTCAAGGAAGTAAAAGGTTTGCGCAAAGTAAAAGGACGTGAGGTATATACGTACAAATAATGTCTCATTTTAGTTGCACACATTTTGCAGAAAAAAAGAAATCTAGACAGAATCATTTTTTGAATTATGAAAATTGGGGTGTATTTGCTAAATTGTGCAAGAATGGCACTGATACTTATTTTCAACTTTTCCGTATCTATGTATTTTTTTCATTTAACTTTTAGTATTACTTATTTGAGCCAATTACCTAAGGTTGCAAGATATTGAGTAATGCTGAAATCATCGAAGCATGACAAACTTAGAATTATGAAGAGCTGTGTAAAACTGGAGCACACACCATTAGACTAAAGAAAATCCCGTTTTCAACTCCTTGAAATGGTTATGTAATCGTCAGATCCTTTGAGAAATATAAAATGGTTTTCTCAGCGGAAAATAGCACAAACCGCCTTCTGCAGTTCGGAATGGATACGAGATGAGACGAGATAAATATTTAAAGATTTTACAGACGTTTTTAATATTAATATATAGGGATTTTGCTAGACGAGACAGGCCAATTTTTCGCTCTGCATCCATCCCTCTCTGCAAGCATGGGTTAAGTTTTACGAGATATTTTACACATGATTCAAACTACAGTTACTCCTTGTTTAAAACGTTAAGTAAACAAATTCCCAAACTTGAAAAAACTAAAATTATATTTGATAAACTTTTTAGTTGCTAAGGATTGTGTTATGTTACATTGACAGATAATAAAAATTTAGAGTATGCTGTTGCTGAATAGTATTCTGAAGAAAATCCCCTTCCCCATATTATAAATTAATTTTAAGCTTTTTCTTCCAATACTTACTTTAGAATATTCTGAAAAAGAAAAAGAAAATAACAGTAAATAATCTGTATCTTACTTATGTGGAAGTCTTATAGTCATACATTTAAGCTAAATATTTGACTGTTTGAATGTTACGGTTTGTAGTTTAGTTTTACAGAAATTGATTAAAACTTTCCATTGAATATAGTATAAATGTGTAAAGTATACTTTATATATTTGTACGTTAGTGATATAATTATATTGATAAAGAAAATTCTGGAGAAAAGAATTTTCGAAGCATCTTTTATTTAAATTTAATTTTACTAGGAAAGTTTCGTGAAATCAAAAGTTTTAGTTATTTGCATATTTTCTAGAAATGTACTTAAGACTGCAATCCTAGTTTTTCTAAAAGGAGATCATAGAACCAAATAAATAAATAAATAAATAAAAGTTTCTGACAAATACTGCTATCAAGCTTTTTTAATTAATTAAAACGGAGTTTATGAAATGTCAATTCGAAAAAAAAATCAGATTAAAAAACTCTGTTTTCCGATTATTTTCTAGTGCAATTGTAGCAGTGACTTTAAACTCATCGTCATTCATTAAATACATCGGAACATGTCCAATGTGACCGACCACCTTCGGGAAAAACAAAACTGATGGTGGTAAAGTGTGGTGATTTTAAAGAGGAAAGTGTTGACAATAGAGAGGTGGTCTCTTTAACAAGGAGGTCGCTTTAGCAGGTTGCACTGTATTTTGACTAATTAATCAAAGTACAAGTTATCCTTATATTAATGCCCTCCTTATTGCTCTGTTTATACAGTGGAACCTCTAGTAAAGTGACCATCTTGGGAAAGAGACTGCTTGTCTATAGTTACTACTTGTGTACAATTTCACTTGACTACCGCTACACTTCACAACTTTTGTAAGGTGACCAGTTTTGTTCTTTTCAAGCATGGTCATATTAAACAGGTTTCACTGTACTTAGAAATTAAAGTAAACAACACTATCTGAAAATATATTTCTTGAAGAAAATGTTATGTTAAAAAAATGCTCCGATAAAAAGCTCATACATATGATGTGCCAAAAAAGTTTTGGAATGTTTTCTTGTATAAATTTTGCGAGAGAGAAAAAGAAATGCCTCATGTAGAAATCTGTATTTACTTTACTTGCTCCCTTGGGTGTCCTAGGCAAGACCACCAACTTCTATTTACAATATCTTTTTTTGCTGATAACATCGCCAACCTGTCAAATATTCAGTAGTCTAGAAGCCGGAGGAAACAAATTTTAGTTTCAAAAACTCTCATAATAATACGCTATCATTTTTAATAGTAAGAATGTTTTATTTGTATTTATTGAACAGTGATTGTTTGAAAGCATTATTTCCTGTTCAAAATTTAATGATCACATGAAATTTTAAGAGAAAATTAGTGTATAAAATATTGAAATACATCGTAAATTTAGATTGAAGAAAAGTGTAAAATTGTCATTAAGTAGAAAGACAATAAATTTTATTCTAAAATTATTATAATGGAATTTCAAAATACATAAATTATAATGATTTTCAGAAATATATTATTAAAGTTACCTTAAATTTAATTAAACGAAACTTCACCAATTCAGTTATAATAATATGAGATCTTACAATTTTTAATGAGAAGAAAATCTGAGAATATTAATATGTAAAATATTTTAATGCATCTTAAATTTAGATTGGAAAACAGCGTAAAAAAGTCCTTAAGTAGAAAGGGAATGAATTTTGTTCTAAAATTATTATAGTGAAGTACAAAATACATAAAAATATAATGATGTTCTCAGAAATATAAATTGAATTAAGTAAATTGCACCAATTCAGTCTTAATAACGTGAGATCATACAATTTTTAATGAGTAGAAAATAATTAGTTTAATAATACATCAACCTTAATACCTTTGTTATCATGCATTTATATTTAATGAATGGCATAAAGACTTTTATTTGGAAAATATCTTTGGCTTTCAATTACTTTTTTTTAATTCTGTACATGCATAAAACAAGCATTTTTTAATGATAAGTTTTAATACATATTCGAAGAATTTTTAAAAGACTGCGAATGTTTTACGAAAACCCGTAGGCAACATATTGTGGGCAATTTATATATTCTTTTCAACAAATCTATAGGTTTCTCATGTATTTGTCACTATCCCACCTACGACACAAGTTAGTTATGTAATAAAGTATTAGTCGTGCAAATGTGTTTCCAATACTAATTAAATATTATTTAATTAATAGACCACCCTATTAAACAGCATCTTAGGAATTTTTACATCGTTAATTTTGCAATTTAGTATATTTATTATTAACTTTGAAGCTAGAAATAGGATAGATTCCGTCCCCGCATGTGTTAGTTGGATCTTTTTATGTTCTTCTCTGCAGCTCATCTTAAATTTAGAACATAAAATAGAAGGGGGAAGGGAGGGGGTGGGGAATTGAATATTGCCTTCCTTCAGAGACTGCAAATTATGAGTCATCGGTGCTTCTTTAGTCGTTTCTTTCGTCCCCTATAGTATTTTATGTTTTCTGCTATTGCTCTACATTGTACTTTGTCACATTGTACTTTTTATGATGCCTTTCTTACATTTTCTTCATTTCTCTGCCGCTTTTATTACTTATTTTTCTGCCCTTTGCAATGGATATCTTTTCTCACATTTGTATTCGATGTGAGAGCCAGTTCATTTTAATTCTGGATTTAAGTCACTTATTGTAATATTTTCAATAAATGTTTTTAATTTTTATTTTAAATAGCACAATTTTTCTTTAATTACTTTTTGAGATTGTATCAATATTTATTCACTTCTTTTATGGATTTAAATATTTTGAAATGCAAAAATCAATAAGAATTGCTTGTCTGGAGTCTTTCATAATTGTGTATATTAATTTATGAAATTGACAAACCATCAATTTAGGTAAAATGTAGATTTCAGGATACACGAGGATAATTTCTAAATACGAATGACACTAACAGCGATAATTTTCACAAAATAAAAAATAGCAGCATATGACAGTTAACATAAGCGTGGGTAAGACGTATTGTGGCGCATTCACGCAGTTTTGAAAACTTTCATCCTCATTGGTCATTAGCATTGTTAACGGATACTGTTCGATGATACACTGGTTGGAAATTGTTCTTGAAAGAAGAGTTTAAAATGAAAGAAACCATTTAAGAATTGGAAATTCCTGAAATGTCCAGCCTATTTCATTCGTAGTGACTTATGACCAAATGTATTTTTAAAATACAAAAAAAAGAAAAAAGAAAAAAAGAAATTACAAAATTTTAAAATACAAAAGGAAAATACAAAAAGAAAGATAACAACAACAACAAAAAAGAGAGAGAGAAGAAGAAGAAAAATAAAAGAAATTTGCCAGTGAATTTGATGTCGGCGACATTGTCATTTTGGGGGACTTGGAGAGTATTTTGAAGACTGGGAATTTAAAGCAGCATCATAGGCTAGGTCATTTTTGCAAGGGATCATACGTCCCGTTTTGAACTGGCCCCACTTTTAGGTGGTCAGTCACGTTATCCTCAAACACCTCCGAAATGTCCCGTTTCTGGAATGGCAGTGAAAATTTCAAAAATGGGCGCGAAAGATCTAAAAATCATCTGACGGTAGCAACGAGTAGCTTTTAATTTTAAACTTTATCGTCCTTACTGAACCCCTTTGAAGGTGGTATTATTTTCCAGAAACTGGTTGGTTATAAAGTGCTTACATTTTTTTTTTTTTCCAAGAAAATTGTATAAAAGTAACATACAACATATATATTCATTTTAAGGTTTTGGACAGATTTTAGCCTGAAATGAAAAATAAAATAAAATACATCTAGGAAAAGCCAGTTATTGTGACTGGATGTGTGCTTTCCTGTAATCAGGGAAAAATTAAAAAACAACATTTGTTTTAAATTTTAACGAGAATTTTATTAATCTTATTTCATAACATAAATAAATACTGACAACATTTCTGTTTTAACCTAAATTATAAAGTGAGCTAAGATTGCAAAATGCATTTCACAAATACACATAATTGAGTAGTGTGATGTTGTCTATTTTAAAATAAACTTACTTTCTCCGATTAAGTTAAAAATAATCTGGTACAGCCATGCTGTGTAAAATGAGATATGAAAATTTTCCGTAAATGAGATTTAAAATACTCTAATCTTTCTGGCGGATTACTTTTGAACAGTCCGGCCCGGAAATATCACCGGCACGTAAAATAGGAGGAGAGAATTCAGCCCGTGATTTTTGACGGGAGCGAGAAGAAAGGGGTTAAGTAAGAAGGGGTCTTTTCCCTTATGAATTAGTTAAAGACAAGCACAAAAACACAGTTGGAAGTATCACTTCTTAAAGCGCCGTTATTTATGAAAGTGATTTTTCAGAAATCGTGCTAAGAACTTCATTCTAATTTTAAAATCAAAACGCGGGATTTGATTTTTTTTTTAATACGCATGCTATTACCTAAAAGTTAGTGGGTGTCCCTATAAGCCAAGACCATCAAGATATTCCTCAACAACTACAGCTCGGTGAGGTCGTGCATTATTATACATCAGAATGAAATCATTTCCAATTGCACCAGCATATGGGAGGACATATCGATCAAGGATCTCATCTCGATATCTCACACCAGAATTCCTCCCTGGAACACATGCAGGTCAGTGTGACCACCAAGTCAGATCCCTGTCCAAATCATCATTCCACCGCCTCTGTAATTGTGTTTTTAAACAGTATTGGACTGATTTTATCTGATGCTTTGTTCCGTCCAGAACAACAGACGTCCTGAATCGCTCTCCAGAGTGAATCTGGACTCGTCTGTAAAGAGTATAGAAGCCCATCGCTGCCTGGTCCTGAAAACGGGTTCTCTTGCCCAATGTAAGCGAGCCCTTCTCTGTCGACCGTGGATGGGGACGCACACAACGGCAATGCGCATAGAGACCTGTATTGTGAAGACGCCTTCGCACCGTACTAGCGGATATTCTTGACCCTGATGCTACAGTACAATCTGCGACAAGTTGTGGCACGGAAATGCTTCTTCTCCTTCTGGTCAAAAGAGCTATAAAACGGTCTTCTGCAGGTGTTGTAGCTTGTGGTCGGTCTGGACACACAATCTATTTGATATTGATTCCAGGGACGTTGGAACACGAGGCGAGGCACATTAAGACGATAAGTATAGCATCAGCCTATGGCAGTGGCAACCCCATTTCCATCCATCCGACCGACCGCCACCTTAACGAATCGGGCAAACGGCTTCTCTCAGACACTGTACCTGTATGATCCTACAGCCTATTGTTAACGAATCTACTAACAAAAGTTGTAAATCAACATAAGTTACACGCGCAATTACGAAAGCCTGATATTTGCATATTTTTCTCTCACCTATATATGCCTGTTCTTTTCTATACAGAAAAGTGGTAGCTATCATTTTTGCATAAATTTGCAGTTCATTTTTATCATTTATATAAACTATAAATTTTATTGTTAGTGTCATTTTTTTACAGTAAGCTTCGAAAAACATTTTGTTAATTAACTTTTGGAGGCCAGTGTAAATAAATATTATATATATATATATATATATATATATATATATATAGGGAGGGGGAGAATGATTAGAAAGTGATCGGGTTTTCCCCCCCCCCTTCTGTTTTCTTTTTAAATCTGAATAGATTCAGTTGTTTGTCATCTGGGTTGTAAGCGATGACGATCTTGTACGAGAGTGGTACAGCTTACAAATCTTAAAATAAGAACGATGATAAGCCCAAAAAGGAACCTTTTGGATGCATAGAGTTTTTTCACCTATGTCCTTATCACTAAGCACACCTCAGCAACACCTAGCAACCAACTTTTTTCGATCGAACGTTCGTTCATTTGAGAACGTTCATTCGCTGAAAACGTGACTTTGTACCCCGAAATATCCGAGTTCCTAGACAAAAAAGTTCCCTTGACGTCGTGTGAAAATACTTTATATTAGTATTTGCATACGTTTGCAGACTCCAGGATCACCAAATCAGATAGATCTGGTTTTTCCTGTAAAGCTTTCTGAAGAAAGTGGTCTATTGAGACCTAGTTACCATGGAAAGCGGCTTATGGTTGCACTTCACCGTCTTGCATGTGTTTTTGTAGATACAACATTGCTGTGACGTATGCAGTCAGCCATCCCAAGGCGCGCATTCCATCGATGTCTTCCTACATAAACGTATGTCTTCTTACAATGCAAAAGCAATGATGCAAGTACTAATGCTCATCCCCACCCCCCAAAAAAAAAAAAAAATAAATAAATAATTTTGTTTTTCTCCGTACACTGGATACGACATCAAACTTTTCTCTTGCATTTGTCTCAAAAACTATGGGTCTTACAGGTAATCATTTGGGAATTTTTTATGCATTCCAAGCAAGAAATATGGCTTGGTAGAGTTTGTGCTGTCTTCAAGGGACATCACTGATCAAGTTATGATTGTTCTTTTCGGATAACTTCAATCTGCGATAACTTTCGTATAGCTTTAGTTTATTATCCAACATGAGTTTCGTATGGTTGCAAAAGAAATTGTTGAATCAGCTTAATTTTTCGTAAGTGCACACAATTTCTGATGTAAATGAGTATAATATAATTTATCAAATTTCAAGACATTCCCTTTTGAAATGCTTTTCGTTAGAAGAGCATTAAGAAGACTGTTTTTGTTTTCATAACTGCACCATTTTTCAGAATGTTCGTATAATTTTTATAATACTTATAACTTCTATTGATTTCATTGAAGATTTTGGGAAGGAAATGTCTTAAAGTATATTTTTTAGGCAACAAGATTTGACATTTTTAGTAAGACACGAGAATTTAAAGTTACCTTTTCAGATTAAAAAGCATTTTCTTTATATAACTTATAACATCTACCAGATTCTTCTAGTTCCATTAATTTTCTTTGTTTTGTTTTCATGGTGGTATAAAAGTTTTATTTTTTTCCCATGATGATAATAAATTAGAGTTGATCCCCATAAAATTTGTCTTATTTACACCAACCGTTTAGAATATTTCTCTGGCAGACTTTTACAGAACATGCAGATATTTCGAATTCCTTATAACTTGGAAGCTCATCTCTCTACGTCATTTATTTATATACTTATTTTGAGACATGTCCAACAGCCGCCAAATTCGATGTCACACTGATGTTATCGGTGGTTGAGACAGTAAATGAACTGTAGAAGCTGGTGGTCTGGTACGTGACGGACTCCTGTTGATGCTGCACAGGAAGATATACACACATACACAGTGAGAGAGCAAGACCACACGCCGCTCTTCAAACCAAGTCTGAAAGCAAAATGATATCTCTACCATTCACTTTATTGAATCTTCCTTTCATATTACCCCCAAAAGATGGTTGCGCATATATAACTCGCGTCCTGCCGTAAGCCACAAATAACTGGACTATCTTCGGACTCCATTTCCATAAAGCTGTCCATGATTCAGATAGAGACATGTTTCCTGTTTACTCGCTTCCAACATCATCAGATAAAAGACCATAAACCACACGAGATTGGCACGAGACTCACGTCTGGATGTCCATTGTTGCGGTGAGTGAGAGAAAGGGAGACGAAAGGCTTTAAAAAAAAAAAAAAAAAAGTGCAGAAGATGGTGTTATCTAAGACTTGATTAGGGGCTTCTTTTTCTTTCTCTTCTCTCTAGAAAAGTCCCTGAGATCGGGGAGTGATAGACATTTTCCAAGACCCTGACAGAGAACTCAGGTGAGATAGATGGTTTTGATGTATTTATGGATTTCCAGAATTTTTTTTACCATTTGGTATTCTGAAGCTGTGTAGTATAAAGAGATGCCCCACAGCGATTCTTGAAACTGTTTACTTATATAAGCGCTAGTGTTTTTATGTAGTAATGTCATTTTTCCTCTGCTTTTCACATATAGTTTATTTATGTATATATTTAATCATTAAAATAAATAAAAATTCTAATATAATCTGCGATATTTTTTTTTCATATACGCAAAAAAATTACGTAATTAGAAATATGAGTAGAGTACGCACATTCTACGTATTCTTACGTATACTAGAGTTTCTCATTCACAAAGTACAGGACTAAAACAATTTAAACGAACCCCGTAAAACACCGCAAAAGTTTCACTCACTCCACAATGCAATATTTTGTGTCAAATGAACTTGTTGCAATCGACTGATTCAGGAAGAGATTGCAAATCCAAAAATCTAATTATTTTCTTCATACGACCAGGACTGCGCTGCGATAACCGATATAAAGAAAGAACTTCGCTTTCCGCTATGACAGTTGCATACGCTACTCATCCTCATCAAGCATCTTATGAACCCCTGCTACGGCAGACGTCATCGACCGATTCATTTTACTGCATTTTCACTAATGATACGAGCAAGACTTTCTCATGTCCAGCGAGGAGTGCCCCGCTGCGCCATTGCGCAGAAACAACAGACAGATAAATAACGCTGACTTGTTTACAGCTCGTGAAACTAAACGCCGGCGAGTGACGGAATGCTAACAGGGCCCCACTTTAATTCACTAACGGTAATTTTACAGCGAATTGGGGTCAGAGGTGGGGTATTCAGACAAAAACGAGCATCCCATGGGGCACCGCAAAATATTCCGATGTACGGCCATGCTCGAGTATCGAAAATGTCATCAGTAAATCCCCATTTTTTTACTTCTGACCCACAGCAGGAAAAGTCTTATTTTCAGCCCAGTAATTTAATCACGCTGTAATAGGCATATGGAACGGCGCTTGAACTTAAATGTTTTTGGAAAAGTTGATGTAATTTAACGCTGAATAGCTGATTTACCAGCGAAAAATAGCTAATTTACCAGCGAAAAATAGCTGATTTACCAGCTTAATAGCTGATTTACTAGCAATTTACCAGTGCTGAATAGCTGATTTACCAGCATCTATCAAAATTTACCATTGTTTAAAATAGTTTTCGAACATTTAATTATTTTCTCTCGCACACAGGGCCTGATTACTGAAAAGGCTTGGAAAGCTTGAGCTTCCCCTCAGAATTTGAAGGGGGGCCCGAAAATGACTGAAAACTGCGATAAAAATTGAATATTTTGTTTTTAAATGATCATTAGAAATGTTTACAATAATTCAAAAGAGGAGAAGTGGTGCTTTTCAGATGTCTTGATACTTCATGTCGCAACATTTCTAAATTAGTGTTTGCGATGTCTTTGCCTGGGACATTTGCTGCAGTTGAGAGTTTTTTTCTATTATGGGGAATATTTGAGGCAGAAAGGGGTAGACTTTTAATATGTAATGTTAAACATCTTCTAAATGTCAAAATTAATTCTCAACTTCTGTGTTGGGATTTTTGTGATGTCATCAAAATAAAGAATTCCTGAAAAAAGCCATTTCTAATGAAAAATAGGACTCAATTAATAAAGTTTAATGTTCCAGTAAGGTAATATTTTTAGTTATTTGTTAATGTTTAAAATAATTTACAATGAACTATTATGAAGATAATGAATAAAATATTTTAATCAAAGGAAAATTTTAAATTAATGAATAAAATGCTTTTATCAAAGGAAATCATTAGAACTAATTAAATTAATGAAATTTCTTTTTTATGAATAAAATATTTTTATGAAAGAAAATCATTAAAACATTACTTTTCCCAAACAAAAAGGGGATGGGGGGGAGGGGGGCCGAAATGAGACTAAGTTTCCCCTCACTTCAGAGGTTAATCGGGCCCTGCTCTCTCGTGTTTTCTATATTACTTGAAAATGAAGAAGTATGTAACAAGTTCCAGTTATTAGGTCTCTCAGAAGTGTGTGTAAATTAAATTCTTCAGAACAAATGCTTCTAAATGATAAGCCTACATAAACAGATGTAAAGGATAAGCTGGCGATAACTTGTATTTGTAAGGCAGAAAATACCTGAAACACTAAAGATTCCTTTTAAACAAAAAAAAAATATTCCCAAAATTTTTAAACAAAAAATTCAGACAAGACAATGGCTTCGTATTTAAAATTATAAAAGACAATTAAAATGTCATTTCCAACTCTCTATTTGAGTAAACTTAAACATATTAACAATACATTATGAATAAACTTTTAAATTAATTGTATAAATGTACTACTTCAATAGTAGAAGCAAATGATGCATCTCTAAATGGAAAAAGATATCAATTCCAACCACTCTGAATTTCTTTCTGTAAGAGTCTGCGTTAAACCAAAGCATCCAACAGCAGTCGTATATGCTATCTCTCACTTAAACAAGTAAACTTACATCAACAGTAAAGGATTAAAGTCGTAAAAAACTGTAAACTTATTGCATCTTTGAAGGCTGAAGCCTTTTTATTATCCATCATAATTTTCAGCTCGTATCAATTAATCTGAATTCGGTCAATGCAATATAATTCTCAACACCTATCCTTGCAATACATTAGCACATACTCAACCGAGATGGGGTCATCTTAAGGCCAGCAGACGAAAGGGGTGCGGCACCCATACCGCAGTCTGTTTGGAGACAGAATAGCCGCTGGGATTTTAAGATTTCACAGCTGTCGAGTGATCTCGCCACTGAGACACATGGGGCCAATATTCAAGCCCCATGTGTACATAAAACAGTTCTTCCACCATAAAATAATGTTCTTCCGACGAAATTCGGTCCGAATTTGGATTCAAAATGTTGCAAAAATTGAAAATGGCTATTTCAGCTTTATTTTTCCCTGAATCAAGAATAAAATTCCCTTTAGTTTCCCTCCTTGAAATATTTATGTGGCTTCACGGATCTCATTCACAGCTAATTTATAAAGATAACCATAACCATGAACCAGTATATTTTCCCTTCAAACATTACCTCAACGTCAAGTTCTAAAATCAAAATTTACTGCGTTAACTTAAGAATCATTAAAATGTGAACGTGAAGTCTTTAGAATGTTTTAAAATAAATTTATAGCAAGCACAGTTTCTGAATTTAATCTCCAGATAATTGTTAAAATCATTTAGTTAGTGTCAAGATTAGGATATTTTGTACTTGCTTTTTTTCATTCTTTTTTCTATAAAACTTGTTTTTCCTAATTATACAAAACTGTAGAGATATTTTAAGCCTCACTGTACAGGAAAAGCTAATTTTCAAAAGCAGTCATGTAGGTTTGAAATAACTCAAGAACATACTTAAAACATTAAATAAGAAAAAATACACCTTGGGCTACCTCATTGAATTAAATTTTAAAACATACCGTGTCTAAAATACTTAGCTTTAGACTTAACCGATAGTTGAAAATTTTGTGTATGCTTTTTTTTAGATTTACTCTTTATATTTAGTGTAACGTAACATATAATTATCGGAATTTTTAAACATCGTTGTCACTATCCTTTTTTTCCTACTTCCAAGATTCAATGAATACACACCCACTCCCCGATTTGTTAATTCATTTCATAAACACGATAATGCTCTGAAAAATGTATTTAACAAGTTATTTAGGCCACGATGCACAGAAAAAAATCTATTTCTGTGAAAATTCATTAATATTACACAAAACTTTAGTGTAATTTATTGAAAAATAAAAATGCCAACAGCATGTTTTCATTAGGCAAATTAAGCATCCAAATTCAATGCATATGCAGAAAGCGATTTTGTAACAAATAAACAACTTAATTGCATTTAAAGGTTTTGTACGAAACCTCTAAAAATTATATTGGTAATTGCAATGAATTATAATTAAACTATTTGATAGTTACTTACTTACAAGATGTTCCACCTCAAATAACAATAACTCGTGAACTCGTTAAAAAAATATTTCAAAACTTTTACAAGACTTACTATTAGTTATACAATATCAGGGAATTCTTACATTTTTTTATGACTAACAGTTTTAACCAAAATATACGAAAAAAAAAACGGATAAACAAAAATGAGCATAATCCAAATGATTAATTGAACAAATGTAAAAAAAAAAACTAGCACCACTTTACTTTCTTTTTTGTTAACACTTCATTTTACAACTATTTATTTTAATTCAGACTTTTAAAAAAAGTATCAAAGGTATTTTTTGGAATAATTTTACTTAAAACTGACAATTTTCTGAAAATATTCTGCTGTTAACTAGAATAAGTATACCGTTTTACTATTAAGCATTTTCCTAAGTTCCAAAAGCGTTGTGCATTAACCTAAAAGGCAAAAGTAAGTGTAAATCGATCGAATTTCTGCTGACCATGTTATTTAGATGCTGATGCATCTTATTCAAATTTTACAGGATTATAAGATGGTTATTTTATAATCAGCCGGAAGGCAATAAAAATTTTCATTATTTACTTTATGGAAACTTCGAAAATATTTTTGTAGTTACAATTTGTTTGTTGTTGCCATTGTGTATGTTGTACAATTTGTTGTTGCCACTGATTTATAAATGAAAGGCATGTAAATAATAAAATGCGTTTAATTTTCGATTTTGAAATTTTTAACGAGAAAATGCAGATTAAAAAAAAATTTTTTTTTTTTTGTTAATATAATATTTTCTTCTGTTGTAAACCCCCAGATCGGAATTTTAGCTATAAAATGTTTTCTTTTGCAAATTACATTTGTAAACTCTTTTACATTTTCCTCATTATCTGCTGAATTTTTCATGTTTCGGCACTGCCAAAAAAAGAAAAAAATAAAAGAAAGAAAAGAAAAAAGAAAGAAAGAAAAGAAAAAACAAAGAAAGAAAGAAAAGAAAAATCCGTTTGAGCTAAAGCATCAATTTTTTCGAACTTTTATCGCAATTACTTCTTTAACAAACATAATATAGGTGTTAGTACACAAAAAAAATGAAATTATAAAAGAATATATCATGTAAGTCGAAAATTACAAAAGAACTAGCTGAAATACCCGTTCTTCGCACGGGAATGACTGGACTTTTTGCTATTACGATTTGCTGTGATTACTATTTATTGCAATAAAGAGATATAGCAAAATGAAATCGCGTTATATTGTGTTCAATAATCATGCATACCGAATTTCAATGCAATCGTTTGTACGGTGCAGAAGGCGATGCGGCGTAGCGCAATCTAGTTGCGAGTTTTAGCAAAAGGGATACGGCGAAAATATTCTTCGCATTCAGAAATCGATGTCTACGAATTTTCATGACGATCGGCTGGACAGTCCTGAAGTTCATGTATTGACGCGACATCTAGAGGCAAGTTATAGGGAAAATGATAGCGCCAAACCCTTCCCCGTGTTCAAATATCTACGCATACCTATTTTCATAGCGATCTGTTGCACAGTCAAGAAGTGATACACTGCAGCGCCATCTAGTGGTTAATTAAAGTAATGATTTGCTACAGCGCCGTCAAGTGGCGAGTTATAGTAAAATGGATAACGCCAAAATATTCTCATTGTTCAAATAGCTATGTATACTGATTTTCATAGCGACCGTTTGAATGGTCAAGAATTTGGCCTGCTGCAGCGTCATCTAGTGGCGAGTTAAAATAATAATGCATTGCAGTGCCATCTAGTGGTGAGTAACATCAAAAGAAACACAGTTAGAATATGTTCTTCGTGCTCAAATGTGTAAGTATAAAAAATTATATGCCGATCGGTCGAACGGTATAGAAGTTGATGCGTTGCAACGCCTTTTAGCGGCAAGTTACAGTAAAATGGATAATGAAAAATGTTCTCCGTGTTCTAATATCCGCGTGTACCAAATTCCTCGAAATCGGTTGGACGATATTCGCATAGCAAATGGCTAAACGGAATAGAATTCGACGTTCTTCTGCGCCACCTAGTGGCAAGTTAGAGGAAAACGGATAGCATAAAAGCCTTCTCCATGATAAAAAACTTCGGTGAACCAAATTTCATGGTGATCGGTCAAACGGTGCTGGAGTTTTTCAACCACATACACACACACCAACATTGATTTTTGTCTATAACCAGTGTTATTAAATATACCAGTCTCAAGTAAAATCCAGTTTCAAAACTAAGATTGGCCAAAGTGCCAACATACGCCGTTTTGCAAGAGTTTTTTCAGGGAATCATTCGAAGCATTGACTTAGCAGCAATCAATATGGGAAATGGTTCGACCGCTAAAAAGTAAAGCAGGCATTTATTTGAAAAGTGGAATCCCTTAATACAGCCGCATCTTTTAAATTATCAATTATAACATGTTTTATTCATCGTTACTCCGATGTACTAAATGCGAATATTTCAATTTTCTGAAATTTGGCGGAATTCCCCCGACTTCAATCAATGTACTCAATTGGCGAGAATTCTGAAGATAGATCGTTTGAAATCCCTTAATAACTGCATTATTTCTGCACGGATTATTAAAATTTAACGCTGTATTCTAATAAAACCTATGCACTTGTTTTCAAAAATCTATTTCCTTAAGCTCTCAGTAAATTGCGCCAAGCCGAAAACTATGCAAACCGCTAGAACTCACTTTCTCAAAATCGGCATTTCAGCCATTTTATTTTTCGCCAAACTAAAAAATTTTACATATTAGCTTCGGAAATCTTCAATTCTTATTGTTTTGCGTATAAAACATGTCATTCCTGCTCTGATTTCTCATGCACACGATATTATAATTAAAAAAAATAATAATAACCTTACGAATATAAACTAACCAAAGAAAAATCATTATTATTCTTTTATTTTTACTTTAAGAATTTAAAACATTTTATTCGGCAAAATCGCCACACATGGCAACCACGATGCTTATTTCACACTTTTTTCACTACAGGGGTTACAATTACGGAAAGCTTTCTGCGTGGAGAACATAAAAAATCTCTTAAATTCCGGGAACGGGTGGATTTTCAAAGTTTTAAAGTGGACTATCATTTATTCTATATTATTTTACATATCTGTGCAAAATTTCAGGCTGATAGGTCCATTTTTGTGGATTTGTATACTAATCAAATCCACAAACAAACAGAATATCATTTTTATTTATAAGGATATATGTAGATAGATTTGGCATAAAACTAGCATAATTTCCGTGTATTTAATGTTTTTGATATGCACGCGCTTCTTTATTGAAGTAATAGCTTCTTGATAGCTCAAAACATCAATCATTAGTAGATAGAAAAGGACAGTTCTGCCCCACCGCAGGCGTTCAGGCGGCATGCGGCGTTCGGCACAGTGCGCAGGGTGCAGACTGAAGGGAATTTCCACATCTTGTCAATGATGCTTAACTGTTGAGCTGTGGGAAAGAGTAAGTATGGATTAGGATTTTTTTTTTCTCCCTGTAAATATTTTTTTCTGAATAGTGGGACTTAGCATTATTTCAAAATTTGTAGCTTTCTTTGATAGTTTATTATTTTTATTGTATATTTAAAGTGTTTCACATTTTTTTCTTTGAAATTAATTTTTAATCAAGAGTTTTAATTTTTAGTTAATTTTTTATATATCATTAAGGATTATACCGTATTTTTGTTAAGTAGCAGTTTACTAGAATATTAAAGTAGCGTTTTTAAACATTTCTTCTACTGTTAGGGAACGTTAAAGAGAAAATTACACCATAGAAAGATTTCAGTACCTACAGATTTTACAAATAATGATTTGGATATAGTCTTATTTTCCATTGCGAGAAAACCACTTTAACAATATATCCCAAAAAATTCAAGTTTTTGTATACGAAATGTATGAATACTCAAAGTATATTAATATATCTTAGCCCATTACAATGTTAGAAAACATAGCAAAACCTATTCTTAAACAAAACATTTTACACAAAAATCTTATAAATAAAAATGAAATTCTGTTTGTTTGTTTGTTTGTGGATTTGAGTTGTATACAAATCCACAAAAATGGACCTATCAGCCTGAAATTTTGCACAGATATGTAAAATAATATAGAATAAATCATAGTCCACTTTAAAACTTTGAAAGTCCACCCGTTCCCGGAATTTAAGAGATTTTTCATGTTCTCCACGCAAAAAGTTTTCCGTAATTGTAACCCCTGTAGTGAAAAAAGTGTGAAATAAGGATCGTGGTTGCCATGTGTGGCGATTTTGCCGAATAAGATGTTTTAAATTCTCAAAGTAAAAATAAAAGAATAATAATGGTTTTTTCTTTGTTAGTTTATATTCGTAAAGTTATATTTTTTTTAATTATAATATCGTGTGCATGGGAAAATCGGAGCAGGAATGAAATGTTTTATACGCAAAACAATAAGAATTGAAGATTTCCGAGGCTAATATGTTAAAATATTTTAGTTTGGCGAAAAAATAAAATGGCTCAAATGCCGAGAAGTGAGTTCTAGCGGTTTGCACAGTTTCCGGCTTGGTCGCAATTTACTGAGAGCTTAAGGAAACGGATTTTTGAAAACAAGTGCAAAGGTTTTATTAGAATACAGCGTTAAATTTTAATGATCCGTGCGAAAATAATGCAGTTATTAAGGGATTTCAAGCGATCTATCTTCAGCATTCTCGCAATTTTGAGGAGGATTCTAACGCTTGGCGCTATTTATCGTAATTTAATCGTCTGCTATTTGGGTTATGAATACACCTGCGTATAAGTTTTTTAAATTTTCATTCAGTTGGAATTGTGCATTTTTCTGAGCAGCTTTTCTGCATCTAATGTATTACATCCAGAAAAAAGGATGTTAGAAATATCAATTTTAATTTTGTTTAATCACACTCATGAATAATGATACACTTTCCAACTTAATGAAAGAAGGAACGAAAATAGGGAAGACCCATGGATTATAACTCTTTTTATATATAGCACTTTAGTGCGTATTTAAAAATCTGAAAGTGTGTCAGATTTTCTATGATTCTAGCGCTTGGCGCAATTTAATGACAGGGTATTTTTAAAAACAAGCGTAGGTTATCTTATAAATAAAAATGAAATTCTGTTTGTCAATTTGTTGATTTGGGTAGTATACAATTCCACAAAAATGGACCTGTCAGCCTGAAATTTTACACAGATATGTAAAATAATATAGAATAAATGATAGTCCACTTTAAAACTTTGAAACTCCACTTAAAAACGTTTTCCTCCTGAATGGTTCTCTTAATTTCCGTTCCCGGAATTTAAGAGATTTTTTATGTTCTCCACGCAGAAAGCTTTACGTAATATTAACCCCTGTAGTGAAAAAAGTGTGTGAAATAAGCATCTTGGTTGCCATGTGTGGCGATTTTGCCAAATAAAATGTTTTAAATTCTTAAAGTAAAAGTAAAAGAATAATAATGATTTTTTTAGTTTATTTTTTTAGGTTATTTTTTTAATTATAATATCGTGTGCGCATAAGAAATGAGAGCAGGAATGAAATGTTTTATACGCAAAACAATGAGGATCGAAGATATCCGTGACTAATATGTAATTTTTTTTTAGTTTGGCGAAAAAAAAAAATGGCTGATAGGCCGATTTTTAGAGAGTGAGTTCTAGCGGTTTGCACAGTTTTAGGCTTTTTGGCGCAATTTACTGAGAGCTTAAGGGAATAGCATTTTTGAAAACAAGTGTATAGGTTTTCTTAGAATACAGCATTAAATTTTAACTATCGGTGCAGAAATAATGCAGTTATTAGGGCATTTCAAGCGATGTAGCTTCAGAATTCTCGCCAATTGAGTACATTGATTTAACTTGGGGGAAATCCGCCAAATTTCAGAAAATTGAAATCTTCGCATTTAGTACATCGAGGTAACGATGAATAAAACATGTTATAGTTGATAATTTAAAAAATGCGGCTTTATTAAGGGATTCCACTTTTCAAATAAATGCCTGGCGGTCGAACCATTTCCCATTTTGATTGCTGCTAAGTCAATGCTTCGAATGATTCCCTGAAAAAACTCTTGCAAAATGTATGCTGGCACTTTGGCGAGGCTTAGATTTGAAACTGGATTTTACTTGAGACTGGTATATACGTATAATAAGACTGGTTATAGATAAAAATTAATGTTGGTATGTGTGTAGGAGGTTGAAAAACTCCAGCACCGTTTCACCGATCACCATGAAATTTGGTTCACCTAAGTCTTTTATCATGGAGAAGGTTTTTATGCTATCCGTTTTCCTCTAACTTTTCACTAGGTGGCGCAGCAGAACGTCGAATTCTATTCCGTTTAGCCGTTTGCTATGCGAATATCGTCCAACCAATTTCGATGAAATTTGGTACACGCGAATATTAGAACACGGAGAATATTTTTCACTATCCATTTGCTGTAACTTACCGCTAAATAGCGCTGCAACGCATCAACTTCTATACCGTTCGACTGATCGGCATAAAATTTTTTATACTTACACATTTGAGAACGAAGAATATATTCTAACTGCGTTACTTTTGATGTTACTCACCACTAGATGGCACTGCAATGCATTATTATTTTAACTCGCCGCTAGATGACGCTGCAGCAGGCCAAATTTTTGACCATTCAAACGGTGGCTATGAAAATCAGTATACATAGCTATTTGAACAATGAGCATATTTTGGCGTTATCGATTTTGCTATAACTCGCCACATGACGGCGCTGTAGCAAATCATTACTTTAATTAACCACTAGATGGCCCTGCAGTGTATCACTTCTTGACTGTGCGAATGATCGCTATGAAAATAGGTATACATAGATATTTGAACACGGGGAAGAGTTTGGCACGATCCATTTTCCTGTAACTTGACACTAGATGTCGCGTCAACACATGAACTTCAAGACTATTCAGCCGATCGTCATGAAAATTCGTATACATCGATATCTGAATGCGAAGAATATTTTTGCCGTATCCGTTTTGCTAAAACTCGCCACTAGATTGTGCTACGCCGCATCGCCTTCTGCACCGTAAAAACGATTGCCTTGAAATTCAGTATGCATGATTATTGAACACAATATAACGCGATATCCATTTTGCTATATCTCTTTATTACAATAAATAGTAATCACAACAAATATTAATATCAAAAAGTCCATTCATTCCCGTGCAAAGAACGGGTAATTCAGCTAGTAGAATATATAATTAAAAGTTCATTTAAAATATAAAAGTTTAGCTACATCAATTAATTTATTTTATAGAGTTTAGAAAAATAATTAATCGCTACTTAGTTTTTACAAATAATTAATTAAATATAGTGTGCACTCTAAATATCTTTTAATTGAGAGTTCTAGTACATAGTATCAATTTTTAGCTAAAAATTTTTTTTTTTGTATACTGATTATAGGATATATTTAATAAGTAGCCGTTTAACATTAAAGTACGATATCAATACATTTCATACTGTTAGGAAAGTGAGAAAATTATACCATAGAAAGATTTTTGCAAATAAGGATTTAGATTTATCTAAACATTTTTTTTTTCGTTGGAGATTACCAACACATTTTTGATAGATTTTAGGCAGCGATTATACTAGTTTATATTTTCTATAGATCAATTATCATAAGTATTTTTACTGTGCATACCTTTGTATCCAATTGTAATAAAGAAACAAGAAAGCACATGGGCTAAAAATTTGGAATCCGTAAAATAAAAGATACCATGAACTCACTCAAAGTTCCATGAACTCGTCGTCATATAAGTAACAACTGTCTGCATAATATGAAGAACTATTCATTTTAAAGCATTTAGTTCTAAAATTTAGAAATCTACAGTGGAGGTAAAATTTTCATTCAAATATTTAACAAACCAATATTTTTTTCTTTCAAGTCAGCGCCAGTGGTTATTATAAATTAAAATTAAAATTGTTAAAAATTAAAGCTATAAAAATATTAGCAACTGAAGTTAATACTGTACAACTGTTACTGTAATAATATGTAATACTGTTTACTGTTAACCATCTATAGACATTTCTTAATATTCTGAATTCAATCGTTATGTGGTTTGTTATTTTATTTTTGGAATATTTCTACCTATGTATAAATCTATTGGCTATGCATTACCACTGAAAAAAAAAGTTTAATGAATTGGCCATATATCAAGCATATTAATGTAATTAATTTATACAACATACCTGAACACAAGGCCGACTAAATAACTGAAGGAATGACGGGGAAGAGCCCATTCTGGATCACTTGGAGTATGTGCTCTTTAATCGGCTGCTTGGAGGCTCTTCTTGGGAGGCACACAAATGTAGGGAGGGAAAGCCTCTTTTAAGTGCTAATGCCCAGTGACCAATAAATCAGTCTTTAGTTAAACCTGCCGACATACATATTTTAAGGGTTTCTTTTTTTCTTTTTCTTTTTTTTGAATAGGAGAACCTTTTTTTACGAACATATGAATCGATAGTTCCCCTGAGACTGATTAGATATGGTTTGTTTAGAAACGGAATGAATGTAATCATTGCTTGCAGTAATAGCTAAGGGTTTGCCAACAACGAGACTCAGACAGCCATCTCAGTCGTCCTTGCACTTGGTGAAGATTGAAATGTTGATGGTATTTCCAATCTGATGTTCAGCGCAGGGAAGAAGATCGTAAGATTTCGAAAATTACGTTTCGTTTGCATGTAACATTTTAAATTAACATGTAGAGTTACAGTCATCAGAACATCAGGTTAATCCAGGGGTTCCCAAACTTTTTTCCCCCGCGGCACCCTTGTCAGGCTAAAAGCATTTTGCGGCACCCTTGTCAGGCTAAAAATATTTCACGGCACCCTTTTCAGGCTAAAAACTTTCGCTGCAGATTTCCTTTAAAGCAATATGAATATGAAGGTTAGAATGAAGCAGTTTGGATGCATTTTACGTTATGTTTTGTTTGTTTGTTTACAGGGCTAACTATCAAGAAAGTACTCTCTTGGGAAAGGGATATAGAATTTTGACAACACCCCCATTTCTAGGAGTTCCTATAAAAGAGAGGCTACAGGACAGTATTGAACTTGACTGAAATATTTTTGTTTGAGCCCACTTAGTGATCAGCTTGGCTCACTTTCTTGGGGATACCGGTTCAGAGGAAATTATTTGATTATACTCCACCAAAACACTTTTCTTGATTATCTCCACGGCACCCCTGACATACGCTCGTGGCACGCTAGGGTGCCGCGGCACTCAGTTTGGGAACCTCTGAATCTCATTAAGTCCCACACACAAACCAACCAGTTACATTAAGTCGAATACTGAGGGTTTTTTTTTGTTTTTTTTTTTTTTTTACCTACAAAATTAAGCAAAATTATTTGTCTCTATTATTATCTAGTTATATTGTTTCCAAAATTAATCATTTATTACGTATCAGTTACTAGAAAACTATTCATAAATTAGCATTGAAGAAAAATTAATAATTTGATGTTTTGAATTTATTTAATTATAATTATTATCATTACCGTTTTGTGAATACCAGTGTTGAAAGAAATTACATAAAATTTTGAAAATAGCTCAACCATGAAAACGGAATTGTTTGCTTAAAAGTAACAACAACAACTACAAAAGTTGATAACAGAAAGTACATGGAGCAACATACAAAACAATACAGAAAACCTTCATCACATCTGTTTTAGAAACATAGCGGAAAAATTTTACTACGCCTGACTTATTGTTAAATTAAAGGACTTTTTACTGGTAGAACATTTTACTGTGCCAGTATGAAATGTATCATTTTATCGAAAGAAAAAATCGCGATGCAAATATTTCGATTATTTGGGTATTTTACTTATCAATGTTTTTTCTCATATTAAGAACCGAGTTTTGTCTCTCGATATTTGTCGTTCTGGTCAAATGTCCGTGTTGTCCACTCCCAGAGCTACATTTACTTTTCTTTCTTTCATTTATGTTTTTATATTTTTTTAAATACATGTACGTTGCATTTATGGCGTTTTTCCCCCTGTGTATTATGTTCTTTATAGTAGTTCGCTGTTTTTAGTTTATTACTGCAGATAGCTGGTTTTCAGACAAATTTAATTTAAATAAAAATTTTCAGTCTTCAGTGTGTCTAATTATTCTATCAATATATGTCCAAAGACATTAACAATCTTGTCTGAAATTATAAATTGCAAAAAAAGGTCTCCGTCTTTAAACAGTATTGCTAAACGTTTGCATAAAAATGCCGTCTGTGATAATTGAACGTATACTAGAGTCTCCAATACTCTTATTTAGCAATTTATACTACATATATTTTCTCTATAATCCATTATTCTCTAGATAATTATTAGCAAATCTTTAAATAGATTGAATACAACTTGAGCCCAAAGATCTAAAGGTGTCCTATGGGGACAGTGCATGACTTTTTGTACGACTATTGAATTACACACATTTTTTAAGCACTTCATTTAAACTTATTTCATTTGAAAGTTTAAACAACGACTGCCTGTATAAAGTCAGTTGTGAACAAAAAGGGAGGTACACTACTAGACATTGCATTAATCGTAAGTGCAAAATTCCAACATTATAACGCTAATTGTTTTTCAGTTGTTTGTGATATGCATATGTATACTTACGTACATCAGACAAGTCAAAATGTGTAATACGTACATGCGTAAGTACATACACAGGTAAGCACGTTCAGAAGTTCTAGAAATAGATTCAGGGATGGCCTGAATGGATATTTTAATATTAAGTAATTTCGTTGTCTCGCGGTGACCTAGTCGGATTACGCTCAGTTCCCACAAGAACACCGAAAGTGAAGCGGCCTCGCTTTCGGTCAGCGCTTGGAAGGGTGAAAACCTCTCTCAGCTGAACTGCTGTGGGGACGCGCATGCGAATGTCAGATGGCGCACTTACTGTTTGTGGCTCCAATATCCTCCATGTTCAAACTGTACCTCTGGGAGTATCGATCCAGGATCTAGGTCTCTCATCTGAGATTAGTTCTAAATTAGAAAACAACTCATAGGAAGTAGCGTTGGCCAAACTACTAATCACCTCCAAAATAGAAAGACCGACACCTCCAGCCGTCCTAGTGGTCAAGTTCATAGCCGGCAATTGACCCGAAAAATAATTTCGTTGAATTAACCAAAATTTTGTTGGTTCACAACTCGGTGATGATGCTGTTGATTCAAAAAATTATTGGATTGTAATACGTCAACAAAATTTTGCTGAATTCAATTTAATATTATTTTTCTCACAGAAATTTATGGTATTTATTACATGTTTTAGATCCCATTTAAAAAAAAAAAAGTCATAAATGTTGCAAACGCGGCAGTTTTGACCATCGTTCCTAAATCTTTAGAACTCCTCAGATTGACCTTTTACTTCCGAGCACAAAGCAAAAGAAATATTGTAACAGTGAAAATTTTCGATATTTAGATTTTGAAGGAAGAATCCATTTTGACCATACCTGACTTCACTTTTACAAGTAACTTCGTCACGTCTGTGGGCACGCTTGTACGTACGTTTGCATGAACGACCTATATTTTGACAAGTTTTGGCGTGAGTCTGTACCGTACGTACATATTTGTCTTGCATTACTCAAAAACCATTAGCCATAGAATGTTGAAATTTGCTATTTTGAATTGTTTTAACTTGCAGTTGTGAACCTTCTTTTTTGATTGTAGTCAGCAGTCTCACTAGTTTATTTACAAGGTGACCCAAAAGACTTAATACATCGAAGTTTATGGATAGCCATTGTTGTCTCAATACATTGAAATCTATGGATAGCCATTGTTTGGGTGATGCTGAAAGTCTCGTTAACAGTCGCCATGCTTCGCAACTTTCAGCGAAATATCGCCAACTTTACAGTCAAATTAAGTTTAAAAAAACTGAACCTAGTTCGGCGATATCTCCTATATTTTGCGAGAAATCTGCAAACCTTACCCATACAGCAATCATGTCAGGAGTGGCGTTGTGGTGACGTTACATTTCGTCCCATTCGTCGCATCACAAATTCGATGTAAATTCGCACCATCTGTATCGTTCCTTTCGTGTCAAATGTGTGACGTTGCAGTATAATTTGATAATTATTCATAATGTGACGTCACTCTGTGACAAGCGTGGCGTTACAGAGTGACGTCGCAGTGTAATTTCTCACTCTCAGTATGTAACATTCGTGGTGGTCACCATGTGACGTCACAAAAACTGTCCAAGCCGGCCGTTTCTCCGTTGTCACAGCCTCTCTGCGACAAACACATCAGGACGAACAAGTCACAGTGTAACCAGTATGCTTACATACTGTGATGTCACAGTGTTGCATGGGTAATATTATTTAAGTATTACACCTCACTTTCAAATAATTTAAGTTTGAAAGAAATGCTTAAAAAATGTGTACAATTTAATGCAATGTTTCTTAACCTTTTTACAGCAGACCGACTTAGGAATAGGAGTTCGCGGACCAGCGTCAGCCAAAAGTAATAAATATTATACAAACAAATTTGTTTAGTTATTCAAATATAATTTTTAGTTAGAAGGGCAATTTCTGCTGATTCATTTCCAAAAAATTCTATATGCGCGGACCGGCACCGGTCTGCTAACCAGTGACCGGGAAACACTGATTTAATGGACGTGCAAGGAAGTCTTGTATTATCCATATCAGATTTTTTTTAAGTATCTCCTGTTGTGAAAAAAGTGTACTTATTAGTCGGTAAATATGATGAATGCGCAGAACGCCAGAAGAATTTTCTTACACAACCCTTGAGCAAAATGAGTTCTGAAAAGAAAAGAAGAAACAGAGAAAAAAAAAAGAGTGAAGAGTCAGAAGAAAAGAGTTACTCGCGTGGATTGTGGGAATGGAAAAATCTCTTGGGCGAGATAATTGCTCGGCGATTACAGCCTCAGCGGTCTGCTGCGCATTAGCATGAGATCATCATTACTAGGGATTAGTCTGTTGTCATTATCGTGTGCGTCCATGAGAAATGGGCTGGGGGACCTCAGGTAAGCGGTAATTGTTCCGAAATGTCATATTTCCAGAAGGTGTCGCAGTGATCAACGGCTGCTGCCGAACTTCCGACGGCACACGAATCGCACATACTTACTCTCTATTGATAGCGGGTAATTCAGCTTACGACACGGATTCATCAGGAAGTCGCCCTGGACGCATCGACCACTTTTGCTAATGATGATAAACGTAGAATTATATTCTCGCAAATGCGTTTTGAACTATGAAAGTAAATGATTTAACAAACATTTATCCAAGAAGTGTTGCGTTGTATGCTTCACAGTGTGCGAGAACGGTTCCAATATAATAAATGCTTTATTAAAAAAAATAATTCGCTAAATTTTTGTACAAAAGGATATTTATATAATGCTATATAGTAGAAAACAGGATGTAAGAATCATTCATTATTTTAGCCTTGAGCATTGAAATATCAGAAATATTTGTACCTCCCTTTTGTTTTCACATGCAATTTTAAAACCGCATCATGAAATACCTTATGGTTCATTTATAAACTATTGTTATAAAATGTAACTGAATGTCGTCATATGTACATAAAAAGATCTTTTTTATGTTTTTACACTTACGCTGGTGAAATGTATACGCAACATATACTGTCAATAGATAAACTATTTTTACCTTCTAAGGGCTGGCACTGGACCATCAGTCATTCGCCACTGCTAAGGCCCCAATTGGTGACCATTTTACTATGGGGTCACCTAGTAGGCGGCTAAAGTTACCCCTTATGAAGGGAGGGACATGTTAACAACCAAGCCCAAGTCGGATATCAAACCCGCACCCAAGGTCCGATAGAAAGGTATGTTAGCCACTAAACCACCTGGGCGGCACAGATGAAATGTACAAGATAAGTCAATATATAAAACGTTGGTTTAAGGGATATTAGAAGTTATCTGCACCTTAGCTCATAGTTACAAATGATATTTTAGCCATGTAATTATTTTAAAGATGTATTTATTCAGTTACTAGCTAACTGTTTGAAAAATAAATCCTAGAAAATGTTCTATTCCATGTTACTATTTTTCAATCGACCGCATGCGCTTGAAAGAATTGGTAATTCAAAAACTGTTAAGCATGCATTTTCATTTTTATATAACAGAGAAAGACAACTCGCAGCTTGATAAGTTTTGTAGAGCTGTTTTTGCTGCTCAAAAGGAACGAGGTAATAAATCTCTCTCTCTCTCTCTCTCCCTCTTCCTTCTTTGCATTTGCGCATGAAATAGGAGGATAAAATCCTGGAAACTGCCAGCAGGCTGATTGTTCATCAACCTGCTGGCAATATTGATGATGATAAAATTCAGGTTATACATTAAAGTATTGTATGTTCGATATCTTAAGTATTTGAAGTTCCAGGCTCTGCACTCAACAATTTAGAAGTCTGTAAGCCATTCTGCAATGGTTATTTTAGTGTAATTTAATCCAAACATCTTTTGGTGAAAAACAGAAGCATAAAATTTATCTGACAGTCTGTAAATTCGTAAAAATAAGATATATGCATCAACTATAAAAATTCATCATCCATATATAAATAAATTTGTATCCTCTACGTATAAGTACGTCTCATTTCATTTACATAAAACCCAAAAAGCTTTATAATTATTGACTTATAAGCTAATTAAACTTTAGGAAATTAATTTTTTTATAAATGTGATGTTGAAATTAAATGCAAAACAGTTAAAATTAATGCAAAACAAACTCAACGCATGTCTCCGGAAACGAAAGATTTAAAGTTTTTCACATCTCATAAGGAATATATTCACCAAACGAATTAATTGTATTAACTACTTTCCCGTTTTTAGCGGGTTGGTGAATACTCTGTTCTTTAAGAAGGGTGTTTTCCGAAAACTACTTGGAGTTTATTTCACTGTTATGTGTGAATTTTTCCAACAGAAGAATTTTAGAATTTATTTGAGGCTCTTTTGAGAGGCATGTTTTTTTGTTTTTTTTTTTTTAATTAGAGAAACGAACGAAAAAAATTCGAACAAAGTATCGAGCCTAACTATTTCATCCGTGTAAAGTATGTTAATTTTACTAGTAAATACACACGCAGTGCCTCTTTTACTATAGTAAGAGTTTCTTACATAATCAGAGCAGTTTCTTCAAGCATACTTCGAGGTAAATTTTGCAAAATTTAATAGTTAGAATTAGAACTTATTTGTCTTTTAACATTACCATATGCTTTTAAAATATACCTCTAGATGTACGTCCAAAAATTTATTTTAAAATGTTATGTATTTGTTTATTTATTTGGATTAATTTAATTTAACTTTTTGCTTTGCTCCTCTTTAAGGTGATTTCCCGAGAAAAAAATAAACATTCTCTATGTCGTTTTTTTAATTTCTTACTTTGAAACACATTTAAATTCATTTCAGTTTAAAAAATAAAATAAATCTAAAATATACCAACAATTTAAATAAGCCTAAAAAATAGAGTGGTTATTTTCGAATTTCTGTTGCACCAACTCGCAAAGTAACTCATCCGATTTTGACACTCACTATGCTGTTCTACAAGATAAATTTAAAAATTTACCCCAATTTCCAATTCTCCGCTAAAACTGTAGAGGCTAATTAGTACAGTTTTTCGATTTTCTATCATGTTGAAGCTGTGCTGAAGCTTCTCTCGCCCATCTTCTCTGATATTTTGAACCCCTGTGCTCTGAATTGTCTATATATTGTTATACATATAGTTATTTTTGTAGCAATTCAATGAATCCGACACTCGGTCCCAATTGTAAAACACAAAAGAAGTTTTACACGGTTTATTAAAATTATTCTAAACAGCAATAAGTGATGAAGCGGCAAACTACAAAAAGAAACGCATACTGGGTTTTTTTCCCTCTTTCTAATTGCTATGAATTAAACTTTCTTCGAATCCAGAAACATACCAGTCTGGCAACGAGGCATTTTTATGAAATTACGTTTGGAAACTCCCTTTGGAATGCAACAGGTGGTCAGAGCTGAAGAACAATCACTGCACATTGCAGCCTTCCGAGAATTCCCTAAGCGAATATCCCTGCCTTGCCCATCACTGACAGAAAGAAAAAAGTTCACATCTCATTTTCGATTCTCATTTCTTTTTTGGTTTCCCACTGTCTCTCTCTTTTTCAATCGCCGTGCATATATATACATACATATGTGTGTGTGTGTGTACGTATTTATTACGGCTTCTCTCTTTATCTTGCCTAAGTTATTTATTTATTCCTCTCACCTTGGCAAGTTGGCGCCGCCACGCGACCAGAGGCACACATTCAAGCTTGTGTATTTCAGAGCTCGGCGCGCGTTGGCGGGCCAAGCGAGACGCGGCGGATTATTTTGCGAACCCGAGATGAAGAATGCATTAAGAATATAATGATAATAAAAAGAGTTGACGGCCTTTATCGTAAATTCATTATGAGGTTCTCTCTTTTCTTGTTCAGTTACGCAAGATGGATTTGTTGACGAAGAGGGTTATGTGCATGCAGATTTTTATAATGACTTCTTCAATAAGTCGACATTTGTTTTTGCTTGTACGACGACTAGGACAAGTAGCGCCAGTGGGGTCATCTTGACACTTCCAGCCTCTCTTCATGGCATCTCTATTGTTAAAGGAATGTGGATTTAATTACTGGAAAATCAGTCGTGCCAGCTCACTTTTTAAGAAAATCCACTGCCAGTTCCATATTGAACAATTTTAACGGAACCACTGGCAGGGACGTAGCCAGGGGGTGGCATGAGGGCCTGGGCACAGCCCGAAATTTTAGTTTTTTGTTAATTAAATGTCAATATATGAAGCTTCATTTTTCTTTAGAAATTCCACCTTTTCCCCTTTGAACACCCTCCGAAATGTTTTTCTCGCTACGTCCCTGACCACTGGTATCGACTAGTGTACCAGAAGTGACGTTTTTCTGTATTTAATCCAAACAATGAACAAATTTTCGTTAACGTAAAAATCATAAATTCATAATTTAAATAAATATTTCGAAATTGCCAGGGTATAAAAAAAATTTCATTAAAAATACCATAACTGAATTTTAAATACTTTTTTTTTCACTGCCATCAGTTTCTTCTGTCCAAGTTAATCCGTTTCCTTGGTAGTGGGAAAACATTTTCTCCGCAGTCTAACATGTTTGCTCAATAATTATTGCTATACATTTCCAAAAATGAACGTACGTTGGACAGTCAAGGCATTGCCAAGTGTTTTTAAAATTTAGTTTTCAAATTAATTTTAATGTAGTAAAATGTATACTTAAATCTTTTGATAATCCAAGAATATGTAAGTGTTAAGTAAAGACGGGTAGACGAACAGACCCGTAGATATTCAATCAATGACAAACTATCTTGTAAAAAGTAATTAAATATATCAGCATAATGATTACTAGAGTGTAGTAGAGGCGAGTTTACATCATCCAGATTTAGAATATTTCTTTGCAATTATAACGTAAAACATCTCTTATAGCGCAGTCATCATCCGGAAACGAATGGAAAATGTGAACGAGTTAATGAAACAATAGTAACAAAGTTAAAATGCAAAGTAAATGTCTCTTTCACTAAAATGCCTTGTACATAATTATTATAAGTGTTAAATCAGAATAATTTACCCCCCCCCCCCATTCGGTTACACAATTCCCACCTGGTTACTTATTCTTAGGAAAATAGTTCAGTATGATGCTCCTTTCTCACTCGAAAAATTCAAAGTTGGTGATGATGTTTTATAAAGAATTTTAATACCCTAATAGGCGTGAATTCAGTTCTCCTTATTTTGGTTCATATAAAATATTAAATCAACTGTCTGATGTAAACTATGAAATTGACAAAACTTGTCCCCATTTTAATAGGAACTCTCAAATTGTTCACTCTTCCAAAATAAGATACTGCAACAATCCTCAAAATTTTAAATTATATCATGAGTGAGAGCTTCCTATATCCTTATTTCCCTTCCTATGAATAGTCATGGAAATTCACTAATTTCTGTAAAGAGTATTTATTCGAAATGAAACAAAACCTCATGTTTGCAACTATTGTAAAAAGGATATCATTATATGCTTATATACAATTTTTGAATGATTTTGTCCTTTATTTGATGTCAATTTGATTTTCTTGGATAATTTTATGTGTTTTGACTAAACTTGTATTTATAGTGTCATAAATATAGTATTATTTCTATTATTGTATTTAGCATTATGCCTACTTTTGCTTAAATATTCTTTTGTTATTATTAGCAGATGTCTAAACACCTTTATCAACATTTCTGAATACTGTAAAAGATTAAACTTTTTTTTTCTTTTATGTTATACAATTGGTTGTCACTAGAACAATATTTAGATGAACTCTGGACAGCGTAATGAAAGTTCGCATTGTACCACACAATATATACAATTTAAAAATAAGGGTTATTGTGGATAATTGTCCAGTATCCCAAAACAGTAAAAATATGCTTGATTTTATTGCATAAAGATGTTTGCTGTTTATCATATGCTGTAAAAGTCAGTCGAAAGTCCTGAGAACCCAATAACTAAAACAATAGTAATAATAATAATAATAATAATAATTGGATATTAAATTTGTTAGCACTGAAGTACTGTTTTGTTCACGCTGGTATTTTCAGTCGACATATTTTGTGGACAGATTTGCATCGACACGTTTCGACGCATCTTTCAAGTGAGTAACGGTGCATTCGATTGAACTCAAATTTGGCACAATTGTCATTATATTATAGACCACCGTTTCACGGCGAATATTAATTTTGGTGTGTATAGGACTTACAGTTTTTTTTTTTTTTTTTTTTTTTTTTTTACAGGAGTACAAAAAATATTTCTCATACATTACGTCCTATGGAGAGAAATACTTAAAAGTACGCTAGCTCCTAAACGGTGCCATTTGATTTAGCTCATATTTTGTATATACATCATACATTACCGTCGTACAATCACTATTGATTTTGGTATGTATAGGACTTATAGTTTTTTTTTTTTTTTTTTTACAGAGCTACAAAAAAATTCTTGTACATTACGACCTGTAGAGAGAAATACTTAAAAGCGCCAGATAGCTCAGTAGGGGAGGGGGGGAGGATTTCCCCAAGGTTTGCAAATTTGGATGATTTATTGCCACGTTTGGCGCCAAAAAATAAGTCTTCGAAACTGAACCAAACTTGGCTATATCTTCCAAATTTGACTAAAAACTGGCAAACGCGTGAGCTTCAAATAAGAAGTGTTGTTAGAATATGACTAGTGAAGATTGTAAAATAGTTTTAGTGGGTGATTTTAATATAGATTTCATTTCCAAAGAATTGTTTTATGGAACAGGGAATACAAATATGTTACACTCAAGGATTATGATAAACTTTCCAAACAGTATTTATAAAGATGAAGTATATCATTAGAATATGCCTGACGAAGAGTGTTAAACATTTTTGGTAGGAGATTTTCATATTGATTTCAATTCTGAATAAGCGTTTTGTAGAACAAGAAAGACAAACACTGCACGCTCATGGATTATAATGCACATTCCAAACAGTATTTATAATGGTGAAGTATAGTTAGAATATGATTGGCGAAAGTTGTAAAACAATTTGTAGACGGCGATTTTAATGTTGGTTTCGATTCCAAAAAAGCGTTCTATGGAACGAGGAAGAAAAATACGGCACACTCATTAATAATCATACAGTTTCCAACTTAATAGAATAATGAAGAAAAATAGAGACGGCGCATGATTATGATACGCTTTTAATAAATAGCACTTTAGCGCGTATTTAAAGTGTTCCAGATTTTTCTCTTTTTTTTTATTGCTATTATTTAGTCATTTTTTATTCTCTGTTTTTCAGTGAGCCCACCACATCTGCTTTCAAGACATGGGACTCACTGGAAAACAGAGAATAAAAAATAATTAAATAAATAAATAAATTTTGACTATTTAATTATCATTATTATTATTATTCTAGTATTTACAAAAATGCTCTTACTCCCTCACCCCACCCCACCGTGTTGAGTTGCGACTATTTCTTACCTCTCGCACATCAATTGGAAGCATTTTACATAGCGGAGTTGATTAACTGTCAATCACAGACACTTTCGTGTAACACAAATATGGGCAACCTTTGAAAAGTTTCGGGCCAAACTTCAGGACATTAGTGAAGTCGCGGGCCGTATAATTGGGATTTATATGGGATTCTGAATGGTTTATATGGGTTTAATACGGGGCTTTTATAGGTCCGGTTCGGGCCGGAACAAAAGCCATTGCGGGCCACATCCGGCCCGCGGGCCGGTGGTTGCCCATATGTGGTGTAACACTTGAATCGGGAAAAAACTCTAGCACGCTCATTTCTACATTTTTGAGCGATTTGCTCGAAAAACTTTGCTTCCGTTACACATGCAAATTTTCATTTTGTACAATACTTCTTGTACATGTATTACGAAAAACAAAAGTCTCGAAGCAAATATATCTTCCGGCAGCAGCACAACTTAACGTGGTGGGCCGCGTGTTGGCCAGACTTTAGTATAACTTCTCGAGATAACTCAGATTTACTTTTTTTTCTTTTTCAAGAAAATAAGTATTTTTATTTATTTATTTATTTATTGTATGAATCAAGGCTGTAACAATTATCTGGATGATTTCAAGGGTCACAGTTCTGACTCTTCCAAATCGGATGTGAGATCGATGTTATTTGTCCGCCATACGCTCAAAATTGCCTTTGTAATTAAATCAGAAAATATTATTTGACTAACAAGTATGAAATTTTGCAATCATGTGCATGAAAATCAAGAAAAAAAAATTAGTTACAATAAAAATTGAGAAAATTACGTTTCCCTTAATTTTAGTTATTTTTAGAAACGATTATCATTCCCGTGCGAAGAACGATAATACTGTTATACATCTCACTAAAACATACGGATTTACTTTTGTTAGAATTGACCTTTTACAGTTAAATGTATTTAAAACGACTACCTGATGATGCTCTTTGACATTTTTTGCTTCAACTTTTCATTATATATTACATATTCCGGGAATAAAAAACTATTCCTTTTGAGTCCCGCGATTTTTTTTTTTTTTTCAAATATTGTTATTCGTATAAAAATCCGCGAAATTGTTTTTTATCTGGAAAAATGTCTTTTCTTTGTAAAATAAAGTGCACAATCTCAGAAATTCCAAGACAGAAATGTACAGGAAAGAAATGTTCGTTAACACGAGTGTCAGCTAAAAAGGAACGAAACACACTCTGTAACTATTTCACAAGTCGAAAGATTAAAAAGATATCTGTTAATGGAAAAGTATTCGTTAACCGTATAATAGGCTACTTATTTCTAATAATATTATATGAAAATATTTATCGGAATTAAATTGATTTAAGAAAAGAAATTTTGAACAAAATTTTTTTTTCCGTAGCAAGCATTCGTACCATCGCCTAATGGATGCTTTTAAAATGTAGGAAACAATGTTTTTTATGTTTTACTATTTATAAAATATATTTCGTAAGTAATAAAAACTCTAAAAGGAATTGTATATTAAATGAAAGATTTTTTTGTATATAGATTACTGAAATTAAAATATTTTCCATGAAATTTTGGAAATCAAGTAGAACCGCAAAATGTGCACGCATGTCCTGTTTAATTTTATTCACCTTAGAACTTCATTATCTGATCAAGGGTTTTATTCATCCATTTATTTTATTTTTTATTGTGGAATTGTTTTTTAACAAACGAAAATGGTAAAACAGCTTTCCATGGAGTTTTTAAAAATATTAATTGGTGATAAGCATTCTTACTACGACCTTAGAAACGGTTTTAACCCTCCAAGCGATTGCGACGTAAAATCCTGTCCACTTCTTTCCATTTTTCACTGCAATGCATCTATAATTTGACACTCAGATACCATAAAATATACTTTGATTTTAAAGATTGTAATTAATCTAGAATCTCATTTTTTTAGTATTTACGAATTTTCCTGTCAAAATTTTATCTTTTTATAACTTTAAAGCTCTGTGAAAATTTTATCATGGAAACAAGTTTACTATTTGTCCATTTTCAAGACGCTCAGACGGTTAAGAAATGTTCTACACTATTTCTTTACGTAACGGTAAAATACGTTAGGTTTCACTAAATTAAAAGTCCGCAATAATCGTTATTGCAATATTTTTTTTCCATTGAAATGCTGCATAATAATGGTCTGGTCGACAAACAATTTAATTCACCTTTTTTTTTTTAATTCACTTTATTTTTTATTGTGGAATTGTTTTTTAACAAACGAAAATGGTAAAACAGCTTTCCATGGAGTTTTTAAAAATATTAATTGGTGATAAGTATTCTTACTACGACGTTAGAAACGGTTTTAACCCTCCAAGCGATTGCGACGTAAAATCCTGTCCACTTCTTTCCAGTTTTCACTGCAATACATCTATAATTTGACACTCAGATACCATAAAATATACTTTGATTTAACATAGTTTATTTTTTGAGAATATTAAATTTCACTGAACTGTCAAAGCTTCTCGAGATATTTTTTAATGTTCTGTTTGTGTTTTTAATATCCTTCTTCATTATGTAGAGAATGCTTTTTAAAAAATGTATCAGTTGTTTATTTTATTATTATATATTTATTTTCATAGTTATTCAAATCTTTTTCGAACTTTAGTCAACTTACCTTGGTTTTTATAAATAATGCATTGTTGTGTGGTAAAAAAGTAAGTAATTTAAAACAGGGTAAGATTTCTTGAATTTCTATTGATTTTGCCTGTTTTGGTATAAAAAACATAAAGTAATACGTTATTTTGAAATCAAAGTATAACATTTGATTTTCGCACAAGTATATTTTAAGCGTTATAATTATTTTAATCAGGTCTTTGGTGATTTTACAATCAAAAATCAGTGAACTTCTCTTGAATTTGACATGATTTTGCGTACTTGACAAAGATAATGCTCGGAATTCAGTGCGCTACATACTAATAAAATTTAAAAGTGCTTTTGATGATTTCTTTTAACTATGTTCTTTTAATTATTTATTATTATTTGAAAAGAACCTGTAAAAAAATAAAACTCGACAGACACAAACTGTCATTAGATATGGCAGCGATAAAAGCAAGCAATTTCTCTGTTTGTGCCATTAATCACATATGTTTGTATATCAGTAACAGCTAAAAGCCTGCCGAGATTCAACTAAACAAATGTTCTGTGGAGTTAAGCTGAATACATCCCTAAACGATCATCTATTTCACATGCTGACAGATAACTGGAGGCGTAGAAAAAATAGAGAAATTATATTTAATGGTTGCTTTAATGTTTAAAATTCCTCGCCTGCCTTCATGGTCAAATGACTATTTATTCAATCTGGGCACTACTTTGGCCATGAAATAAAAGTTAATCTTACGATGTGTCAGAAATACATATATATATTTTCTTTTTCGAAAATCTGTTGACGGGGTACCTTGCATCATATGAAACAGTTCACACAAAGAGGAAAAATACTGCATTAACTGATTTTGTACATATAAATCGTATATTGATATCATTAATGAGCGTTTTACAAGAACACTACTTCTAAAGACTTTTATCTTTATTTATTGCATCATGTAAAACAGGTGTAATTCAAATGCAACGAGACATATATCATTATTTTATTTCAAAATCTCAGTTAGTCTTTGGAATTTTTAAATATTTAGTAATTTTATCATCAAATATAATTTCTCTGAATTTTTTTTTCTGTGGATCATACAATAGTTTTCTAATCGTTTAATATAAAGGAAATAAAAATTAAAGGTATGTTATGTACATTTTCTGAGCTTTGTTTTAAAGTTAAATACCTTCACTAATTTTAACTTGCGAAGTAATTCTTGACGTGCAAAAAGACGCTATCAAAAAGAAAATGTCACCCACTATCGCTGTTACTTATCCGTATGAGTGTGCATTTTTATTTCTTCTTTTTTATTACATAATCTGTATTTTCCTTTAAAGAAATAAATCATTATAATTAGAAAAGTTTCACAGTTATGATTTTATTAACTCGGAAATACGACATATTTTATTTTTTAGCTATATTTATTTTTACTATTGTAATGTTGAATAAACTTTTTATAGCACCTAAACAAACATGTTGAGGTGGCAAGTTAAGGAAAATGGTGCAGGTTATTAAGAATATAGAGAGAATATTAAAAATATAACATGTATAGAAAACATAATTGTGACGAAAGGTGAAATTATAAAGAATGTTACTGTAAAATTAATAAGTTGTTATTATATATTAGAAAATAAGAATCTAATATATAAATTTATAATGCATTTCTTATCTCGGTACTAAACAGAAATTTGAAAAAGGACTTCCAATATTATCATCCAGTTGTATAAGTCTTTGTGATTTTTGATTGTGCCCCTCTTTTTTTACACTGAAAAAAAAAAAAAAAAAAGTTTTGTTAAATCAACAAAAATTTGCTTGGCTCTATTTCAACCGAATAATTTTGTTGATTATACAAAGTCTTGTTAATTCAAAGAAATATTTTTTGTTAATTTAACAAAAATTTTATTATACCCAACAAAATTATTCGGTTGAAATACTTCCCAACAAAATTTTGTTGAATTCAACAAAAAGCTTTTTCCTTGTAATGATTGAATTGAAAGAACGTTGATTGTATGAATATGTGCCGAAAGTTATAATTTGCTGATCAAGTAGCAGTAATTACATGAGTGAAACGTTAAATTATATACGTTAAATAATATATTTTTCGATATATAAATATAGGTGTGATTTTGGTTAATTCCCCAGAGAGATTAAAGTGTGAAATTAATTTTGATACTACTCGTTATCAAAAAAATTTAGTTGTTTACTGCCTAATTTCAACTATCAAATCATCGTAAAGACGCCAGTGAACATTCTTTTCCATACAACAATCACTTTGGCAGTGACTTTGTGGCGACGTTACATTTCATCACGCTCGTCGCATCACTAGTGTTATGTAAAGGCACGCCTTCTGTGACGTCCCTTCGTATCAAACATGCAGCAATTTAAAGGGACGTTGCATTGTAATTAATAATTAGTCGCAATTCGAAGTCACAGTGTGACAAATATGTGTTTTATAGTGACGTCAGTGTGAGTTACTATGACGTCCATGATGGTCACCATGAGACGTCAAAGATACTGTCCCAGGCGGCTGGATTTGTCTGTAACCACTACCTCTCGGTTACCTCCACTACCACCAACCAGTGTGAGACGAACACTGTCATTATGTCACAGTGAGACCAGTATGCATTATTTTTGTAGCGTCGCAGTGCTATGTGATTATCTAAGAAACGTCTTCAAAATATTGTGATATTTATTTTAGCAATGTCTTTTATTTTATTTTACTCATTAATTCGCTTCTTGTGGAATTATTTCATTCAAACTTCCTTACTGATGAGAACTGTTTTGATTTTCGACGTGGTTGTCGGAGGTCATCATACGTTGCTACTAACTCAAGTGAAAGAGGAAATTATACAAGCAGATCTAGCTTAAAACGATTGTAGCCCAGGGAATAATAGCATTTATATTGCGGTCGCTAAAATTTGTTTCGTGATCTGGGAACCATTTCATATTGTCCAAAGACTTCCATGCATTTTCCCTCTTTTTTTCATATCAGTGCAGATATAATCTATTGCATCGAAAGCCCTTTTTAAGTACCGTTGTTTAATAGAGATAGGGCTGATTCATACGATTTCACTACTTTTTAATGGCTGGAATGAAACCAAACGTGCTGGTGAATTTCATAAAAATAGGGGACAAAAAGTCTGAAACAAAGAAATAAATCATTAATCAAAGTGTATTATCAAACTATTTTTTAAGACTCTGCCATAATTCCTTGTAATTTAATAAAATGAACTTATTAATTTTTTACATTTTTAGGTTTGAATAATTCTTTCTATATATAGTAAAGAGAAGCTTTAAAGCTTTAACTGAGGTTTATGCTTTTTTTTTTTTTTTTTTTTTTTTTTTTTTTCGTAATAAGCACAACGTTCTGGTTTAACTCATATTTCATGAAATTTATCACTTTGAGTGCAGGTGTGTAATAACATAATAAATAACTATCATGGGAGGCTGAGATGAAGTCACTAATGCCAGCGATTTTTCAAAAATTATGATTCTAAAACTTCCTGCTATTTGTGTTGCTTTTATGAGCATAAAAACATAAAATAATAAATAATAATTACACTTCTATGATATAAATGCTGGAAACTCCTCTTTTTTTTTATATACATACACACTTTAAATATCGTTGCCACTTTATAAAACGTCTAGCAAGTTCAAAGAGCTCACCATAAAACTAAACCCTTCAGTCTCATAATAACATAAATCTTTGGCTGTGAAACTTGAAAAAAAGAGTGAAAAATAATCGTTAAAAGCGCACAAGAAAATCGCCGGCAGATGATAAACGAGAAGTGATGGGGACTGCGGGAGGCGACGGCACGTAAATAATTCCATATCGGGATGAAAAAGAGACGCATTAGTCCATTAGGAACCATCGGCAGTCCCGCAGTTTTTAACGGTTTTACCACCTTATATCCTCTGAGCGTGCTGATTTATATTTGCATGAATTTACAGCGCATTTTCAAGGTGAGACTGGATATATGCCCGAATATACGACTGTATTGCGCTATACGCCGTGAAATATTCTCTCACAAATTGGCTTGAAAAATGTCACCTCTGCCGAAAGTCTAGAGTTTTAATTCATTGATATTTATTTGGCTTCCCTGTTAACCCGTTGCGAGACTTATTGGGCCATAAGTCATATTTATAGTCGTTATGAATGGTTCTGTTGTTTGAGATAGTTACTCGATCGCATATAATGCAACATTTCCCCCCCCCCCTTCGGCTGGCTGGTCAGATAGGAGGAAAAACACGAAGTAAATCGTTGCTGTGTCGGACGCTAAAATTTCTTACGCAATTATATCTTGCTGAATTCATCGTTTCTTAAAGAGCCATCTGTTAAATTTAGCAAGCAACGGTGTCAGAAATGTTAGGTCATTTAATAGCTTAAATAAACAAAAAATTAGAGATCTTAAAAGTATTATAAAATGCCCTCGAAGTTATGTATTTACATTGTAAATAATACGTGATTTCGAAATAAAACAACGAGAAATCATTTCTTACAAAATGTAAAATTTTAAAAGTTGTTTCTGTTTTTCAATAAAGTGTTTTATTTCTAATTGTATTACTCACCATAACAAAATAGTTGTAAACCTGCCTCCCCTATTCATGTAACTGTGTTTTCATGCTTATTTTACTGTTTGCCTATTTTTCCTGCTATTTCCCTATTTTATGATGGTCATCCTATGTTTTTCCCAATTTTTTTCTAATTTACTCTTCCTTTTTCTCCTATGACTTTTACTGAGCCAATACTCTCTACTAATGAGTTGGGGAGTGTAAAAGTTAGAGCTTCAAAAATAATATCATGTTTTCTTTGAATTTCGTTAATTTAATCTGCTGTTGCACTGTCGCATTCTTAAGCGCTTTGCCTACAAATATTGTTTTAACTATGTGTAAATGTGTTCAGTGAAATTGCTTTTAGTTGTGTTTAATAAACTGTTTAGTTCGAACTTTTGGTGTCTCGTCATTTTATTGAAGGCCAGGAGTTACAATGGCGTCGAACGTGTGGCCATTTAACTCCAATCAAAAATATAAATAGTAAATAGAAAGCAGGACTTACCAGCGCACATTCCTAAGGCACCTATTATGTTACACTTAACTCTACTCAAAAAAAAAAAAAAAAAAAAACATTGCTCTGAACCAAAAACTAGAGCCTATTATTTGATGTATTCTGCATTTCATAATGATTTTCTCTGTTTTCACTATAGATACTGAACATAAATGTTATTATTACAAAGAAAATGCCCCGTTATTACAAACAAAATGCCTCATTGCATCTTATAAATACGAGAGAAAGGAAAAATCCTTGAAAATGCTTATCAAAATCTGGTACTGCACAGCTAGAAAACCATTAATGTATGAAATAATAAAAAACTTTGTAAAATAACGCTGTAAAGGTTACTTGGAAACAAACAAAAGAACATAACTATTCTCTTTACATTCAATGTAATTATTAATTTATTTTTTTCCCGACAGCTCAAAAGTAGCATATTATACACAGGTAAATTTACACAATCTTCCTTGGCTGTGAAAATTTTACACTGAGAGCAACGGCGAAATCTTCCCTATTTATGACTCTTTGTACTTTTTTGGGGGGGGGGGGATCTTTCACAGTCTGTAGGAGAATAAGATACTTTATTTCATTCCTTTCATTAGTTTCTGAAGGTAAATAAAATAAGTATGCGGAATTCACCATATGCCTTCAATATATAAATCAATGTATCTTCAAAAATCACAGCTCACGTTCGTAATCGTGGTTATGTCATTGAAAATGGTAGACGGCCGAAGTGTGAAGGTCCCATCGCGCGGCTGACGATCGAAGGGTCTGGAGTTTTGCTAGGTTTTCTCCAGATGTAACATGAATGCACGGTAGAACCCCTTAAAAAGTCCCCCTACCAAGGCACCCCCATCCTTGCAGATCGTCCTAGCTTAACGTTGCCATAATCACACAAACAAGCACGTTCGAATTCTTAACGAGTAATCTTTCTCCACTTATGACGAGCGCACGCTCGTGTGGGATTTTCGTTTTGGACCAGAGCATACATGTTGCACAACAGGACCCTCTTTGTAAAATTCTCTTAAACTTTAAAATTTTAGAGCTTATTCACATGCATGCAAGGTGGTCACGCATGTAAAATTTAAACGATTGTATTCACATAAAACTTTACATGTTTGTCTGTGATAGATTTTGCTAAACGTAGTAATAGCACTTCTTAATCATTCGACTCGTTTATGCATTCAGGATTTAGGTTGAAGTCTTTATTTTTTTTTTTTTTTTCAAGAAAGGAAAAGTCACATTAAGAATCTCAATACTTCTAAAATTATGCTTTTAGTTTCTTTTCGTCATAGAATTTTAATACATGTAAAGAATGTTAACATTTTTAGTGCCTAAAAATTATAAAAGTTACATGGTAATTTACCAATCCTGTACCAGCTACAAAGAGTATTTTTCTTTTTTTTCCCGAAGGAGACTTCAATTAAAGATGAATATTCATCGGTGATACTACTACTATAAATTCACATTTTTACCATTTAATCTTTGACTGAAAATATTTTACATACTAGAAAAAATATGTGTGTTCCTTAGCAAAGTAATTGCACTTCATAAGGTTAATTATATAAATGTTTGAACAGTTCATTCTCATATTTAAGGAAACATAAATGTTTCTACTCATAAAGTATTTTTTCTGATTTTATGTAATCTTTTACTTTATAAAGTTACATTATATTGCACTTTAGCAATAAAAAATTTTTATTACTTACATTGTTGCAATTAAATATAGTAATATTTCCAATAACTATTTCTGTTTCCTTATTAGTATTAAAAATGCATACGATATTTTTTTTAAATATGGGTTATAAATGTGTTTTAAAGAACTGCAAAGAAATTAAAAACATAATTTAAGTCTCATCAAGAAAGTAAATCCTATTTAAATAAATAAAATGTAATTGCATAAAATTATAAAAAATATGACATACACAGTTGCTTCATGAGTACAATATGTAACAGCTGTACATTTCCGAAATATAACAAATTTAGACACCTTGTGGTCAAATTTTTGGAAGAAAAGGTTAAGCAGACGGTGAATTGTGCAATTAGGAGCAGCGAAATTTCATTTAGTGATCACGAACTGAGATAGAGGTTAAGAGAGTTCCATACGTCTTGTGAATCTTTGAAGGGCAAATATTTCCTTCATGTTTTCTAGTTTCTTCAAATGCCTCATCCTAATTGCACAATTCACCGTCTGCTTAATCTTTCATGCAATTTTAATACCAATAAGAAAGCACAAATAGTTTTGGGGAACATTAACATATTTAGTTAAAACAATATAAGTAATAAAATATTTTTATTGCTAAAGTGTAATATAATGTAATTTCATAAATTAAAAAAATTGCATAAACATTGTAAATATTGTGACCAGGGATATTTATCTACAGCGTAACATACAATAAAACAAAAGGTTGCTAACATTGACGCATTAACACTGGTGTTAAAACAAAGACGCATGATTTGTGTTGAAATGACTCCAGAGTTTGATAAACAATGTACTAAGTATAAAGAACAGTAAGAGATGGGGCAGCGGATCTGGCCGCCTTGGCATCTAGTTTGTTTTATTTACCTTCAGAAACTAATAAACGAAATGAAATCAAATATCTCATTCTCATTGGGGAAAGACCCCCCGCCCAAAAAAAAAAAAAAAAACCAAAAGTCATCGATAGGGAAGATTTCGGCTTTGCTCTCAATTTAAAATTTTCACAATCAAGGTACACTGCGTAATTTCCTAGAGTATAAATATGCGATTTTAGAGCTCCCTAAAAAAAATAAAATAAAAATGAATGTAAAGAGAATGGTTATGTTCTTTTTGTCCCCTACTGACTCTATTTCCTGGAGATCCAGTTTCCTCAAATTTTTTCATCTTGGAAAACATCGAACCTATACGCGAGATATCTGTCTTCTGACTTCCTAAGAACATCCGAGACATAACGTGAAAACCTATGAGGTTCCCTTATAAAATTCTCTGTCCGATGCATCCCCATTAGACAGATTGCCTTCATCAATAACCTAACCTAACCTAAACCTAAGAACAGCCGAAGCATTCAACTCTCTAGTGTTGAAAGAGCTTTACGAATAAAATATGGCCACTTAGATGCACAAATAAAAGGATACAGTCCAACCTGTCCATCTCTCGATACTGAGTTTACCTAGAAATTTCTCAAATTCTCTACATTTACTATATAAATTCAACGTATTTTCCTTGTTTATCTTGAAGTAATTGTTTCAAAATCTCTCTCGAATTTCGGATTGTGTAAATTACAAAAATCGATGCTTAAAGATCACATTTCTCCAACAACGGCCGATGCATGCCGATGCCACTGAAAAGACAACCTGCAGAGAAGGCCTACAGCTTTTGTTTAATCTCAGGCAAATGTTGTACACGAGGATTCGTAACTCTCTTTCTTTTTAGAAAATTAATAGAAATAAATTTAGACATCAAAAGTCATTGGTAGACTATTTTAATTCTTAACCCTTTGACGCTCTGTAGTTGCGCCGTGAAACCACCTTATTTCAGCGCTTTCACTGATAGTCGGGGGGAAAAAGTTGGTTAAAGGAGCTCAAAATCGAAATAGTACATCCGTTGCCATCTCTCGAGTTAACTACCAGCAGCATGGCTGTCGATCGACCGCCATGTTGCTGGTAGTTAACTCGAGAGATGGCAACGGCGTACTTTTTCAGCGTTGGGCACTATATAAAGTTGTCCTTATATATAGATGTGAAAATGGTTGCGCGTTAAATAGTTAAAGGTATGCATGCAGTTTCAAAAAATGTTACGAATGTACATACATATAATGGATCTACGATCATACCACTACATTTTTCTTACACGCAGTCATTGAAAGCAGTTTAAAAGTGTTTTAATTGACTGCATTTGAAACCTTTATTACTCAAAACCTCTTTACAGTGGAGGATTAAGGCAAGTTTGTTGGGGAGGGGGATTAGTTAGAAGATTGACATATACATCCATTTTATGGAAGTAAAATAGGATCTTTTACATTAATTTCTTTTTTTCTCGAGGGGGCGGTCGTCCCCTTTAATCCGCCCTTGCCTCTTTATCTCGATTTTTTAATTAAGAACTGCTGACTGAAAGTTAGCGCTTTCTATTTTGATAGAGAACGAGCTCATTAGTTTCAGCTCAGATGCCCCCAAACGATATAAGTTTTTTAACGGTTACCCTGTCAAATACTTAGTCATGTGCAAAGAACTACGATCACACTTTTGAAGCGGAAAAATATTTGTAATTCGCTCGTACAGAGGGAGAAATCATAACCGCAAATTTTTTGATTTCTCCCTCTCTCTATTGTCATTTAAGGGCATAATCAGAATACTGCAGAATACTTAGTATCATAAGATTCCCCAAAGATTTCAAAAAACCCTTCCCACTTACTGAACATTTTAAAAATTTTGAACGCAGTCCGTCCAACATCAGGACTTCCATTTTTTTTTCAAATCACTGGCCCCGGGGCTTAAAAAAAAAGCTCTGCTCTCTCTCCGTGTCGGGAAGACTGATCAGCTTCGGGCCGAGGGGCGCCTCTGTACGCCCACGCGCCCTGGCGCCAGGTCGGGCGTCGCGCGCGCACGTGACCCCCACCGACCCCGGACCCTTGCATCATCGTCATTCTATCGCCCAAAATTGACGTGAGAGACAAGGGGGAGGGGGGGAGGGATAGAGAGTGGCCTACGTTTTCATTTCGCTTTTGTTTATAGCGGCACGCAGCACACAAAAGCCAAAGATATATCGCCGACTTGAGGAACAGCATTATTTTCGGGTGATATGAATCGGCTAGTGCAGTTTATCCTATCCTACTAGAAAGCTTCACCTCCATCCTCTAAACACTTGTTACTTGTCGAGAATGCCTAAGAACCGCTCGCTACAAGTCCAGAAAGTTTAGAGCGTATTCAGTGTCTAGAATTAATTTTTTTTATTAAAAGGATTTAGGGTTTTTTTTTTTTTTAACAGATATTTTACCTTCAGAATTATGGTAACATTTGAGTTTAGAGTTGTATTTAGTATATTTAATTAACAAAGCGTTTAAAAAAATAATTTTAAAACTTTTTTTAAGTTAACCTTTTTTCAAAAAATTTATAATTTTGCTTATTTTCCCACTGACGTTTTCTCTGAAATAGATTAAGTAGGGCTGGACTTGAAATTTCAGAATTTATCTACTATTAGATAGATTTTAAAATTAATTATCATCTAACTTTTCATGCGATGTTCAGTTCAATATAAAACATTTGTTCCTACGTAGATTGAAACGATGATATCTAGCGCTACTTTATATAATCTTATCTATGGGCCTCACCATGGCCGAGAGGATAAGATACTCAAAATGTTAGACGGATGAAGTGTGAAGGTCCAGCGATCTGCCCTGTCCCGTCTCGCGTCTGTAAATCTAACCGAGTGGAATTTTAGTCGGTTTTCTCCAGATGCATCGTGAATACGTGTTAGAACCCCTTATATAGTACTCCAACCAAGGCATCCCCCCCATCCTAGACATATAGCCCATTTGTAGCTTTTCCATTACAACAAAAATAAACAAACATAATTTTATCTACAAAAGAAAACTCGAAAATCTTGATGCAAAATCTATTAACAATTATGGTACATATTTAATAAAATATAAGTTACAAAAATTATAAATTTCCATTTTTTAAAACGAAACCTAAATAAGGAAGCGGTTCAAGTAACACCCTCTCTTCAAATGCAATGCAATCGCCGTTGTTATGTACAAAGTTGTTTACTTTATTTATCTTTAAAATCCGATTGCTTTAATTTGATATAAAGCTTTGCAATTTGTCAAAAAGAAAAAAGAAAAAAAAAAAGATATATACTATGAGATTGTAAATCATCAGCATTTTCGTCGTTTTTGAGCTATGTGTTTTAAAAAGTAAATTTTACAAAATCATTCAGTTTATTAGAAAAGTTAAAACAGTTTTGGAAGGGATTGAAAGGTTACACTATGTTAGACTGGGTAATGCTATAATGTTTCCTAAATTAAATGGACCTGATAGCCCTCCTTTTTTAATAAAAGTACAAACACTTAATGCTATTGCATAAAGAACTTAAATTTTGAAAAGATTAAAATATTACAGTTAGAGGTTTCAAATTTTAGTTCTTTTCTGTTATTTGTTTAGTGTTTCATTTAAAAGTGAGCGAAAACTAGTTATAAATCTAAAATTTCAATTGTAGCAGGCAGCTTTAATTTTCAAGGGTTTATTTATTTATTTATTTAATGGTGGTCTCTTGCGATCAGCAAACTCGTATACAGCAATTGTATTATACTCAAAACGGGTGCTTAAAAAAATTGGAATTCTTAGGGTTGATCTACAAGGATATAACTTGTTCCGTACTCCATGACCTCAATAAAATTAAATATATCATGTCAGTGACAGGGAAAAATGTAGGACATCCTCCCACAACTGTATTACAATTTAAATAAAAACCTGAGTGGATTATGAAACTGTCAAAATGTTTGAGAATGCAATCGAATCACAAAATTGTCTGAAGATTGGCAATTTTCGCTTTTATTTTTTGTAAATGTTATTGATTCAAAATATTATTTATCTTAAAAGGGTGTGGAAGTGTTTCATTGAAATGCTTTTTTTTCCGTCTCTGGCGTTTTTTATTTTTATTGCTGTCAAGTATTTTTCCCAATATCGTTAACCCATTTGTAATAGCAACTTATATTTGAAAATTTAATTTATTGAAATGTGCATGAAGTTCTAATAAATGTATGAAAATATTAGAAAATTGAAATCTCTACATTATACACTGTGTTGCAAAATTATAGGACATCACTGAAAATACACTATATATAAGTTTTTTTAAATGCTTTGAAAAATCTCTTGCTTGCTCTCGATGTTTTATAATGAAGATGCTTCATAAAAATATACATGGAAAAAATATGACTTCACTAAATTTTATAAAAATGCATATTTATTTTTCAAACAAAATTCTCTTTTGGCTTGTTGCAAAATTATAGGGAATATCAAATAATAGAAAACAAACAGCATGAAATATATTCAGATAAAGGAATTTAATAATAAGTACGTCCCCCAGAACGATTTATCACCTGAAAAACCGATTTTGCACACTTACGCTTAAGTTCAACAAGACTCTAGCAGCAATTGAGTTCCAAGATGCAGTAATAGCATTTTTTCAAATCCGAACTATAGTATTGTTTGTTTCCCGCATAAACGTCTCGAACTATGATCCCCCATAGATTCCCTACTTTATTTAGATCAGAAGAGTAAGTAGCCAATCAAGAGTTGTTATTTTTTTCTGTTGTAACAATCTTTCTGTTTCAGCACTCTTGCGGGAAGAAGCATTATCTTGCTGGAAAATTAATTTATTCCGTCGAAATCTTCGAAGAAATGGTAACAGAGCAGTTTTGAGTACTGTTACGTACTACGAACTATTCATTTTATTGGATATAAACTGGATATCAAGCTTTCCCGAAGAAGAAAAAGCAGCCCAAGGCATGACGTTACCACCACTTCATTTCGCTTTGGAGGGAAAAAAAAAAACTTTCTTTTCTTCCCAATATTCACTAAACCCTTCTTGACCGTCTAGAATTGAACTTTCTTTCATCTGAAAAAATGACCTAGAACGAGAACCTGAGTTTAGAATTTAAAAAAATATGTTATTGGAAAGTATATTTTTTTGTTTTTGTTTTTGTTTTTTAATTTAACTTACCCATTTCCAGTCACGGTTCATGTTTTAGAGGGCGAACAACAGTCGACTATCTTTATGACGTTGCAATCTAGGTGCTTTATTCATTCATTCATGTGTGATAAATGAATTTCTCTTATGGCTTCTCCAAATTGTGATTTTGTGAACATCTAATTTCAATTCGCTTTTAATTTGTGAGAGACTTTTCGAGGAATTCGATGCTTTTTGAGAAACTGCTCTTTCATCTTGTTTGGAAAGCTTCCTTTTACGTCCTGAAGAATGTTTTTTGCCATAAACATATGGGCTTTTTAGATAATTTTGAATTACGTGGTGAAATCTTTTATATTCTTCAGATATGCTTTTTATTGAAACATTTCTCTCGTGTAACATTTCAATTTTACCAATTTATTTTTCTGTAAGCCTTTTACTTCTTGGCATTTTCTAAAAAATATAACAAAACTATGAAATAAATTAATTAATTACTAATACTAACATAAATATTAAAAGTCTTCTATAATTTTACAACAACAAATATTTCAATTTTCTTTTTTAAATTTTCCAAATTTATTTAAACTTGCAATGTTTAGTATGGAAAATACTTTATTAAAGATATATCTTTATATTTTAATAGAGAGCCATGACTGCCTGGAGGCCCACCTTTATGGTATTGGGATTTTTATGAGCGCAAATTGTCCACTCTGTTGGAAAGACGATGTTGTGGACAGGAACCATCTGTTGGGATGCTCTGCTCTGCGAGGAGACTCCGAGGTGAAGAGATATAGACAGCTGCTGATGAGACATCGACTATTTTCTCTTGCTGTATTTCTTTCCTTGTTTCTTGTTATTTTGTAAGAGTTTGTCATTTTCTTATGCCTTTGGAAATAAAATAAAAATAAAAAATATTTTAATAGATTTTGTTTCTAGTGCATTATAAATATTTAAAAACTACAAAAAAATCCTAGGTGTCCTATAATTTTGCAACGCACTGTAGATTTATGAAACCGATAATGAAACCAATACATTGTAGATGCATATATGCAGGGTGTCCCATAACTATTTTTACAAACTTTAAAAGAACTCGTAGGTAGGGCACATAATAATGTAAAAAAATCTCAAAGCAAAATGGAATCGGAAACATACTCTTCATGCAGCTGTTAGTATTCATGTTAGAAAAATACCGAAATAATAGTGAGCCTTCCAACGATTGTTCGTCAAAAACTAATGCATCTTTCACAAAAAACACGTCATTAAAATTCATAGTGTAAAAACTCTATTCCTTTTCATGGATGAAGATTTTGGAAACAAGCCGATTGCATGTGTAACTTAACAGTGTTAAAAAATTAGACTAACGCTTCAACACTATTTCCTAAGTGATTATTTACAGTAAAAACTGAGCTTTTGACCCGACATTACTATGTGATTCTGATTCTTTATTATATGCCCTATCTTCCCTTAAAATTTTGTACCAATAGCTATGAGACACCCTTTATATTATGTTTTCTACAGCAACAAAAAATTCCATAAAATCATTTTTATATTTGTTGTTCAGTAGAGCGTTATTCAAGTGATTTAAAATCAATTTTCCATGCAATTTTTGATATTTTAGAAAAATATGCTCTAGAGACGAGCAGTGCTCCAATAAATTTAAAATTTTATTTTCAAAATTTTTATTTTGAAATTTGGACAAATAGATTTTAAATAACTAATATTTTAACACTTTCTGAAACTCGACGCAAATATTTCATATAAAGCTCACGATAACGATGATAAATTACATTAGCAAACAAACAAACAAAAAAAAGTGATATATATGGTTTTATCTGACTCATCTAGGTGATTTTACAATAAGACATGTTTTAATTAATCAGAAAACTTCATTTTAGTGCAAAGATCAAACTAAATAACTATTACAAGTGTGTAATTTCCAAAGCAGAAGTCAAGCGTAATTTGCATTTACGACGAATAAGAAAAGGAGAGTTCCAACAGAAATGCTTTACACCATCAAGGAAAAAAGTTCAAAATGTTCATTCACTACACAGTTATCTCCCGCGACACTTTTTTAACGATCTGAAAATAAAATTTCGGGAAAAAAATACGGGGCGTGGCTGTGTCATGGGCACGTTCGTGTATTTTACGTGAATGCGTGTATGTAAAGAGTAATATTTTCTTCGCTTAACCCTTTAACGCGCAGTGTTCCCGCTCTGGGAACACCAAACTCTGACGCTTTGACTGTTGCCAGTCACGAAGAATAGATTTGATTTCTATAAAAATAGTTGCGGATGATATAGCTCCACGAGAATTCTTTACTTTTTAGCACGTCCTTTCCTGTACAAAAATTGTCACGACTATTTTTAACAGCACTGACATCTGCTGAAAAATGGAAGAATGGGAGAACAGCTGGATAGATTGCCCAATGCTGAAAAAAGGGCAGCCGTTGCCATCGCTCGACTTAACTACCAGCAAGACGGCGGACGATTGAAACGTTCATCGTGTGACACAGATCGAGAGACCCTTTTTTGACGCAGCTGGCTGTGCGCACAGCATACATATATAGATATATAGATATTAAACTTTTTTCTTGCATTTGTAATATGCTCACAATATAATTCCTTAAGTAACACTTTGGAAGCGCCCAGTTGTTTCTTGAATTGTTACTCGCATTGTGTTTCTATTAAAATATAATGAAAAATATATAGGCATGAACAATGACTCACGATGCTTGTCTGCCCCAAAGCTAAGAGCAAATTATAAACGTTACGAAACTTTATATTTTCGGAACAATGTTTAAATTTTACAATCGTCAGACTATGATAAAAGTTTAAAGTAATATACTTAAGCTGAAGAACACGTAAATATTTAAGTTTTAGAATTTTAAAAGGAGAGAGAATAGTTTAAATCTTTATCCCTTTGAAGGGCAACCATTTCGCAATGCTGAAAAAGTACAGCCAGCTGCCGTCAAAAAAGGGTCTCTATATCTGTGGCACGCGATGAATGTTTCGATCGTCCGCCATCTTGCTGGTAGTTAAGTCGAGCGATGGCAACGGATGCCCTTTTTTCAGCATTGGGAAAGGGTTGCGCCTTAAAGGGGTTCAAAGGGTTAACTCAATCATATGGTTTTTTGCCTCAAAGGGTTAACTCAATCATATGGTGTTTTGCGTGGAGGGCTCTTGAGAAGCCCTTTCCAACCGTAAACGTTCTCTATATTTTGATTTGGCTTTTCGATGAGTGCAGGCCGACCTAGCATTATTTATTTTTATTTCTTACTTACAACTCTACTTTTTACCTACAACCTTTACAACCCTATATATATTCACTCTAACTATTAGGTTGTAACGAAAGTTTTCCGCCACTGCAAGTATTGCCTGCACAAGCAGTTCGCGTTGGTGTTTTTGCCAATATTTTGCGAAATGATTTTTGTTATTTGAAAGAAAAAGACTTGTTTTAGAGCACTGTGTTGTGAAATCTGCAAAACAATATCGTTATGATTAAGTATAAGGTGTCTGAAATGGAACTATCACGCTACCAGATTGAACCATCATTTACTCTCAGTTCTGTTGCAAAAAGTCAGCTACAGAATGGCACCGAATCATGCGTACAGATTAAGGTACGACTGTTGTATCATATGACACTGTGAAGATTTGGTACCGAAAGTTCAAAAACGAGGACTAGGACATTAAAGAAGCAGAGTGCTCTGGCCGGCCTAATGATGCTGATGAGGCTCGCCTACGACAATCTGTGGAAGAAGATAAAATATTCATCCACTCGAGAGCTAGCTAAAAGAGTTAACTCATAAACTTGACGTATAAGGTCAATAGCTGGGTACCGCGTGAGCTGACTCAAGCAAATCTGGCGGAAAACTTTCGTTACAACCTGATATTTTATACTAATGTTTTATATACGCGATCGATAGATTTTGTCGAGAGCTGACGAATGAAAAGCAAACGAACGTTCTATCTTCTCCGAGTCAAAATTTATACTAATGTGATGCAACGAAACGACCTCAAAATGGTGACGCTTCATACCTCCCCGCAAGCGATGGGTCACAGTCCTCATTCAACGTAACGAATTCTTTGATCCTTCAGCTAACGGAGTGGTCTAATTAAGTTTTGGATGGAGATGATAGATAGCAACAACATCAAACTGTATCCCCCGATTTTGCTATCATCACTTTCTGAATTGTCTCCCACTATGGAATCAAATTTAAAGATGTATTCACGTCAAAAATCGGATAAAAGTATTGTCCTTGCTTTTCCTTTATGGAAAGTGACGAAGTGGACGCCAAATAAATAACAGAACTTTAAGGATAGAAAAAGTTTAGATTTCTTTCCAACTGGTTTCACTTCTCTTCACCGTTTCCGCCATGATGTTTACTGAAGGCTGGTGTATTAAATGGATTGATGGAAGAAAAGACACTGAAGTAATTAACATATCATTGTGTATTATATACGATATTTATGTTATATTTGATTAAAAAATGGATATTTAAAATCAATATATTTCATTGAGTTAGATTTCATCGCTTGAATTGCAGTGGAATCAAACATATTCTCTCAAAACTGTTCAGAGAAAATTCTGAATTTGTCTTTGAATCTTGTAAAAATTAAATTTCTTCCTCTAGAGAGTTGGCCAAGTCTGATGCAAATTAACTCGTGAATATGATAAATTTTCACCTCGGTGGAACAAAATACATATTTTGGGAGTCAGCTATAGAAATAAGTAAAGAACGTCGTGACTCTCTCAAAACTATTCAGAAGAAAAACTGAATTTGATTTTGAGTGTTTTAACAATGAAATTAGCTTTTTCCCAGAATTGACCAAGTCTGGTACATATTAACTGTGAATGTCGTAAATTTTTAACATGTCATACATCAGCGTTTCTCAACCTGTGGGGCGCGTCCCCCAAGGGGGGCGCGAGAAAAACCAGCAAGTAGTGATGCATGTTTTTAAAAAATCATTTATTTATTATCATTTTTACTCAAAAATATATCCATTTTCGCTTAAAAAAATGTTCATTCAAACTTTACTAATAGCATAATTTTGTAGAAAATTCGACTAAATGTTCATTTTTAAAGATTAAAAAACCGTAAAAAACTGAATGTATGCTGAAAAATGTGAGGGGGGGCGCCACCGTAAATTAGCCTTTTTTGGGGGGAGCACGACGTTAAAAGGTTGAGAACCGCTGTCATACGTTTTAGGAGTCAGCCATAGAAATAAGTTAAAGACACGGTGATCGCCAGAATAAAGGAGCAAATAGAGGATTTGACAACAATCTCTGCACTTCGGTCACCTAGGGTGATTTGTCAGCGCCCTTGTCTAAAGTCGCTGGAGTTTTACACCACTGGCGTCAATATTTCTGACTAGTCAGTTAATACTGCCTATGCAGAAAGGTACTTTATCTTTCTCACGTGCATCCCGCTTCTCTTGAGATTCCAAATCCAAGCCAATGTAATGCCGTGGGACTAATCTTCAACCCCTTGTTGATTACTGTCTTCCTGTCAGCATTGAAATCAAGTTGCCAGGCAAAGAGAAACACGCCTGGCCACCCTGTAACGAATCAAACAAAAGTGTCCAACAGATTGACTTAAATCCCCTGTTAACACTTTTAAATTTTCGACGCCTGCCTTCACCCTCTTCAAGAAATATTCTGCAGAGGATTTGTCCGTCAGGATTTAAAATTCCCTCTTTTCTGTGTGAATCCCCAGGTTGTCTGCCTCACAAGATGTGTAGATATGTATCTTGATGCAGGTTTCGCCCACTTTCTTTGAATGCTTTGGAAAAGGAATTGTAATATGTAGAATTGAATTGGTAGTGATTTCGGAAGGAAAACCAAAACAGTATATTCCTGGATAAATTCACTATTTGGCACCAATATAGTGTCAAATAACTTTTCTTTTTTAATGTAAAGCTATTAAGTCTAATAACTATTTTCTTTGCAAAAGGAGTACGCATGAAACTTCACTGGATATATTGTGATTAGAATTGTATGAAAGAAACCAAACCTACTCCAATCGACTACATACTCAAAGTAACAAAGACTAATTATGATATTTCAGATTTATATGAATTTTAAATCTGAACTATATTTTTCTGTTGCATGAATTTTTAATGATGATTATGAAGTTACTTCTAACATCGCATACACTTCAGAACAAATTGTAAAAAAACAAGGCCTATTGAACCATGACGCTCTTTTTATATAATCGTTCGTTCGAACTATACTAGTTTTTTCCGAAACTAATTTATAAAAAAAGCGCATTTGGCCTAATAAAAGCGTACAAAAAGGCAAAATGTTACTCGTGAGCAATATCTTTTAGGTAGGCTATCCCCTCCTCTGGATACGCCATTCAGCATGGGTGCCACCAGGCCCGAATTGGCTCCTTTGGAGGCCCTCGGCTAGTGATTGAAAAGGGGGCCTCTCAATGAGGAATTTAGAGAGAAAAGAATATTAGAATATGTAACATTTAAAAATTGTTGTTGTTTTTAGGCTTACGTGCCTAAAAACAACATTTAACTATTTTAAACCTTTTGGGGCCCCTGACTTTTCAGGGGCGCCCCTCGATTCGAGGGGTTTCTGGGGTCATCCGCTACGCCACTGAGTGCGATTACTGGGGAATTACTATGATATACATAGCAAATTACTCTAATTTTAAAGTAGTATACACGTTTGGGTGGGCGGGGTCTCGACCTCTCAGTAGGCCCTCGTCAATCGCCAACCAGGCGACCTGTCCTGCGCGGGAGAAGTACTGTGTCCCAGCAGGAACGAAAAGACCATTCCTAGGAAGTAACGTTAGCCTCAAAAGGGAAGCTTCGCCATTGTGTCTTTGCAACGATAGGAGGGAGCAGGTTTAACCTGCGATCAATATTTAAAAATAAAAAGGTGACTGACCTCGCTTCTGAAAAAATTATATGCGTGCTCCTGAGTTTGAACGATTTCAATGAAATAAAATAAAATAATAAATAAATAAAAACAATTTTCGGCAAATACAGCTACATTAGTGAGATATTCTGTACTCAGTACTATTTTCAGACTTTAAAGTTGAAAAATAATGTATGATATGCATTTTTGTTTTTCAAAAATGCAGGTGTATTGCTGGGAAAACTGGAGGTCGGTGAGCAGGATTTTGTGTCTCATCTACTCAAAGGTTTGATTCTTTTTTACGTGGGTACAAGTAAAAACAACTTGTAATATGACATCAAACTGAGCTGGATGCTCGGTAGGGCTTATATGCCACCGTGTATTTACGTTCGTGTCCTGCTCTCGAGGAATAACGCAATCGGTCTCCCTATAAATAATTGCCCTTTCGGGAGATAGTGGTTTTTTTTCGCGCAAATCGTGGGAGATTTGCTTTCCTGCGGTGCGCTATTTGTCCGCCCTGTCAGAGCCTAGTTACTGACAGGTTAATCACGGAGAAGAATGCTTGCAATTCAGGATACTTACCCCCCACTTGGGTTCTCAGATCGTCCGGGAATGCCCTAAACTTAGCGCCGGATAATTCCTAGCCGCGGGGGGCGCGCAGCGAGCATCTAATGAACGCGCGACTGTTATGTTCGGAATGATCATTTCTCCCTTTCGAGTAAGAATTTCAGAAAAAATAAATAAATAAAACGGTCCTGGAGGTTTCAGTTGCAGTGGGAATTCTATTCGAGCTCCTTTTCTTTTAAAAAATTCTGTTATTAGACTTAAAAATAAATAAATATATGTATCAGGGGCTCAAAACAATTCAGACTGTTCCTGCACAAGCTCTACCAAATACTTTAATCAACAATAAACCTAAGAGCTGAGCCTTTGGTTTTTGTGCCTCTGTATATTTGTTATTATTATTTATTTATAATAAAAGTATTAAAATAATCGCTTAAAAAGTTCCTCATTTTTATAAATTTCATTACTTTACACTCGTCCTCACAAACGAATTAAATTCTACATTCCAACAAATTTTAACTTTTTTAAAACTTTATGAAAATTGTAAGTTTTTATCACAGTGAAATTGAACTGGGGTCGTAAAGTAGAGACTACGAAATCCCCGTCCCTTCTTGCAGCTTCGACAAGCCTTATTAAGGAAACTTTTTTACTCAGTAACGAATTTTTTTTTCATTCATAATATGAATAAATATACTGTTATAATTGAAGCCCCCCCCCCCTCAAAGACCGGAGAAAAAAAATAAGAACACAAATTTTGAAGATGCGAAGTCGTATTCTAAGCTTGTCCTTTCCAAAACTTCCCGCAAGTAACACTGTCATATTTTTATTTTTATTTAATTTATTTATTAATCGAAATGAATGTCGGCTGTAATGAAAAGCATTCTCTTGGATGAGGTTATTGCCTTACATTTGTCCGTGTATAAAACTGAATATTTCGATTAACCGATGAATATGACATTCATTCCTTATTGAACTCTCCCCCAAACCACTAAGAAAAAACAGTAAGAGCACAATTTTTGAAGTCGCAAAACTACAGTCATATACTATGTCCTTTCAAAAATTTCCCCACCAAGTAACGTGTTATGAACTTGTGTTTTGTGTTATGTCAAGCCTACACAAGGGGCATCTGCCTACACAGGGGGTGGCCTGAGCGGAGGACTTTTTAAAAGGTTCTAACGCGTATTCTAGTTACATCTGGAGGAAACCGCCCCAAAATCCACACCGTTAGATCAACAGCCGCGCGTAAGCCGGAACGCAGGACCTTCACACTTGGTCATCTACCCTGTACACTCGTCCATGGAGTGGCCTGATAGTGAACTTTAAGAAATTTGTTGATGAACTTAAATTAAATTGTGAATTCTTGGGTCTTTCACAGCAGTTACCTATTCGTAAATTTTTATGTGAGAGAGTTAACGTTATGTGAGCATTAAAAAATCTTTTTAATGGTTTACAACACGTAAAGGAAATCCTCTAACGTTCAAATAATTATTTTAAAATAATTTTAGGATAGAAAAGCCATTTATCCGATTTACGCAACAAATTGGCAATTTTGACTGCTTCACTTATCAAAACGTTAAGTTTAATCACACATTACTGCTTGCCCAGGGAAGGTTAATATTTCAGGAAATTTGTAAACTGATCAAATTGTCAAAAGCTTCACTCAAAGATCAGAACGGGTGAATCCTGACTAACTAAACTAATAAACTATTAAATTTTTATTTTCCCTACTAGATCTCTCACATGTCATCATGAAAATTCAGTATTCTGCTTTGGATTTCCAGCATTTTAGCTTTGAATTTAATTCCGGCGTTTGTTTCTGAATTTCTCATAGACTTTCTTAAGCTCTTTATCTGTCTCTTTTTTTTTCCCAGAAAGAAGAACGGTCCCTTCTGCTACTCTCTAATTTCTTTTCATAGTTTGAATTGCGGAGAGTTTTTCATATCATCTTTAGTTTGTCATTATTCACATGTGGCATCTTCACAATTTTTATAGCGCCATTTCTCGAACTGCGTATCAGAACTTTTATGTTTTTACTCTGTTCTCCGCTCTATATGCGAAGCCCTGAGGTTGTTACATTTTTCAGCTTCTTCATTGGCTCACGGGGAAGCAGTGACTTCAAAAAACCTTCGAATGACAATACAATTAAAACAAAAATCTATAAAACAGAAAATGCACCTGTTCTGCTTTCAGAGTGGATTCCATACCGATGATTAACACTGGCACGCGTCTGGCCCGAATACAGGAAGAAAAAAAAAACAACAAAAAGAAATGTAAGAGCAGGGAATGTCATTTGAAACAACTTATTTTCATTTTCTTTTATTTTGTGTTATATATCAGTTTAAATGTTATACTACTTTGATAGCAGCAACGACTTTCTCCCATCTATAATGACAAGGTTTTTTTTTTTTTTTTTTTTTTTTTTTGTGACTGAAAATGTAACTTAAGTTAGCCAAACAGTTCTAATAAAACGAAATAATGACACTCAATAATCTAACTATTTTCCTTCCCAAAAATTATGCACTTCTATTTTTGCTTTGTGTAATGGCATGCCTACACGAGGGGCATCTCTCTACGTAAAGGAGAGGGGGGTGCCTTTGTCGGAGGACTTTTTAAGGTGTTTTAACGCGTATTCACGTTACACCCGGAGAAAATCAACCAAAACTCCAGACCGTTAGATCGACAGCCGCACGATAGGCTTGAACACGGAGCCTTCACACTTCAGACGTCTACCATGTTCAGTCACATAGGCGCACCCACGGAGGGGGCTATAGGGGCTGAAGCCCCCCTCCTAAAATTGAAGAGTTAGATGTCAAAAAAAAACTTAAAAACTAAAAGTTGTCACTTATAAATTAAAATATTTTATTTTTAAAAATCGTCTTCGAATTATTCCCAAAATATCTTTTAGGAGAAAAAATTGGTTTTTAAATAAATACATACAGTTAGTATATGAAATACAGTTAAACTCGTTTGCAGTATCACTGAATAGATCAGATAATTATTTATGACTCTATAATGAGTTAATTTGATAATAGGCTTGTACTCCATGGGCAAGTGATACTGAATAGTTTGACGTTATAAGAGAGTTATAACTACAATCGAGGTCACTATAACCGAGTTCATCAGTATTTGAAGCCCTAGCCCCCACTAAAGTAAAATCCTGGGTACGCCACTGTTCAGTGACTTATCCATTCAGTCTCGGTGGGGGGTCCCCTATGTGCGTTCAAAAATAAGCTGAATAGAATTCGCAAACTTATGCATTCAAGACATAAGTTTAGAAAAAATAATTCCGAACTAGTTATTTTAATAACTAGCTGCGTAGCCTGGTTCTGCCCGAATGCATTAGGTGTTTGAACATAATTTGCCAAAAATTAGTTAATTAGTAATAATTGATAAACTGATCTGCTTTGTTTTCTATAAATAGACGTATATTTAATATGTATACGTGTTTTGCGGTTATTCCAAAGATTGGTGTTGATTTTTTAAAGATAAAATTTAATAAAAGATTATGTGGTTACGTTGAAGAAATATTTTTTGTCCCTACGGTGCAAGCACGTTGCATATAAGTATGTATGTATATGCAACATGTGTTCATATCAGGGACGTAACCATATGGGGGGGGGGGATAGGGGCCACCTCCCATGATGAATTTTTCGCCATACAAAATGTATATTCTGCACTCCCTTACCACACACATGTATACATATATGTGAATTGCAGTAGTCGTAGCCCCCAAGGCCGTAGCCAAGGGGGGGTTTTGGGGGTTCAAACCCCCCCCCCCCCGAAATTTTCAGTCACATAACTTACTGTTCGTAGAAAAAAAAATATCCCTTGTATCGCCAACTACAATTATTGCACTTCAGTTCATTCAAACCGCATGTAATTTTTTACTTGTTTCTCTGAGGATCGCAAAGTGATAAATTTCACTTAAATATGCTACTCTTTTCTCTGTACGTTATATGCATACCTGTCTTCTGAGTATGGCCAAAAGGAAATGCAATTTCCGTGGCACTTGCAAGCAGAATTTCTCATTCTCATCAAATAATTCTTTAAATAAACAGTGTTTAATGTATCATAGTAGTAGGAATTTGTGAAGGTGGTAGCAAAAATGTGCCCTAAGTACACTATGTACGGCTGCTTTATTTACACAATTTTACACAGTATTTACATTTCCCATAATTAGAATGCAGTATGATCGGAGCAAAAGCTCACATTCGTCTCAATGCTTCTCCACATTGGTTCTCTCTCTTCTTCTTTCACCCCCCCCCCCCGCTTACACGTAGAGAGAGACAAAAAAGAAATATCGTAAATAAAAAAATTTCTCTTTCCACAAAAAATAGTGAGTCATCTCTCGATTCCATCGGAGATCGAAACACGAAACAGTTTCACAGTATCGTGTTTATGACCTCTATAAATAAAAAAGTCAGAGTGATAAGTTTGTGATTTTTGGAGTTTGGGACATGTAAGCTCCAGTCTCGACCCATGTGGACCGGGAGGGAGATCCTACGTTGCATTATTCACGTAACCAGTCCGCTACTCCTTAGAATAAAAAGAGAGTGGCACTGCGGACAGCAGGAGTTTAAAAAAAAAAAAAAAAAAAAAAAAAAAAAAAAAACATCCGCTGCCTGGCTAGTGTCGCCCCTCTCGAGTCAGCGCCCTAGGCAGTCGCCTAGTTTTCCTATATGGTCCAGCCGGCCCTGCTCTGTCACACAGTGCTTGTCATTCTTTAAAGGCTGCACTGACACAGAGGTTCGCTACGCCCGATAGGATATTCCTTACATAGCACTGTTTCAATTTGGATGCATTATTTTCGCAGCTGGAGATCATACTTTGTTTAATTTTAATTTCAGTGTGCTGAAAAAAGTACCATATTAAAACATAAAACTTGAAACCCCCCCCGAAAAATTTTCCTGGCTACGGCCTTGGTAGCCCCCCATGAAAAATTTCTGGCTACGCCACTGGTTCATATACATACACGCGTTCATATATACACTACGTGTTCTGTTACCACGAGTTTATGAGTTTGCAAATAGTTTACTTTTTTTATGGCTATTAGGTTATTATGTTTAACCTTTACACATCAACGCTATATCCTGCTCACATATTTATCCAGAACATATAGCTGAAAATGTATTTATTGATGTTAAAAACCGAGGTTATGCTTCCAAATGTATCATTATAAATGTAAGCAAATTATATTTGCTTGGAAGTCCCTGAAAATTTTAACGAGGTAATGTATTTTGAATATAAAAGCGAATAGTCACTATATCCAAGTTGATGTATATTTTAATCATCACTCAGTAATAATATTGTACTTAAACATCTGACTTTTATAAGACATCAGTTGGGGAAAGTGGACCGAAATGATCCTAGCGGGCAAAACGATCCACATATGTTTTCTTATAGATACAGGTAGCGCTTTCTACCGGATAACACATAAACTAGTTGTGCCAAGTCCAGAAGAAGCAGTGGCGAGGTATCGGTGTATTACGTGTCTGAGTAGAATTCTTCAAAAAACTGGGTTTTATCACATCTCTTGTAAGTTAATTCCTAACTTTCCAATTTATTTATAAATACAGTCTTTAATGTACAGATACATGACTTGGTTTATTGAATGGAGTATGTTTTTAGATGTGAATTACACTTGTTTAGTTCGTTATGTTTCTCGGCGTTTTCCAGTAATATGACCTAGAGTGGGCAGCCATACTGCCGTGTAAAATGATCCTTCGACTGAAGAAACTTGAACACCGGGTCCTAGTCATCATGGCAGCCCTTCAGATGTTCTCAAAATGTGTGACTCCCCATTACATTATTTATTTCTGCGTTTATTGTAGGACATAATTTTTAAATTATAATTTTGAAGTGTTCCATTTCATTCTTCGTGACACTTTTTATTTTAAAATTTTCATAAAATAAATTATGCATACTACATGATTCTAAAACTTATTTCATTTCATTATGTAAAGTCGAATAAGTCGAATAAGTGATATAAAAGTCATAATTACTTTTATATCTTTTATTTTGCCGATTTAAAAAAATTTCAGTTATTGTCAAATAAAGGATTATTTTTTCCTTGGGTGAGGGTAAAATGATCCTTTGGACTCTTTTTCAAAATTCTATGTTTTATTTTTTTTATTATTTTTTTTTTTTTTTCGTTACTCAATTTAGGTTTAAAATATGTTTAAAGTATGCTTATGATACAAAATGTAGTGTAAAGTATTGTGGTAAAGGGCCAAAATTTTTTTTAACGTTTATGTTATTTTATGGAAGTTTCCCCTCAAGGAGATCCTTTTGGGCCATTTTCCTTTAAATGCTTTCGTTCATCCTTACTGCATTTTATTTAAATAAGTCTTATATCGTTAATTAAAATATAACTTTCCTATTCCTTATTTTTATCCTTTATATAGTCTGCCATCTACAATATATGTGTATTTAATATCAGTCAGATACAGAAAAAGTTCTCAACTAGGTAGCATATTATTGACTCTAAAGCAGTCGCCAGCTTACTTAAGTGAAATTTATACTTTTTCTAGATATAAATAAGCTTTAACGTTTTCAGTTTTTTCAATGCAATAATGAATCGTGTATATTAAGCAGGCATAGACACTATTTCCAGCTCTTCTTGTTTCTTCGAGACTCGTAATTGAATTATTTATATTTAATATACCTGTAGTTAGCATAATTTCGCCTTAGAAACTTTAGTTTTTGCATTCAAATTGCACTTACTTTAAATACTGTAAAAAAAAATATTTGTGCTCAGAAAAAAATACGATAAATTTTTTCAATTTGAATGAAATTTACAAACACGTTCTGACACTCAAAACAGAATGTTATTGCTTTACTGTGACGTTCTTTAATTAATCGTTTGTATTCTCGTCCTGTTTATGCAAATAAACTTATGAAAAACGCATAGCAATTTAACTTATAAACCTAAATTGGTTGCATTTAAAAGAGAATTATTGGACAAACAAGGTACTCCAATTTAGAAAATAACGATACATCAAAATAGAATTGACTTTGCAAAATAACAATTATTTATTTTAACGTAACAGGCACTATACCAATTTCACATCAACACGTGATGGCTATTCTATATTAAATATGCTATAAACATTAATTTAAGTAGTTTCATTTGTTTTTAAATGACAACTAGCAATCGAAAAAATTTTATCTTTGATAAATTCTACTATTTTCCTAGTATGTGTATTTTTGAAAAGCTCATTTGAAATTTAAATTTTTGATTCAGTCAACTGAATCAAACTGCTAAACCTCCCACGAAGCTTAACGATATCCATCCCCCCTTCCCCTCATTAGGAATGTAATTTTGTCCGTTGATTTTGAAATCAACCGCACATTTTAAAAATATATCTAACCTATATTTTAAACACTCTATATTCAAATTCATCATCTCTATGCTTGAATTGACATGAAAACAGAATTTATGAACTCATTATATTTCTATTATTGGGCACTTTTAACAGCTTTAACGTTTAAACTTTCATCATTGTAGATTTGTCAGCAAATTTTTATGAAAAATACTAATAAAAATTAGAGGTATAAAAACACAAAGTAAAAAATCTGAAACATCATTAAAACTTTTTAGATTTATTACCAAAACACCACTTTATTTCTCGCAACTCTATAAATGCAAGAAAAACATTTAAAATATTTCAGCTGGCAGTACCTTTTATCTTTCATTGCTATATGGTTATTTTTACAATATTAAACTTTTTCTCTTTCTCGATTTTTAAGATAACTCTGATCACGAGGCATTTTTTCTTGGAAGTTTCGAGAAATTCAGAAATAAATCTTATTTTATACCAAGTACTGTTTTTTCTTGCGTTTTACACTCTCTCTTCGGTCTGAAACTTCTTTAATGGTTTATGTACTCTTCAAAACTTATAAATTTTGCACTGTCGGCAAATATAAATCATGAATTTTTTTTATTGGTTTTCCACAGACCATTTTTTACTCTTATCTCGCAAGTTTTATTTCCAACTATCTATTATGTAAAAGGAACAAATGTATTATTTGTATAAAAAAAAGAAGAAAGAAAGAAACACTGTATAATTTAAACGTATCAAATCGCAATCGGAGTTATTGTCTAAAGCAGCAATCTCGAACAGGCTACACGAGTGCCAAAAGTAGCGTTTATAATAAGGCATATAAGGCATTCATGTCTGGTATTGTTTGTAATTTGTAACATGTATATATTAAAAAGACACAAACGTTGAGCCGTGATAGCTCGGTCGGCAGAGCATCGAACTCAGAATCGGGGCCTCGCATCGAGGCTGCACCATCATGTATACAGGACAAAATCATGTCGGGAAGTGTATCCTCTTGCTGGGTATGTCAGTGTAGGTGGAAGCGGAGGCAGAACAGTAAATGACCACTTTTTTTTTTGTGATGCTCTGAATGCCAAATCGCAACAAATCTTAGGAGTCTCAAGACAAAGGTTGGTAGCTTCAAAGCAGTTCAGTACGTTAAACATGTCAGTCTTAGGTGTTCAATTAAAAAATCTACTTTTTTAATTGAGGAGGAGAGAAAACGAAATTCAAAAAACTTGTTTTTTAGCCTTAAAGTATTACTTCTGTATGGCAATCTTTTTGTGTTCATGTATCTTTTTTAAAAAGGATAAACAATTATTGCGTCAAAAAGAGAACTTCCAAGTTCACTCTTTCAAAATTTAATTTCCTGCAGTTTCAGTGGTTGTTCTTTTGGTGGTTACTCCTTGCAAACACGGATGATGAAAGGCTTATGAATTTCGCATTTATTCATTTTCATTCAAGAACTGCTCATGGTTTCTTGTCATGATGTTATAATTTTGGGTTTCAGTAAAATAAAATTCTTCATCACAAGGTTTCGCGACCTATACTCTTGCAGCTTTGGCTGGTAAGTATGCAGTAGTTACAGAGTCGACGAAACAAATTTCCAAACCAAAATTAACAGGTCGATTATCCACTCCGAAGAAATAAAAAATTATCGTAATCCATTAAAAATGTAAAGCCAATCTATTCCCAGCTTTTGACTGTGATAAAAATCTTGAACCTATATTCTCCTATCGATGCAGTGATGCAAGCATTAACACAAGGCAGCAGCATAACTGGAACAGAAAAGGAGTTTCCACCAATGCCTTTTTCCAACTATGGAAGAGAATAGGCTAAGATGCCACATGCGATTAAGTGTCACATGCAAGAAAGATTTTGTCCCAAGTTGGCCGATATAGTTCGTCATTTCTCTTAAGAATTGCTCCTTTATACTTAAAAGTGCTTAAGCTGTCTTGATGAACCTTAAAACTTAATGTCTTCTAAAGAAAAGTCAATAATTTTCACATTAAAACTAAAAAAATATTATTGCTTTTTTAATATTAAAAGAATTTTAAAAAATATGTTTCAAATAAAGAACACAAAGTTTAAGTAATATCAAACTGCATTCATCAATACATTTTTAGATACTTCAAAGTCTTTTATATTTGTAGGAAGGAATTATGTCAATTTTAAAATTGTATTAAGTTTTATTTTTTTCTCCCAAGAAAGCTTCAGAAATTGTTAAAATCACTTTGCAATATTGGATTTGTAACCTTACGCTGAGCTCTTTTTCTACAAAAGCTTACTCTCTTCTAAATGTCTAGCTCTTTTAAAAAATATTGTGTATCAAACTCTCCTTCTCACCTCAAGAGAGAAAAAAAAAGTTACCACATTCACGCAGCTTTTTCGTAAACACCGACATTTTGGACAGTGGGTTGACTGCCAAAATTAAATTTCCCTTTCTTCTACGTCCCGTCTGTCAGATACCATCCCACTTTTGTTTAAAATCCTCCACCGGCGGAAGTTCTCTATCGTAGAAGATCTGCATCCGCGTTCGGGTGAATCATTGAGTATTCCATGGAGTTTCATTGGCGACACCCATCTCTTTAGAAGAGTGGTCTTCCCTGCTCTCTGCAGCAGGATCCTTGAACAACCTTGGAACCTTCTCTCGGACCTCTGGCCTCGACCCCAGCCTCTTCAGCACCAGCCGGAACAGAACTTCTCGCAATGGCCACGCTCACGCAAAGTCACTGACACATCCGCCAGTTTTCGGAGCTTCTAATATTTCTGGCACAGGCTAAATAAGTTCTGATAACAACTGTTTCGGAACTTGGCACGGAACTAAGTGCTCTCTCAACGTCCACGCGGTCAAAAAGTTTGTTTTATAGCTCGTTTCAAAGGAGGAACTCGTCAGATATTGCCAGACAGGAATCAGGAAGGGGCGTCAGAGCTCAGAACCGGAGCTACAGAAAAATATTTTTTTAAAGAATGTGTGTGTGTGTGTGTGTGAGAGAGAGAGAGAGAGAGAAAGAGAGAGAGACTGAATTAAAACTACATAAAATTTTGAATTATATGGTTTTTAAATCTGTTACACTATTAATTTCGTTTGTTCATACATTCTATCCTTCACTATAACATTCATCCTCTGGAGGTCATGGCAGAGTGGAAGTATATCATTCACCTTAAAAGTTCAAGCAGTTATTCACTATAAACAAGACTGTCCGTATATGTTGTAGCGTATTGGAATTGATTTGTATTTTTACTTCCTTGTATGAAGTAAAAGGAATTATAGCGACAGCAGAAATTTCAATAGTTTGATTTTTGATGAAAAAATCGATTTTGACTACCTCTGAAATTACTTTGAGGAGTTTTTACGGGTTTCTCAATGTATGCATGTTCGTATATATATCAAATCGCATATCTCAAAAACTATTAGCAGTAGAATACTGAAATTTTATATTTAAGATTTTTGTAACATCTAGTTGTGCATCTCTCTTTTTGGTTCCAATCCACGGAATAGTTTATTCACAAGGCCACCCAAAAAAGTTTCAATACACTAAGGTTTGTGGAATCTTCAATATATTATGTCTATAGTCAGTCATTGTTTGGGCTATGCCCAAAATCTCGCCAACTCTCATCAACCTTGGCGAGTTTACCGAAATATCGCCAAAGTTGGAGCCAAAAATAATTACGTAAATGGCATAGCTCCACGACTTTTAACTGTAGAATGTTCAAATTTTTACTTAGAAGTATTACTAACAACTAGTCGTGTATGTCCCTTTTTGATTGCAATCGACTGAGTAATTAATTTTCATGATCATCCAAAAGATATACTTTTAGTACATTAAGGTCAATGGATACTTTCAATTCATTAAAAATTAGTGGTCAATCACTATTTGGGTTATGCACAAACCCTCAAATTATATCCTAGGTTGGCGGCTTTCGGAGAAATATCGTCAAAAAAACTGCCAGAAATAAATCTTTGAAACAATCCAGCTTGGAAATATTTTTTTATATTTGGCCAGAAATCGCTAAACCTTAATAATACTGCAGTATTGTAGCTCAATTTCGAGTGAAGTGCATCGAAAATAGTTATGATTTAATAGACATAAAAGGAAGTTATGTGGTGTCCCGATCAGATTTTTTTTCGATATTGAAAATGAGAGACGTTATGAGAGTGATAACTACGAATAGCCAGATAGCCTTTTGTTGTTGTATGCCACCAGAGAATAACAGATCTTGACCAAGTCAATAGCGTTATTCATCGTATCTTGTGTGCCGCACAGCCAGCTGTCGTCAAAAAAGGGTCTCTAGATCTGTAGCACGCGATGAACATTTCGATCGTCCGCCATCTTGCTGGTAGTTAAGTCGAGCGATGGCAACGGCTGCCCTTTCTTTCAGCATTGGGCAATCTATCCAGATGTTCTCGCATTCTTCCATTTTTCAGCAGATGTCAGTGCTGTTAAAAATAATCGTGACAATTTTTTACGGGAAATGACGTGCTAAAAAGTAAAGGATTCTCGTGAAGCTACACTACTGGCCAAAAGTATTGCAAGTTTGAAAAACCTAACCATCGTGTCAGGAATAAGCCCAGAAAAAGTGCACAGGAAATTTGCCAGATTTAAATATTTTTGAGACTTTATGTAGTATAATTGGAAAAAATACATTTAAAAATCACCTAAAGACAAAATGAGAGCTTTAGGAACCAATAATTTAGGTTGGCCCGATGAAACACCGAAAGAAGTGTTGTAAAACATTGTGGATTCCATATCTAAAAGAGTGGCTGTTGTGACTTAAGTCAAGGCTGCTCAACAACATAATAAATGATTTTTAGTTCAATTGCATTTATTTATCATCCTCTTTTTGCAGAACTTGAAATTAATTCTTTATTTAATTTTATTCCGGCGAGCCAAAATGTATTATGATTTCTATGATAACTTATATATTTTTTATGCTATTTTTTCAATAAATTAAAAAATTATTTTTGTTCTTTAACATAATGCTATCTTGTCTCTGAGGTCATTAATTTAACATGTTGACATTAAAAAATATCAATTATATTGATTTTTCTTTTTGACAGGGGAGAGGGGTCTTAATCTTGAAAAGGGTTAGATTTCTGAAACTTTCAATACTTTTGGCCAGTAGTGTATGTGATATGTCACCCGTAACTATTTTTATAGAAATCAAATCTATTCTTCATGACTGGCAACAGTCAAAACGTCAGAGTTTGGTATTCCCAGAGCGGGAACACTGCGCGTTAAAGGGTTAAGATGAGCTATATTTCTTGTTTAAAAGTAGGCACTTTTATTTTTTAAATTTTCTGCAAAATGAGGGTTTAATTGCCTTTTAAAAAGAATATCCGGTATCATCCGCGTACAACTGTGACTTGTTAAAGGTGAGTATTTCTGGCGGAAATGTCGCCAAGCATCCCGATGTGCATCCGTGACTAGATCATTGGGTATGCACGGCCAGTCTTTGGACTCCAGTATCGCCACCCATTCACATCGGAAATCTCTTCTCATTTACATACCTTCATTGCCGGGGAATCCTTGAACAACCTTGGTGCTTTCGGACCTTCTCGACCCGACCTTACCCTTTCTTTGCTAGCCGGAACTATTTTCACGTAGACCAATTATTTCTGGTGCCAGTAACTTTATAGGCAAACAGGAAGGAGAAAATTTACCAGGAACTTTTTAATTTAGGACATCTATGCCGTCGGCCAAAAGGGCGAGAGTGGCGGCTGTTTGTTCAGAGTTATTTGAATGCATGGGCACTGTCATTTTATCCCGTGATTTATTTGTAAAATGTGTAATTTCAATATTTTAAAGCTGTTTATGGCGATAAAGGGATTAGTTTCTTTAAAAAATTAACTATTTGTTTCAATTGAGTTTTATGTGAAGGTACATTTTTTCCACAGCACGCATTGCTGTTGGAAGACTATGAAGTAGATAGATTGACCGTCAGCTCTCTTTAGAACAACGAGGAATGTTGAAAAAGAAAGGAACTCCCTTATTAATTTTTCAAAAGAACTTCATTGACGCATGACACAAATTATTTTCTTTAATTGAAAACTAATTATGAAGTGTAATTAAATAATATTAAACCAAAACTTGTAAGGATTTTTTTCTTTAATGCGCATAAGTACTTTAGCAATAACAGTCCCTTTTCTCTTTTGAGAGAGAGAGGGGGGGACTGCTTCCTGTAAGGTTTGGTTAACTATAAAGTCAAAAAATAATCTTCGGTAGGCACAACTCCGTCAGAGATTAAATGAGGCAACCAAAAATTTATGAGAGAGGTGCCCCAATCATGTTCATACTATGTACTTTAATTTCTAACAGTTGATACACTACAATCTGAATCATACGCTTGTGTGTATGTTTTGAAGAATACGTGACCTATTGTGGAAACAATACAAAGATGGTTTGTCTGATCAAATCAAGTGATTTTCTTCCATGCGTGAAGCGATCTCCATCTTGCAGCGGTATTCACCAAACTACACGACTCTGCGAGTCAGGTACCTGAATTTCCTATTTGACTCTGAGAGAACGTAGAAATTTTATTGTTCAGATTTCATAACTTTTGGCATGGTGAATACTGTTTTCCCGCCAAACTTCGAAATAACTTGCTCTGCTGAGTTAACTCGTGGTGAATACGACCGTTAACCGCATATGCTGAAAGTGGTTTGATTTTACACAAAATATCTTATAAAGTTACACATTCAGTGAAATGGTTTGTACTCGATATTAAATTTTGTAGTCATTTTCACTGTTCTCTGTTTAGTACGTATAGGATGTTTCGATCCTTAACGTTGTTGTTCTTTTCTTTTGTCCATTAAAGTACTTTTCAGAAAATCATAACTTTAAATAGGGTAACCCAATTCAATGGATGTTTTGAATTTCTAAAGTCAAATTAGTAAAAAAATTCTGTAAGAATATTTACCTAATGTTTTTCTGTTTAAAAAAATACTTATATTTGTATTTTTATAATTTTAATAAGGATAAAAACCTTTGAGACCAATATTTTCAATACAGGCTTCCATAAATACTACATAAAAAAAGACAACATAAAAGTTGACAACAGTTGAAAATAAGTGACAAAAATAAAATTACATTATGCTGTGGTTGCAAGTAACTACTGCAAAATGTGCAAATAAAAATAATACAATTTTTCTCAGCGTATAAAGAAAAGTTGCTTTCTGTAACATATTTTCTCCCTACGTTTTCTTTGCCAGTACAGTGGCAATGCCAGAAAAGTAGTATTACAGGTTGAGTAATAAACGAATCTTCGCAATCATCAAGAAACACTTAACTCCCCGAACGTTTATGTAGTACAAGGAATCAATAAGAAGAAAATCTGTAAATTTACACAAAATTTTGATTTCGTAGTTGATTAAATATTTGCCATTTCACAATTGAATACAAAAAAATCAAACTGTTGTATCTTTTTACCCTTTTAGAGACTATGATACTAAATAAATCCACCTACATATAACTATGTAAAGTATATAGATAAAAAGCGAAGAAGAGAGAGAGAGAGAGAAATTGTGTATCAAAAATAAAAAGCATTCATATTCATATTCATATTCATATATTAAGTATTTCAAAAAAATAGCAAACAAAATGACAAGAAAAGTAGAATACTTAATGTTAAAGTCAAAATCATGATTTTAATATAAATATAATTAAACAATAAAAATCTTGAAAAAAAAACAAAAATAGTCTTGATTAATAAGAATCATCTCACCTTCATTTAATGATAAACAAATGCATGAACAAAATATTCATTCCTATTTATTGTACTCTTGACTACAGTAGAATCTAAGTAGTTTGTAATTATTAGATGCCGTTTAATAAAATAGGTAGACAGATTATATTAGACATGCAATGATCAAAAGAGAAGTTTTCTTACACATTGTGTACAAATATACAGGGTCGTAGTGTGGAAAAAGATTTGGGGAGCGCAAAAAAGGTTTAAAAAGCAGAATTTCTCACAAAAATGCATGATTTGTTGACATCTAATTAAGAAAAATGCAAAATTTCGGATGGTGCCCAGGCCCCCAGTGCATCCTGACTGTCTTTGTCCTTGCAAATACACATATACTGAACACTTTTACAATATTTTTCTTTCAAGGCATAAACTATTTTGAAATACAAAAATACAAACGTCAAGAATTCAGTAATAAAAATCGATTTTACTGTTGTGCCGAAAGATACCGGAGGGGGAAAAAAAAAACTTTTTTTTTCAAAGCTGATAAATGTCAGAAAAAGTTTCCCTGCACGTTTTTCCTGGCGTGTCAGTAGTTTTCGAAATAGTTTATCCGATCGACAACAGAAAAATTAGAAATGGTTTTCTTTCGGTTAGGGTCATCAATCAGTCGAATTCGATTCTAAAACCTGTCATCAGCGATTTCGAGTGGTAGCAACAGATATGGGCCTTGATTTATATATTCTGTAACGTCAACTATACCTTTTTAGATAAACCATTACTAATAAATCACACCTTATGGACCTGATCTTACAGTATAAGACCTGATATCGATTTTCTTTTCTTCGTTTTTAATATAATCTACTCCTCGTAAAATTTTTATTCTTGCTTGAAAAAATGATAAACTCACAGGCTATAATTTAGAAAGAGAGTACAGAATGTTTTCAAGAAATTAGTTTATCATTGTATTATTACTATTATTTATATATACAAAAACATTAAAATTTCAAATCAAATAAAAGGATAGTATTTGGACTGTAAATATATTCGTCATGGAAAACTATTTCAAGCTGAGAAATCGCATATATATATAGCGTAGATCTTCAGATATTTATTGCTATCATATTTATGCAGACGATCTCTTAATCGGAATCATTTGATTTAAACCTTCATCTGGTATTTTTAAAACTACCCCGTTGAAGATGAGTTGAAGCCCGTTGAAGATCAGTGAGAGTTTAAAATTTGTCATGCTAATTTCAAAAATGAAGTTGGAAAGTCACTCTTGATATAAGGTCACTCTTGAACTTTCGCATCTTTGGTTCTTTTTAACTTGTAGATGTGTCCCAGGTAGAAAGTTCATTATGCAGAATTACAGATTAATACCCTCACTTCCAAAAGTTAAGCACGGAGAGGAAAATATTAATGCGCGTCCCCATAGAAATGCCATCATTGACGACTTTCTCGATAGGAGAGGATTGTGCGTATGGAATATCCGCCTAACTAGCCGAAACTTAATCCAATTAAAAATCTTTGGGATGCCTCAGCCGTAGTATGCAAACGTTTCCCACCTCCAGCCCAGAACTGCCTCCAGCCCCTCTCAGAGATTTAGAAACTGCCCTACAGGAGTAATGGAGATTACCGGACTCTGCGCGGTGTTTGATCACCTCATAAGAAGCATTATCACACGCTGTAAACTTTGCATGAGGGTATGGGGTGCTCATATACTCTATTAATGTCAGTTTTTGTTTTGTATCTAAACATAATTTTGTTAGTCACGCAAATATGACATCATCTTATAATTTATGAAAATTCAATAGTTTTTTAATCTCTGTATGTAATACTTTGTTTTGTTTCATGAATAAACATAGAGCTACTTACTTGCAGCATTTCGTGTCAATCATAGCAATACTTGTTCATTTTTTTTCGCATTTTACTGAACCGTGCTTAACTTTTGGAAGTGAGTGTATTTATACCTAATACTGTTAGTACTTTTAAGTATAAGAAGAAGGTTTTTCACGTCTACTATTCCCTAAATAGTGTCAATATTATAAAACAGAGCCAAAAGCAGCGACTCTAGCTTATATACTATTGAATCAGTCATTGTTTCAAACTGGTCATTAACAAAAACATCTGGCTTTTTATAAACGCCTTTAGAAACTGCTTATTTCTCTGTAATTTCCTAAGTATATTACTAGCATTAAGTAGACAATTTTTTGGTGCATTTTCATTTTTGGATATTTGTTCTGTAGTAATTAAAAAGCTATTTTATCAAGACAGCCCCTTCATGCACTATAAGCATCGTAAACATCTAACCAGCTAACTTTTCCGTCTAACGAATAAGTACCAGAGCTTCAAATTTGTAACTAAAATGCAGCTGTTGCAATGACGTTAGATCACTACGGTACACTCTGCGAAAATATCGGTTTTCTTGTAAAATGGCAAACTTACGAATTTTAATTTCATTTTAAGAAATTTTAGGTAGAAATGTTTATTTTATTTATTTATTTTATTTATTTATTTATTTATTACATGTAACTTATCGGATTTGTTTTATACGAGTAATAAACAACAAAGTTTATCACTAAGGTTTTGATGATAAAAAGCTGTTTCCTTTTTACTTAGTAGATTCCTTAATAATTCGTGATTTTATTTTTTTTTATTTTATTGTTTAATCTTTAGAGTTACAATTTGAGTGACCTTCTCATAATCCACGGGAAGTTTTCTTTTGTAATCAATATTTCACGAATAAGCTCACCATCAAACAAAAAAGTTTGCTCTCGTAGAGCGGCAGAGAATATCTGACTTTGACAAATACTTCTCGAGTAGCTTACCACTTTTTATGCTAATGAGCAGTCGACATGCTTTGTTCCCACAGGCATTTAAAAAGTGATTCTTGATAAAGTGTGTGTGGTAAGATACTCTCCGACTTGTTAAGATAACACTCTTCTCTGTTGTTTTAGGATGTCTGTAGTACCTGTTGGAGTGCTAATGTGTTGGCCTACAGGAGACGCGTTGTCCGAAGGTTGAAATCATGCCTTGAATAATAAGAAGGCCTATCTGAATGAAATTATTTTTCAAACTGCTAATTTAAAAGTTATTTTTTATACGCTTAAATAAGGTAATCGGAGTTCAGATGGAGGCATATTTAGTGATTAGATTTTTACAAGTTAACATGAAATACTAAAAAATTGGACAATATTTTAAATCTCAAATAACGAACTAAAATAAATTAAAAATAAGATATAATTTTTTCAACACAGCATATTCAATTTGATATTTGTATTGGCAGTAACTTCAGTAGTGAGTTTGATAGGTATATTTCAGTGACATAAATATCTAGTACAAACACACAACTTCTTTTAAGTTACAACAGATGGTTAATCGAACACTTCGATCTGTGTTAGATTAACCATCGGAGCAATTTTTCATAAATTAAACACAAATAGTTGCGTCCAACTTGACATGTGTTACTATTGTGTTGCTGTTTTAAAATTTATTGTAATAAAAATGAAGAAGCAAAAAAAATAATATGGCAAAAGAATCTAAGTGGTGAATAGTTTTTTTCTATAATAAACAGCTGCAACATTTGTCAAAAATCATTAAAGAGCTCAGATATTTAAAAAAAATCAGAAATTTAAAAAAAGAGATTTTTGCTTTTAAAAACGCCTTGGCGATAAAATTAAATAAAAGCATTAGTATCTGCCATCTGACTTAAAAGTCAACTACTTAACTATGCATTCCATTATTTTCGATAATTTCGTTTAAAACTTTCTAACAGGCAACCAGGCACACGTGCATTTGTCAGCTGATAACGCCGGTGAGACTTTATTTCAGAATGTCAACCAAAACTCAGACCACTTTCATCAATAAATCTGAAAGACGAAATACAATTGCTTTGCTTTCGGGAAGGCACTGCATCATTTATCAAGAGTACAGAAAATAAAGTTTGTTTTGACGGCTTAAATTTTTAAAACGAAAATGCATCTTTTGAAATAGACGTCAAGCCATGTTAAAAATCTGCTTGCCTCAGTGCTGTCTAAAAGTTAACTTGTTAAAAGAAATTGTAGTACGAAGATATTAATGATTTATAAACTTAACTGACTTTAAACTAATTTATTATAAAATACAATATATTAATTTTTTTTAGCACTGCCATATGACATTTTCTTACAAAATCCTGTAATCGTCAAAAATATAGATACAATAATACCCCGACTTATGCGATACGTTGGACCGAGTGATAACCGCGTAAGTCGGGGTATAATTTCATACATAAACATGTACATACAAATTATTTTTAATTGAATCCAGAGACTAAAGAAAACTATAATTTAGGGGGGAACGTTAATAAAATCTTAGATAATACATACGTATAAAAAAAAATATATAATTAAAATTATAAACCTGAGTTATTTTGGAAGTAAACAAAAAACGAAACGACGAGATTTGAAAATCACGTAAGTCGTAACGTAAATCGAGGTATTATTGTATTCAGATTTGGATTGAATTATCCATGATGACCATCCCTTAATTCATTTTAACAAGTTTCTACTCGACGTCTGTCCGTATATATGTAATGTACGTATGTATCTCGCTTAACTTCAAAACCAATTGGACACAGAGTGTTGAAATTTTGTATATAGGACACTGTCGTCATATCCATATGTGCGTCTTCTTTATTGATTTCAACACACTTTATATTTTATTTACAAGGTCACCCTAAAAAATTATAATAGGTTAAAGTCTGTCGGCAGTCCTTGTTTGAACTGCATTTCAGAGTCGTTGATCTACAGGGTGGCCATAATTAAACTGCAGGTGTTCAAGAGGTGCTGGAGAGAAAACTACCAGCAATATTCCAGTGAAACTTGGTATCTACACGTTTCAGAACATGCGCAAGTCAAATATGCAATAAAAAAATCGCCATTTTCACCCGATAGATGGCGCTATATCGTGTTTCAATGCTTATGGACGTCCTATATGCAAATTTTAAGCCCATCGAACAGTGTGAAAACAAGACCCCATTGAGTAATGCTCCATCATGACTCTGAATAAGAAGAAACGTGCATTGTTAGTGAAGATATTCTATCAGAATGGTAGCAGTTATTCATCTACTCCGAAAGAATACCGGCGTATGAAACAATTAAGAAGAGGTCCAATAAATGTCCATGAGAATAAAAAATGGTTTACTTGTTCTCCAAAGCATCTTTATGAATTGTTTCATTTGTGATCTTAATTTACGTTCATTTTTGATTACATGCTACTGTAAAAATTTAATGACTGAAGCGAATCGTATGGAATTTTGATAAATTGTAAATGATGTTTTATATTGTTTATATGCCTCTTAGAATGTCACTTTGCTCGGTCTTCGGTTTTGGAAGTTGTATAGGCCACCGGCGAGCTTTGAAATACGGTACAGCGCCCTCTATCGGGTGAAAATGGCGATTTTTTTTCGGCTCAACTACACTTGCAGTTTAATTATGGCCACCCTGTATTTCAAAGGAACTTATATTCTACCCTGACATTCCAGGTAGGATTGTTAAATCTATGTACAAATATTTTATATTAATAAAAACTGATGTTCTAGCAATTATGTGTAACAAATTAAGTACCATATCTCACTTTCATATTAAATAACTTTAAAAAACTGATCGTAATTTAATAAACGTGCAAGGAAGTCTTTGGGATTCATAAAAGATTTTTTTAACGCTCCTTTGCGAAGTTGTTGAAATAGGGATTGCACTATATTTTCTAAAAGAAAGCTAACATAATAATCAGTCTTTTTGTGTTTTGTTTTTGACAGTGAGGTCATTTGAAACCATTTAAGTATTTTGGAAGTGTGGCTAATTTTGGTGATACAAAGAACCATATAAAACTGTATTTCAGACATATCGAAAAAGCTATGCTCTTTTATTCTTCAGTGAATAGTGGCATTTTGACCAGAGTTTGGCATCATTAACTAAAATATGAGTTGAACTAAATATTCAACTCAATTAATTTTAATTAAACACAATTAAATGTTGAACTAAAGTAGTTGTTAGTTGAAGGTCCAACTAATTCGGCTCAACTACATCAGTTTTAGTTTTCTGTTCAATTAAAACTAATTTAGTTGAGCCGAATTAGTTGAACCTTACAATAACAACTGATAGTTTTAGTTGAAGATTCAACTAACTTGTATCAACTAAATTAGTTTTAGTTTTCTGTTCAACTAAAACTAATTTACTTGAGCAGAGTTAGTTGAACCTCACAACTAACAACTTTAGTTTAGTTGTCATTTACCTGTCAACTAACTAAATTAGTTCTAGTTGTTAGTTGAATGTTAGTTTTTGCCCAACTCTGATTTTGATGATAGAAATGGCAAAACATGCGCAAGGAAAACGGACTGAACATATTTTGTAAATTAAATTATGAAATGAAGAAAGCCAAGTTCACAAAAACGTTCTGAAGTTAATAATTTAATTGCTTAAAAATTTAGTTTAACGTTAAAAATCCAACGTAGTTCTACTTAAAAGTCTGTGTTAAAGAGTTAATGTTTATCGAACCACGTGAGACATTTCTTTTCTGTGCCTACTTTACTGCTCAAATCAAGCTATAGTAGCACATTCGCCCCGAAAAATAATCGAAGTGTCGAAAATGTAAGCTATATATTCAACGAATTCTTCATAAATAGTAAATATATGAAAGTGAGTTCCATTTGACCTCCTAAATTCTATAATTGAGCTCTGAACACCTGTAATTTGATTACGGACATCCTGCTTTATACTGGATATCTCTGCTTAGTGTTTACTACGCCCTCTAATTTAAAACGAAAGTTCATGAGCTCTATTTCAAGCAAACTGTTGTTACTAGTCAGTGAGACTGGCTTAATTTTGATCTGCTACGATCAGAAAATTGCGTTAGAGGTCATTTCAAGTTACTAGCTGAATAAGGGTGAGCTCTTTCAGGAACGTAAGATGAATCATAAGTGAATTTCCAGGGACTCTACATCCTGGGGTTAAATCTTTCTTCCAAGAAACATACGTTTTGTTAAATTTTTGCCTTTTGCACTTCAGATATTTTTTGTAGTTAAAAATTTACCTATGCTCCATTTCTCAAATTCCTTGGAATACATTCAATTACAATTCATGAAATAAGACATATTATAACATTTCTCACACATTTAATGCTTTTTAATACTTTAAAATTATTTAAATTACGTATCTGAAAACATAAAATTACTATAACTATTAAAAATATTGTAACTATTAAAAATACTTTCAAAGTTGTACTGTGTATCAATTTAAATTGTCAAGAAATGGAATCTTTAAAATTTCGCTTTGTTATCAAAGAATATAAAAGTGATCTTGAAAATCAGGTTTTACAAATGATTTTACTACTGACTTGTCAAAAATATCGATTTCTTTTTGTATTTTATTTATTAAAGAAAAAAAATATGTTTAGTATTTAGAGCTGAGAAATCATTATATGTGAAAAGCTCAAATCATCAAATCACTGATATATGGTTTCTTTTCTTATTTTTTTCAGACTTGTATTTACAGACTTCTTTATAAAGTATGATAGAGGGAAGGGTATCTATGACTTTTTGGAGATCAATCCTTTGTTTGCCATATCAAAATAGGAAACTCGACTTGCAATGGATTACTTTTTTGCGAAAGTGTTAGCTGGAAAGCCTTAAAATTTCTTCGCTTGAAATTTAGTCTGAGACTGTGTCTTTAAAGTGAAGACGTGGATCCACCGAATACAAGTCTATCGAGTAACTATCCTGAATTTTTGCGATTTTCTTTGGAAGTATTTGAAATATTGGAGGTTTTTCCTTATGAAAAACTTCCTAGAAAGCATTTTGACCAATATTAGACGTGAAGATAACTGGCCTTAACATACAGTCACCAAATACAAACCCAATTACATGCGTGAGATAGTTGAATTATCCAACCTGGATAGCAATAACTTAATGCAATACCAGTATTTAAATGTATGCAGAACAGCTATTCGTAGGATAATGAAAAAATATCCAAAATCGTCATAACAGTAATTAAACGCTGCAAGATTCTGCATACTCCCTGAAAAGTAACCATCGAACGCTGTAAAAGGATGTCCGGGAAAAGCAGCAAATGAATTTGGCAGATAAATAAATCATAACCGGCTTAAGTAAACGTTCAAGTGGAGAGTAACAGCTAGAGCATCACCTTTTCGGCGCTTTGCATACGATTAGACCGTCAGGCCCATGGTGGATCCGCATCCGGGTATACAATAAGCGAAGGTGGAGGTCAGATAATAATAACAAATAAAAAAGAACAGTGGATATAATTGCAAAAACCGGCGTACTGTTCACCAATCCGAAAGCAGTTTAAAATTCTGAAATTTGTTGAAAACCTACCACGTGATTGGACATTCCAAGAGTTAAACCCATGTGTTTCAGTCTTTGTGACTATATTTTTAGACGCTTATATCATCAGTAAATTGTATCTTTTAGAAAAGAGCGAAGATAGTTTATGTTTAATAGGCTATTTAAAAATGACTTTTAACTTATAAGAATCGTGAGTGTTTGGCTTATAGTGGTATAAGATAGTAGAGATCATGCGGAAAGTTTTTTTTTTAAACTTAGGGGGGGGGGGGAAGCTTCTTGTAGAATCTTCTGAAGGAATTCCAATCATCCTTTGTTTCTGATGTTCACTGACTACTGAGAATATTGCAAACACATATTTAATTCGTTTATTAATATTTTTTAAGGATTCTTCAAATTCTCTGATTGTCATAAATCAAGGAAAAATCACAAAAATGATGATGATTAAATGATAGTTATTTACAAGTAGAATTTAATGAAATTGAACCACAGTGTACAACAGATAGAAGCTTTGAAATAACATTAAAGTAAATTATCAGACACTTACGGTGTTATTAAAATTAACGGTGTTATTAAAATTAAAAAATCCGCAAATTGGATGGGTCAGTGTGGTATAGAAAGGGTAATTTTAATATGGCATATGATCCCTAGAAGCAATACAGCTCTTACAACAATGTGTGATGCTGCTAATAATATGGTCTATCAGTTCAGTTGGAAGCGAAAACCATTCCTTTTGTAAAGCAGTTGCAAGCTTGACAAAGGTCCGAGAAGGAATATTTAGGGTAGCTCTAATTCTTCTTAAAGCATCCCAGACATGGTCGATAGGATTTAGATCCGGTGATCGAGCTAACAATTCCATGAGCTTAATTGCTTGCTGAATATTTTTTAACTGGCAGAAGTAAAACGACTTTACTAAAGTATTTCATTTAATTACAGATCGAACACACGTTAAAGGTAAATATTTCTGTATACCTTGCTAAATAAATAAAATCTCAGCACACCACTTTAAATACAAAATATCCTATCCCCTTCAGTTAAAAATGCAATCAAGCTATACAAAAAGTATGTCTTTACGCAATAAATGAGTAGTTTAAAAAAAAAAAAAACGTGTAAGAGCACAATACAAAAATTTTGCATTGGTTCTCTTATACGTTGTTTCTTGCTGCTTATTTATTACCTCTGCAAGAAGATACGCATTCACACTTATTAGGACTTTACGTATTCCTTTTTTGGGGGGACAATTAAAACAAGCATAAGTAATAGGTACTAAAGATTCACAGAACATAGCTGTTCTAAAGAACAGTAACGTGTAATTTTTGTCTTTAAAATATGCATTTCAAATAACTGTATATATATATCAGATACATATGCATACATAGTATACGAACAGAGATTATTTTGTTCGTTCCTATAAAAGATCAAAAGATCAATAAATGCTACGAGCATTATTTAGCAATAAGTTAAACCTATAAAAATTCGTTGTAACTCAAACATTAAAAAATGTAGCTTAATATAAAATATATTTTTTAAAAATATTAATTTTGTAAGAATTCAGACTGGTAATATTCAAATGCAATTGAGATCTTAGTGTGCTGTAACGTATGTATCTTTACTTATTAAGTAAAGGAGAATCGGTTATGACTACTTTCTACATTTTTCAAGTTTGTGACACTTTAAAGGGGCGATCATGATTATCTCATCAAAACCACGCACGAATCGAAAAAAAAAGTGAGAGAATTATGAGCATTTTGCTTTCTTTTGAATTCTATGCTTCTAACTTTGTTGGAGGAAATGAAATTATGCACACTAAACAAGAAAAAAATCTACATGTTTTATTAAAAATTTAACATATTTTTTTATAATAGACACCGGGAACAATAGTGTAAGAAAAATGTTGCGTCAAACACAATCTTACATGACAATTTTTTTCTTCTTTTTTCCTTTCCCTATGCAAAAGTTTTAGAATCATTTTAATTATGAAAAGTGTTTTATATTATTTTTCTAATTCTGAATGGTCTCAGTCAAATTTTTATCAACATTTTAAAATTATATCATCCATTTTTATTGCAAACGCTTCTCTAAAGGGGTCGAGCTGGCATCTTAAATTTTTCGATCCCATGGACAGATAGGATACACATAATTCAAAAAGAATCTATTTTTTTTTTTCGGGAGACAAGTATGCTTCAATGCAGAAAATGCACTAACATAATCACGAACGGAAAATAAGTAAATCAAGCAGACTGCTCCAAAATCCGGGCATGGTACAAAATTCCACTTCCAATTAAGACGGCGGAATGGTAAATGTTCATCGTAAATCTGAAGGTAAAAATATTTCTTCTTTCTTTTAATCTCCATATACATGCTTTGAACTTTTTATTCATTTACCAAATTAGAGGAAATGTCTTTGTGGAAAGCGTTTCTACACAATCGTCTTTTCTTGTGCCCTCGATTCGCCCCCACAGTGATTGAACTCTGCCCTCACCTTTCTTATTTACGGGCAACAGAGGTCTGCAGCTTCACTTCCTTTTGTCTGTGACTTTAATTTAAAAGCAACATAGGTCATGAATTTCAGATCAATATTTTGTTTTTCTAACATATTTTGGGGTGGAATATTTATATGAGAACCTTAAAAAAAATGAAATTTCTTGTTACTGTTGACTCAATTCCTTATTTTTTTAAAAAGGCACCTTTTTGGGTTGCGGAGTGGAAGTGTTTGTTACTTTTTGGAAATATTTAAAGCATTTTCATTGCTCATTAGTGAACACGAGAACTAATAAGTATTTGCCAATTTTCAAGATATCTTGCATCGCATTATGAAACATGTTTCATTTAATATATATCCAATTCTTATCTTGAATTGATTGCTTCTGCACAAAAGTTGTAGCTTGTTACTCTAAATATTTTCCGGAATATTCCACTCAAAGCTTGTTTTGACAAATTGATGGCTTGATGTTAGTTTTAGTCAGTATTCACACTCTCAGAAAAATTCGTCTTTATACACTAATTTATTCCTCATTTTTCGACGAATAACTTTCCTACTCCTTGGAAACGTTATATACCCAAATTCTCCCCAAAAATCTGAATAAGAGGGAAAAAAATTCGTTGTGTCTGAAGAATTTTCTTCAATTGACGGCAGAAAAAAAAAGAAACGGATATTCTTCAAATAACGGAGATACTCCGTGAGCAATACTGAAAATAAAATTTCCGTAAATTGAAGAAATAATTTTTGCATTCTGCATTTATACCAAAAATCTATTAGCACGATATTTGTTATAGTGAAATGACACTTTCGGCCGCATTTACATCCTTTTTCCTGATTTTAGAAGTTCTGAAGAAAAGTAATATTACTAATTTAAAGTAGTACTAACAGTTAAAAACTATGAGGTTTTAATTTGATTCTTCTGGCTGACATTTTACCTAGCGATTCCAATCATGAATTTTGACTTGATAATGAATCCAATAGAAGGCACAATTAGAATCTCTTCGAAATAGTAGAAATCTTTACAGATAATGATATATAAGATCGGGAGTATTCATGAATATTTACAGATGTTATATTTGTGTTTATGGACGAATCGAGTAAAATATATTTTGTTTTCAATTTGCTCTTGCACACTTAAATGAAACATAACTTAAATTTATTTTTCTGAAAATTCATTTTGTATTGCATCAAAATCTACTGGCATGATTAATTCGCGTTGACATGACATTCATTGACGAAAAGAATTAGCACGAATTGTATTGTTACTGAATATTTGATTCCCAATGGACTAATGTCAAATTCGTATTCCGTCTTTTTTTTTTTTTTTTTTTTAAACTCAAGCACTCTTTTTATTATTTACACCTTTGATATGTTAGTTAAACTATAAAAAGGGGCCAAGTTTTCGATTTCCTTTCCTGGATTCTCGAAATGTTAAAATGCGGAAACATTTGTTAAATGCAATAAGCCTCCACTGAAATGCAATCAAAAACTGAAACGTTAAATAAGATTTTGGGGTAATTTTCTTTCAAAAATAAAACCATTACATAAAAAACACTTTTTCTACACCTATTTGAAAGATTTTCACATTACCTATTACACCTATTTGAAGCATTTTTTCTGCTCAACCATTTTGTCACTTAAAAAATAAAAAATAACTCGTAACTCTTAACTCTTAAAAAAAAGAGAAAAAACCCTTCGACCTCAATATGAAACTCAGATAACTTGAAAATTTTCCCCCGTTGTCTGGTTCAAAAATACCATCTCTGGAACTCTATGCATTAGCCCCACTTTCATAAAATGAGTTCTAAACCTAAAATGATGACTGATGTCTACAGATTAAAGTAAATTACACTGGCGTCATTTTGTTCCCTCTTTATCCTGACGTAAAAGGGTGCTTTATGTTTTTAATTTGAAGTTCGGAGATTAGCACTCGCTCCCTTGTACCCTCTAGATTTGCTCATTACTTCGTGCCATGTTGAAAGATGGTCTGTCATTCAGAATTAGGTATTCGTGCCGACGATTCGTAAATTCCTCTTCTCGCGTTATCTTACGCTACCCGTGCTGATTTTATACGTGACCCCGTGTCAGTGAATTATATCTTTACCTGGTCTAATTGTAAGAGAATATTATAAATTAGGATGGAAGTTAAAATACTGCAGTCATTCATAGTTTTGTTTCATTAAGAGGGTGGTACTTACTAATACTTAAGATTACTTATGAAAAGTGCCGCATGGCAGTTATTACATCATTTTATTTCCATTATTATAAATGTATGCATCATATTATTCTATATAAACATGTATATCAAAAAGCAGCATTGTTTTTATAGTTAATTTCAAAGCGGTGTTCTATTTGGCAGCAATTACATAATTTCATAGTTTTGTTTTGTAAAGTTTCTGAATGCATATTTTTATTATTTCAAAATTTTGCTTAAAATGAAAGTTTTAGATTTTAACTATTTAAAAGATTTTCCATTTTTTCCACAGAATGAATTTTAAAATGTATTACTTTAAAATATGACACGAATGTAGTATTTTTACAGCGCTCCTAGTGACTAACAGCGTCACCTGTCACCCTCTTCAGAGGAGACCAAGACTTGTTTGTGCGCGCGGCATCGTTTTGCCTCCCCCCCCCCCTCCCCGCTCTTTGTAATTCTGTGTTTTAAGTTATATTGTGTTTTGGGTAATTATAAATAAATAATTTTACTACCAAACTCTTTCGAACCCATTATTTGCTACCTGTTGCATAAAATAAAATATGAAATATAAACTGCTATCGACCACTAAAACGTCAATTATGAAATGATCACATTAGTGTCACCTGAAACTACACAGAAAAACAAAAACGATAAAATTGATTATCTGAATACTTTACAAAACAAAATTATAAAATAAAAACTGATTCCGAATAATTTGAAATATAAGTTTATGTAATGTTAAAACTGCTTTTCCCAGGTAGTCTTTAAAAGGAAATTATTAAAATAATAATAATAATAATAAAGAAAGAAAGAAAAAATGCCTGAGCCTTCATAAACATTATTAAATAAAATTTTATCCTTAAAATTCTTAAAATAAAAATGTGAAATAATTAAATAAATGATGTAGAAAATGCCATAATATTTAAAAAAGAAAATCATAAAATTAAGCTTTGGTAACTTTATAAACCAAAACTACGAAACGAAATCAAGGAGTGGACTTTTATTTCACATTTTTAGGCTGTACAAGTATGAATGTCCCAAGGATTATTTCCTCACTTTTTTCTTTAAAATTAAATACGTATGTACAAAAGCAACAATTTTTAGCAAGGTTTTGGTTCATTCCAAGAACATACGTTTTATTATTTTATAGTGTTATTCTAAATGAAGCACTCCAAATGTTCATACGTGCTGTTTTATCTGATAGAAATAAATAAGAAATTTAAATTAAACATTTTCGCAATTGCTAGTAAAATGTAAGTAGAATTAACTAAAAGAACTTAGTTTTTCAATTAATATACTTTTCCACTTTCTTGAACAAAAAAAAAGGGTGTAAAAAAGAAAAATTATATGATTTTAATCATTCATTGAAACCCATATACTGGTATTTTATTGACTATTGTATTACTAATTTACAATAAAAGAATGAGTCACTTTGTGCGTCACAGTTTTATAAGGCAGCAGCTCCTTGGCTAGAGTAAAATTTGAATAGAAATGTACTGATTATCTTGAGAGCTGGTTATAAAGCAGTTTATAATTTGATTGAAATATTACTTTCTGTGTTAAAATAAACAATATATTAAAAAATGGCATCCAAATTTTATAGTACAAATATAAAAAGCAAAAAAAATATATATATATATTATTTAGATTCCTTTAAATATTATTGAAATATTAAAAATCAAAATTAAATTAAACGAAAAAAAAGGCAATACTGTTTGAAGCTTAACTTTAAAAAAATAATTCGGTATGTAGCATACTTTATATTAGATTAATGTTTAGAACATCAAAACATTATTTTAGTTTAGTACTACTTCCATTTCTTTATCACTTTCCCGGATGTTAAAATCATTTACAAACTTCATGAAGCGTATGATCAAATCTAAATGGTGCTCGTATAATTTATAGAAGGGTTATTCTGGTTATTCTGAAATTTTTGAGACAGTGGCAAACGATAGGCAAAAGGGAAAAAAAATGTTTAAAATGTAAATTTGAATTCTTTTATGATCGCAGGCGATAATTTGTGTTAACAATTGCAATTTATTTGTAGAAGAATAAATTTTGGAAGAAAGGAAAATGGAGTTGACGCGAAGAATTATCGTGCTGTGATTTTCTGTGATTTTAAAGTGGGGATAAATCAGCCAGAATGCCTTCAACGTCTTTAATTAATATTTAGAAACGAAGCTCCGTCTCATGCTACTGCATTCAAATGGTTCATAGAATTTCATAGAGATCGAAGTTCTCTCCTGGATGAAGAACACACAGGGAGAATCTTGTCAACTGTAGTTTCAGAAAAAGTGTCGACCATACCAAAAATGTTAATCGGTGATAAACACTGCCCTTACCAAATGATACAGAAGGAACTTAACATTGGATCCGCAGCTACACATAAAATTATTCATGAAGAACTGCGTATGAAAAAATTAGTTTGTCGCTGGGTCTCACATAATTTAACAGAACACCAAAAAGTGGAGCGTGTCAGAATCTGCAAAGAAACTCTACACGATGGTGGACCCCGCCTTATTTCTAAAATTGTAACTGGTGATGAAACGTACATACCGTTTTTAGACGTTCGAACACGTCAAGAAACTGTTAGTCTTGGAAAATGACCCCAAACCAACAATGATGAAAAGACCAAGAGCAATTAAAAAGTAATACATGCCGTTTTCTTCCGAAGTACAGCACGGGTCAAAGCCATCAAGCCGGAGGGACAGAAGACAGTTACAGCTAACTGGTAGATACTAAGTGTCTTCCAGGTATTCTTTAAGACGTTAATGAATCATTGCAGTTCATCTTCTCATACAGCAAGATTGACAGAGTGGAATATCTTAAACAAAAACACATCAAAGTGATAGGACATCCCCCTTATTCCCCTGATCTTGCTATGTGTGACTTTTGGCTATTTTTTAATCGAAAGAAAAATTTACGTGGTCACCCTTTTCGCTCCGAAAATGCGATTGATGAGGCTGTAAAGTGTAATTTGCATCGACTCCAAGAAATGGATAGCTTGAGGCTTTTAAACTTTGGAAAATTTGCTTACAAAAGCGCATGATTTTGGAGGGGATTACTTTGAACACTCCTAAATTTTGTTAAGTTTAACTTGTACTATTTCTCTGTAGCTCAAAATTTTCAGAGTGACCCTTATCATCACGCAAAAGAATTTGGATGCACTCAAGTAGTGTAGAAGATGCAATTTCATCTTCTACAATAGTAATGGACGCGAGACGCACAAGTGGCGTCTCGCATCTCGCAAAACAGCCTAAAAGCTGTGTCGTCTCGTCTCGCAAAATTCCTATATCGTAATGTTAAAAATGTCTGTCTCATCTCGTAAAAAAACTGCAAATTTCTGTCTCGTCTCGCGTCCATCCCTCTATTCTACAACGGTTTCAAGTCTATTTCCACGGTGTATTTTTTATCTGTTTTTATTTATTTGCCAAGCGAAGGTTATAATAAGGACGTTCCTGCTCAAAAAAATTTCCATAAATGGTATTTTAAAATGTTTCTTTATCTTGCTGCATCACTGATTGAGCTTTGTTAAGGGGTTTGTTAAAGTCAATTTACACGAAGATTTGATAGAGAACTTTCATAAGCTTCTTAAGCATAGGGATTTGCTTATGAATTCAAGTAACATTTAAAGAAAAGTACAAACATTCCAGACGGACAGCCTGAACGATACAACCATAGTAATCTCCCGTTTTAAGTAGCGTACAAAACTTTCAAATTTTCGATAGTTGGCGAAACTTAGTAACTTGTGCTGGTGATTATATTGAAGGAATATAATGCAATTTTACTTGTAAGATCATTATGATTTTTTTCAATTTAAGTTGCTATTACGTTATTTGTAACCTTCGCATATAGCAAAATTTTCTGCATATATAAATCCAGGTTCTTAGTTGAACATGAAATTAGTTTCTAAGCTTCACCGAATTACATAAATTACAGCCGTTGGATTTTGTTTTATTGCAAGTATCTGTTGATTTTAAAGTAGCTACCTGTTATTCGTTTGGACATATGAGAAATTCTTTATGTCCAAAGCTTGCACACATAAAATGATAAAATCACAGTAAAAAAAAGAAAAACTCATCTAGAATGCATACAATAAATCTGATGCCTTACGAAATTCATCTAAAATCTCACAATTTGTCAAGGTTGGCGCGATCTGGTTATATAGGAAGGATGAAAAACTTCGACAGTGAAAAATGAATTGTCGAGAATAATAAGGTACTCTGTATTTAAAATGAGATTGCTTCAGATATTCTGACGCCCATTAAACAGCTTATTTGTGGTGTCCGCAGCAAATCAGAAAGACAGATAGCTTCATTAAGTAGGTTGTTAGAAAAATTTAAAAGGCTTCCGAAAAAACATATCCAACGTATCTGTACCGCAGATCTAGAACTCTTTCAGAGAAAATTTTCAGAATAATAATCTTAAATCTTACTATAACTGCGTATATAAACAGTGAAAGTTGAGCAAGGTGGCGCCATTATAAATATCAGACTGTTAAAATGTCTGCGGTTTGTTGGATGAGGGGATGTGTGTTGTACTGCAGTTCCGATGAATAGCACCTTCGTCTAGTGTAAAAAGAAATATTCAAGTGCTATGAAAGAAAACCTGATGGTTTCTTTCTTATTCTGTGTATGTAAATGAATGTGTTCTGCTTGTTTATTTGTCATTCGCGTACCTTATACATATATATTTGTTTCTAACAAAACATGTTTACATCAACAAGCGATTTAACATGAATGAGAAAAAAATCTTTTTTAGATATTTAATGCTAAGTCATACTGACTAACATGCACATATTAAGTGAACATCTATAATACACATGTGTGTGTGTTAAAATAATGAGCTTTTTAATATGCATCGCTCAAATTAAGCAATAAGAAGCAGAATCACGTTTTTATATTGACTCAAAAAACTTCTTTTTTTTTTTTAACTGTTAAATTTAGACAACCGAAAGAAGCTGAGAAAAGAAGAAGAATCAAAACAATGCTCATTACTGTTTGCCTCGTAACGACAGCATTCATCTTACAGCAGTATAAAGCATGTAACATTGAGTAACACGCACTCCATCTCAAATTGTTTGGAGATGTTTACGACACTGACTCACAAATGACCGCGTTTATTATTACTTCTACCGATGTGTGCGCGATCTCCAGAGTCTGCCCTAGCATCCTGATCAACGGGGGTACAGCATCGGAAGGACTGACTGTGGAAAAGAAAAAAAAAGAAATCCCCATGATGGTCACGTCATTCTAAAATATGACTTGGCCGACACTGTCCTTCTGTGTGAGGCAGAAACAAGCAAAAAAAAAAAAAAAAAAAAATTCGGTCAAAATTTATCCTCGCTTGGTGGGCGAAAAAACCGAGGTCCTGTTTGCTCCCTTCAGGCTTTCTCTCTTCGATGATTTAGAGACGATGATGGTATCAAATTAGCGGAGGACGATTATGACAATACCAGAAACGCTGTCGTAAATGAAAATAGAGATTAAAAGGTTTAGATGAGGGGAGGGAGAGGGGGAGGTTGTGAAGATTCGAAACGCTACGGCAAGAGGTAGACAGGTTGAGTCCTATTAATACAATGCGTGGAGGTATGGTGTCAAAACCATAAATGATGATGGTGGTAATTAAAAAATGACGTGTTTATTAGGGCTTCCGTGAAAAACGGCTGGCCAGAAATGACAAATCTATTTTTAATTTAGGGGGAAAACGACGTGTATGTTTTAATACATGAGATTTCTCGCGTGAGTCTTGACTGGCTTAATTGCTTGACATATTTCTAAAACTCTATGATAAGTTACCATTTTATTTCGATTCTGCATTAGATTTCTTAGCTGAAATAAAAACATTTCTAAAGTATTATTTCATAGTTCATAGTTTGAATTGTAATTTGCCAAGCAGTTGCGGCGGCTATGCCACTCCTTTCACATGTCCCCAAATTGGCGTGTGTGTGCACCAACTAAAGGACGACCAGTGGCCGGGAGTCGGAGACTTTGCAATCGCAATTTTAAGTGCTGAATTCCTCACTACTCTTTAAGTTTCTTAGTCGTATGCAAATGCCTATTCCGTGCACGCTCACTTGCAGCAAACATTGCTATAAAGATCTTCACAGCGGTTCAATTCAGCAGTTCAGCAGCCAGCTGTGGAACTAGTGTTGTGCTCCATCCTGCTAGTCCCGCCAGCCAGCCAGCCAGCCAGCCAGCCACGTGTGTGCCCGCATCTGTGCCTAGATCCAGATGACGTGTCTCTGCTGCTTCCTCTTCCCGTTGCCACATCGCAGATAGTTCTTCAACGGAAATTCTGCAGACCAAGGAGAAAGGAAGGCTGTGCCCCTGTCCTACCACAGAAATATACACCTGGCTGTATAAGTATATTACAAATCTAAAATTTTCCTGTTCAAGTGCTGTGTTCTGTGTTACTAAGTGTTCATGTTCAAATGTTAACAATAAAATATAGTTAAGTTGAAAAAAAACTAGTCATCCTTTCGTAGTCTAGAAGAGACAAAGGACATTTAAATTTCTTTATTTGCACCCATCATTTTGGACCCTTCACAGTTTAAGTCTATATACCGCTGTTCGTTCCATATGCCCTTCAGTTAGTATTTTTTAAACTCTTCATACTTTAAATATTGGTAGCAGCTCATCTAAAAGGTGTCGCAAAGGTACAAGCCGTAGCTCTATGATAGTGATACTGTAAGTGAGGAAGACTAGTCAAATATTCAAGTACAGTGAAATGCATTTAAAACGAAAATAACTTGAAATAATACTGAGGTCACTGCAGTATATTGTGTAATTTCATTATGCATGAAATTACATAATTATACACGAAAAGATTTCATTTTTCCATGTTACTTATGGAGCTAAAAAAATTGTAGATTACAAATACAGGATGGCCATAATTAAACTGAAAGTGTTCAAGGGGGGCTGGAGAGAAAACTACCGAGAATATTCCAGTGAAATTTGGTATCTACACGTTTCAGAACATGCGCAAGTCAAATATGTAAAAAAATCGTCATTTTCACCCGATAGATGGCGCTGCATTGTATTTTAAAGCTCACCGGTGGCATATACAACTTCTTCCAAAACCGATAGTCGGAGCATAGTGACATTCTAAGAGGCGTATAAACAATATAAAACATCATTTACAGTTTATCAAACTTCCATGCACTTCGCTTCAGTAATTAAATTTTTACAGTAACATGTAATCCAAAAATTAACGTAAATTAAGATCACAAATTAAACAATTCATAAATGGACGCTTTGGAAAACAATTAAACCATTATTTATTCTCATTGACACTCATTGGCCCTCTTAATCGTTTCCTACGCCGGTATTTTTTCAGAGTAGCTGAATAATTGTTACCATTCTGATGGAATATCTTCACTAACAATGCACTTTCCTTCTTATTCAGTCATAATTGCCCATTACTCAATGTGGTCTTGTTTTTACACTGTTCGGTGGGCTTAAAATTTCCATATATGACGTCCATAAGCATTGAAACACGATATAGCGCCATCTATCGGGTGAAAAATGGCGATTTTTTTTCTTTCATATTTGACTTGCGCATGTTCTGAAACGTGTAGATACACAGTTTTACTGGAATATTCCTGATAGTTTTCTCTCCAGCATCCCTTGAACACTTGCAGTTTAATTATGGCCACCCTGTATTTTAAGTGTTTTTATTGATAACTACACCTATTTTGTAAATAGAACACGCTTAATTTGAATTGTCGAACAGCGCATGGAAATAAAGATGGATATAGAGAGAGATATAATGTAAAAAGAGATTAAGATATATGCAATGACTTTCAGTGTATAGAGTATGGGTAGGTAAAATGGATATAAAAACGGGAATTTTTGTATTCTTGGGCTGTTTTCTGTTGCTAATAATGTTAAACATTCAACTTTTTCGTGTTACTTTATGCAATGACTTCATCCTCTTCATGCTTGAAAAAATTTTACATAAATATGCTAGCTGAATACCCGTTCTTCGTTCGGGAGAAAGTAGACTTTTTCTAACTCGCAGAACTGGAGATAATCCGAATACAAGATAATTTAGAAATATAAAAAAATTAATTTGTTTAACACCCAATGTGAAATTTCACAATACGTAACCTACAGTTTAAAAAAAAAGAGTAAAGTTCACTTTACTTCTGGGAACTATATTGTTGAAGTTCCAACAACCTTTTCTAGGTCGTTTTATGCATTTCAATGGGCAACATTTTAATCTGAACTGCCAAATGGTGTCAATTGTACAATGGAAATTTTAAAAAAAAACTTTCACTCTTATTTATTAAATAAAAATCTTGAAATATTTACATAAAAGAAAATCCCCATACTGAATTTGGTAAGCCTAGGACCAATCGTCTCAGCGATGCCCAAAAAATAGATATAATTTAAAATTCCTGGATTTCCCCTTGCATGGTTGCAAGGAAAAACAACACTTTTACTCACAAAGTGCAGGTCAAGCGCGAGTGTAACAAAAAAAAAAAAAAGTATTAGGTCATAACTTTCTTTCTGCAGGTCAGATTTTGAATATCAATAGCTTTAAACCTTCTGTGGTCAACAGGAATCCTTTTGTGAAAAACTGCGTTAAAATCAGCTTAGTTGTTTTTAGTTCTGATAAGATACGCACATTTTTTCAACACTCTGCCTTACAAGATGTCCCAAAAAGGTGGCAATAAGCTTTAATTCTTTATTTATTAGAGATAAGCTGTCGATGCAAATTCAAAAAAATAAGGTAAGACTGTGTTAAGAAAAAATTCCTATCTTTAATTTTTAAAGAGCTACACTTTATTAATTTATATAAATGCAGAAGAATTCCCAAAAAGTAAAATGTGGCCCAATGATGTATAAATTTTTAGCCTTTCATCATAAAACGTCTCGGAGATATCTTTAAACAAAGATGGTAAAAGTCTATACATGAATTTGAATGTAAACGTTTATTACTAGAACGCAAAAAATTATTTCTTGTCGTACTTTCTGTGCGAACCTGAAATGCGATCATCCGACCTGAATTTTTTTACCTTCTAGAACCGTTGAACGTGGTTTAAGTCAATATATATTTATCTTAATATCTCTGACACTTGTTAAGATATAATTCCCAAATTTGTACATTACCTCACGAGTGTATGCGGCACATTTTCTTAATCGACAATTTTTTCTAAGGGGGTCGTATACAAATTTAAATAGTGTAACTTTTTGAAAATTAACGATAGTTTTTTCTTAGAGTAATCTCCTTTCCGATCTTATTAGGAGCATTTTTTTTTTTCAATTCACATAGCCCACTTATCCCTAATAGATAAAGAATTAAAGCGTGTCACAACATTTTGGGGGACACCATGTATATATTATGCTTTAGTTTGATATGTATGTAAAAATATTAAGAGCTTTTCTTTTTCTTTCCAAAAACAATGGGTCAAATTGGGTAATACGTGGAGTAAAATGGGTAATGAATAAAAAAACACAACGTGAAAATCAGAAATCTTGGGTTTTATAAAATTCTGTATTGAAAAAGTATTCGCTAAAACACATTCTAACATTAGCAGGATTACTTTCCGAAGTTTTGTCCTCCTATGAATAAATAGTATAGAGATAATTAGTTTTCAAAGGTTAGTTTTTATTGAAGTTTGTAAATGAGACCTGAAAAAAATTATGCATAAAAAAAGAGAATGTAAGACAAAACGCGACGAATACATTTTTTTTAAATTTTAACTCTCCTTAGAACCGCAACTTGATTAATTTTATTCATTTGCACTATATTACTCTTGATTTCAGATTATTTAAAACTGTTTATTGATTTCTCTACTGCTGTACAAGTCTGTTCACACATTAGCGCATAAAAGTCCTTAAAAAATAAAAATGAAAAAGTAAGGAAGAAGAAGAATGTCATCAACAAATGGAATGCTTGTTATTTGTATTCCACACAGAGTCTGCACTGGAACTGAATTACCAAAGAAGGAAACTCAAAAACATAAATAAGATACAACCAGTAAAATATTTTTCAGCGTAGATAAACAACAAACTTTCTGATCATAATTTTTGACTTCTGACTCGATAAAAACGGCGTTCTATTACGAAATTTATCAAAAATATGACGACAGAGACAACTCTAATGGTAAAATATTTCTTTCATTTATAAAAAAGCTGGTCTGAAATAGACATAGACAGTTAATTACGGAGACTGGAGTTGACCGATACAGTTCAATATCTTCCACAAGAATCAGGTAAAATGTTTTTGTTTTGGCTGTTTGATGTAAGAGGCAGAGATAGTTAAGTACAATTTGTTAGTGTGTGTGTTTTTTTATTGTAATATTTTACGCGATAAAAATTCTACTTAGACCTCTAAAGCCAATCTTTAAAGACATGAAAAGTTCTCAAAATGTATTTCATGATATAAATATAAATACTGAAGAAACGCGTTTAAAGTCGGCTTTACTCTACAGATAAACAATAACAATAATCGCAATTAAATTGATGCATAAAAGGACAAATTACATAAGACAAAATTAAAAAAGATAAAATACAGAGATAAATTAAATACCAGTCATGACTGCAAAAGTTCAAAACACTTAACTCTAGACATCATAAAAGACATGTTAAAAATATCCAAATCCAAAGAAAACTTATTATAAATTTTATAAAATTTATATAACGAAAAGTATATGTAATTGTATTTTATAATTGGATCTACAAATAAATGGCTATGACGAAGAGCCCTGCTCGGTACATTTACACAAATACTTTGAAGAATATCACTGCAGTCTACCATATTATTGACAACTTTATAAAAAAAATAGTAAACAAAATAGATCACGACGAGAACTTAAACTAGGAAGACCAAAAACACTTCTCAAGTAAGATGAAGAAATATTCGGAATGTAAGTAGGATTACTTTTGTAATATAAATAACGAGTAAACTAAGTCTGCACCCGCTCAAGAATTTTCATTTTATTTTTATAATACGGATCCCAAACAAGACTACAATATTCAAGATTAGAGCGTATCAAACTAAAATATAAGATTTTTAATGAATGAAGGTTAGAAAATTCTTTAGTTTTGCACTTAAGAAAACCAAGTTTTTTGTAAGCTTTAGAGATAATGCTATTGATATGGATTGAAAACTCAAGTTTCCAATGACTATGTCATTTTATCTCTCACCCCCTTTATTGAAAATTGTCCGAAAAGTGTGTCCCAAAAAAACGACATAAAAATGCGACATAATTTTACATATATTTATATACTATTAGTTCACAACAGCTTTAATCTATTGTTACAATATTTTGTAAGCGGTAGAATATGCATCACATGTATTTTTTACATATATTTAAATACTATTAGTTCACAACAGCTTTAATCTATTGTTACAATGTTTCGTAAGCTGTAGAATATGCATCACATTTATTTTTCTATAAATAGGTTACAATCATAAAAATTTCAACACAGGGTTACCAGGCGAAATACACGAAAGATGAGAGATAAAAGGACATAGTCAACTAATATCGTTTTAATATGGAAATAATGAAACTAAAAAAATTAGAGGGGTTCAGGGGGGTCTCCCCCTGACGAGGCTCGAACACCCGAGTTATATATATATGTTTTAACTAACTTGAAGTATCCGTTCTTCGCAAATTTGCGACACTTGGATTTTTATATTATCGTTGCTAGATTACATATTACAGTTTATTTCCTCCGCATAAGCGGCAAAAGATGTTTAAAATTACCGGATCCGAAAATGCACACTAACTCTCATATCTTATCCATGTTTTCTAAACTAACTTACGCGCAGGGCTCGCTATAGAGACGGAGAAGCGGGACTTTTCTCCAGGTAGCCCAAATTCGGGAATGGTATTGTGGCTATGAGTGTAAGAAAAATATTGATAGGTTAAATATACATTTTTTTAATGCTAAAAATTCGCAGTTCGATTGTCCGTGATGGCATTTTGGTCCAATCAATTAAATACTTTTTCTTAATCACCAAAGAGAGAAGCAGCATTTTATATTTTCTTGCGAATCGGCAAAACGTTTAGAGCAGTCCCTGTTACTCATTTGCTAATTTTATCGTCAGCGTTTATCGAAATTTTAAATACATGACGATAAAGTATCGTCAATTTCATCTGAAATTTAAAAAAACAAACATATACATTACGCCAAAATCCTTAATATATTAATTTTTGAGGTCTATTCTCAGAAAATCGGAGATTGCTTTCTTTTTTGAAAAATTACGCCACCAGTATCTTGGCGATATTTCTTGGTTGTTTAGCGATTGAATTTCGGTGGCTGCTGTAACACACAAAAGTGCCGGTTATTTTAACAAACAAATCTTAATCAGTTTTTAACGCTTTCCGACAAAGTTAAAAAATATTTATGATTTCAGTTTGTCTGTCTGTCCGTCCGTTCTCTGACTGCCGTAATTTGCTTCGATTACTATGAAATTTATATACGTATATTACTAGCCACCAAGGCAGCCAGCTTCGCCGCCTCATACCTTATTATTCTTTATAGCAGTCCCGTAGGCGAACGGCGTTGTCTATTAACAGCTGTGACATAAATTGGGAATTAAGGCATAATGTGAAGAAAACCCCCAAAAAAAGTGTCTGTTGATGCTCGCTAATCCCCAGACAGCACATAAGCTTAAATCAAGCTTGACATTTCTTTGAATTTGACGTATTAATACAAGCTTGACAGTTCAATTCATTTTAGTCTTGGAGATTACAAAAAAATGAGTCAGTAAATATTTTCCTGCCGAATTTAAGTCATTTGAACTGTCAAGCTTGAATACAACTTGACTACTGCTTGATTTGGAAAGCCACATCCACATAACAAATAATTTATTATCAGTCATAAATGTACTTGACCATAGAGTTAAAAAAAACAAAATATTCTATATTTCCAAACATTGAAATTCTTCAAAATAAAATGCAAATATACTACAAAGTTGATTTCAAAATCAGTCGTTTGTCTCGATTTTGGCCAATATTGCCCAAAATGAGTGTTGCGATATTGAAATTTTTAAAACGTGCGCTGCTTTTAAGTTTATACTATGCTTATTTCCCTATTCGTAGAGTCTATAAATCACACATAGCATTATTTTAATTTTGATTCATCCCATGGAAAAATAAAAGCGGAAGATCGGCATCGGCCAATACTGATCAATCTCGCCAAAAATCGGCGTGACAACCATAACAGTCACTTCAAACTTTAGTGTTGTCACCGTGAGTGAGATTGGCATGGTGATAAGGACGCTGGCTTCCCACACCTTAGGTCCCGAGGTCGAACCCAGCCGCGGACGCTAGACGGAAACAGATTTTAAAAAAATAACTTGAGGTTTCAGCGTAGAGGGGGAACATGCGTGGAAAAATACACTGCCCTCCAAAAGTTAAGGTACAACCTGTTTTCTGTGAATAATATGGAAACGAAAGAACATAGAAGCAAAAAATTTGGACTAACGGAGCACTAAATAGTTCTTTATTAAGTGTGACATAGAAATTTACATAAATTCAACACACATGCTGTAAAAGCAAAAGAACACTTTTGGTACAAAAGTCCACTTTTGCAGAAGACAGTTTATCAAAGCTTTTTGTGGAAACATATGGTAGAAACATTACAAAAATGAGTTCTAATAAGGAATGTGTCCATCCCTAACTGCAATGCACTGGCGGTATCGATTCTCCATGCTGCTAATTAAGTTGTCGGACACCTCGATAGGGAATGAAGACCACGCACGGATTTGTCTTTGTTCCAACTCATGCAATGATCTTAGAGGAGGATTTGAAGCAGCCACTTGTCTGCCAAGGTAGTCCTAAACATGTTCTATCGGATTGAGGTCTGGAGATTGAGCTGGCCATTGCATTCGCTCCGATCTTTGACTCCCAAGATAATCCTCAACAAGCACAGCTCGGTGAGGTCGGGTATTATCACCCATCAGAATGAAATCATTGCCATTTGCACCGGCATATGGGCAAACACATGGATCTAGGATCTCATCCCGATATCTCACACTAGTCAGAGTTCTTCCCTGGAACACATGCAGGTCATTTTGACCACCGAGTGAGAGCCCTGCCCAAACCAATATTCCGTAATTGTGTCTTTACAGATTTGGTTTGATAGTATCTGATGCTTTGTTCCCTCTAGATCAACGGACGTCCTGAATCGCTCTCCAGTGTGAATCTGGACTCGTCTGTAAAGAGTACAGAAGCCCATCGCTGTCTGGTCCAGGAAACGTGGTCTCTTGATCAAGATAAGTTGACCTCTCTCTGTCGTCCGTTGAGAGGGACACACACAACTGGTCACCTTGCACAGAGACCTGCATTGTGAAGATGCATTCAAACCGTACCAACGGATATTCTTCTCTCTGATGCATACAGAATGGTCTGGAACAAGTTGCGGCACAGAAATGCTTCTTCTTCGGGCCGAAAGAGCTATAAAGCGGTCTTCTGCAGGTGTTGTAGCTCGTGATCGTCCTGGAACATGTCTTCTGGACACAGAAGCTTCGGTTTGATATTGATTCCAGAGACGGTGGACCACACTGCGAGACAGATTAAGACGCCTAGAAGCATCAGCCTGTAACAACTCCATTTCGATCCATCCGACCGCCCACCACCTTAACGAAAGGGGTAAACGGCTTCTCTCAGACATTGCGGACATCCCTTACTTCGTATTGTCAACTAATCTGCTAACAAAAGTTGTAAATCAACAAAAGTTACACGCGTAATTACGGAAGCCTGATAGTTGCATATTTTTCTCTCACTCATATATGCCTGTTCTTTTCTATTAAAAAAAAAAGTGGTAGCTATCATTTTTGCATGAATTTGCATAAAGTTCCTTATTATCATTTATACAAACTATAAATTTGATTGTTAGTGTCATTTTTTTATAGTGAGCTTCGAAAAGCTTGTTGTTCCTTAACTTTTGGAGGCCAGTGTAAAATATATGGGGCGAGTTCGCCGACCGGCGCCCCATATATTAAGAATTTTTTTTATTTTTTTTTTGGAAATTTTTTTAAGTTTGAATTAAGCTTGCTATGTCAAGCTTGATTCAAGATTGCTATATCAAACTTAATGCAAGTTGGGCAACTGTAAACTTGAACACTTGATTCAAGCTTGCATTAAGTTTACACGCTTGAAATTTTCAAGCTTAATTCAAGTTTATTGACTTGATAAATCAAGTTTACTGCAAGTTTGATGCAAATTTGCTGTGCTGTCTGGGTCTAGACCCATGCGTCATTAAATATTTCAACCAGTTAATCAAATTATCTTGCAAAATCCACAATTTGAGATTAAAATTTATGAAATTTTGGAAATGTTACATCAGTAGACCTTTAACACCGTGAAAATCGATTGAAAAACATCTAGGGGTGGACTACGAGACAGAAATTTTCGAGACGAGACAGAGATTTGCTGTTATTTTGCGCGACGAGACAGGCACATTTTACATGGTGATATAGGGATTTTTGCGAGACGAAACAAAGCTTTTCAGCGATTTCGCGAGACGGGACAGTCTATTTTTCATCTCTCATCCATCCCTAACATCAGAGTTATTGAATGTTTAAGTCCAACTCGATCTTCTGTTTTAAAAAAATTCTTTAACAATAAAAAAATAAAAAGCTCAGATTAAAACAAAAAAATCACACTTTTAGAAAGGAGAAAAATTGAACTGTAAAACGAATACAGTTAAGCCTCGATTATCCGCGCAATTGGGAGGCAAGGGTGCCGAATGTCTCGGATAACGAAAACCGAAAACGTCTAAATCATTAATATCAACAGTAAACAAAAAAAAAAAAAAATACTGAAGTGCTAGCTAAAAGTGTTGTAAAAACGTGAAGATTTTTAATTTTTTTTTAAAATCAGTCATTCTTTTTTGCTTTCGAAACACAGTTTCTTCATTCTAGATCGCACTTTCCTTAATATGAATGAGCTTTTTTGCCAGATGTACATCGTCGTATTGTTTCTCTAAATGTTGAAGCCAGAGTTGTGCATCATTAACTAAAATATAAGTTGAACAAAAAATTCCACTAAAGAAAATAGTTGTTTATTGAACACAAATAAATATTCAAGCAAAGCAGTTGTTAGTTGAAGGTCCAACTAACTCTTCTCAACAAATTAATTTTAATTTTCTGTTCAACTAAAACTAATAGCTGTTAGTTGGACTTACAACTAACAATTAATACTTAAGTTGTAGTTTTCAAATAACAACTAATAACTAATGCAGACAAGCAATGAATGTTTATTCTCTATTTGATTTTGAGACCACTGAGCTGTAAGAAGAGTGGATTCATAAACTTGCCAACTCTGGTCGTTAAGGCCAATAATTTTAACCTTTTGACCACATTTTCGTGGAGGCACTCGCGGATAATCCGTTTGTGGATAATCGGTACTTAACTGTATTTAGCTGATGTCAATTTCGCACACTCCGGTCAAATAGCAGAAATGTCGTGCTAGCAGGAGGTTCCATTTTTGACAAAATAATTTTTAAAACTTCAATTTTAAACATTTTTTTTTGGTTGGTGGGCATTGTAAAATGGATAGACATACACACACAAAAAAAAAACGTGATTTGCATTCAAATTGCCCGAGTAATTAAATATTTCACCCGATTAATCAAATTGTCTTGTAAAATCCGCAGTTTCTGAAGGAAATTTCTGAAAACTTGAAAATGTTTGATCACTAGAAGACACTGAAAGCCATGAAATATTTCATGAAAATCGTCTGAAAAGAACCGTAGTTATTCAGTGTTTAAGTCAAAAATTGGCATTTTATGTAGTACTTGAAAGTAGAAAAATCGTTTAAATCTTTTTTTAAATCTTATTTTTAGAAAGAGGATATCTTGGACTGTAAGATTCAGCAAGCATTTTCCGAATCAAATATGTAACAACGCACAGATAGATTGCCATGTACTTTGGTCCTGATGGGGTTACTTTGGTCCAACACAAAAACGCTGTTAGAACAAAAATAATTAAGGACAAATTATGATTAAGCATTGGCTCCAAGTTACTAAAAGTAATATTTTTGGACTTACCTTCTTATTAATTCTTTTCCCAGATTGCCTCACAGGAGGGAGTTTGCAGGATGAGAATCCTCACATGTAAATAAATGTTTACGAAAAAATCCAGGATTGCGAATAACAAAAAATTAAATTTACCCCAAACTATTCATTTACCCTCAAAGAGGACAGAAAGTATTTTTCAAGCCCCAGAACTCTGATTTATTGTTTAGTCAGTACATCTTATTTAACACTTTCCAACAAGGTTGAAAAGTGTTTATGATTTCGGTTTGTCTGTCTGTCTGCCCGTCCGTCCATGCTCTAACTTCCGTAAACATGCATTGATTTTCTACAAAATTTAGATATGTTATTCCTATGTACTGCACCATGTACCCTATTGAAACTGGTGTATGTAGCACTTATAATTCTTCTACAGAAGCACTTAAAAGAATTAAAATACATTACGCTGTATTGCTAGTCATTCGTTGAAGCTTGTTTTTGAGATATTCAGCTATTTCAAACGACACAAAATTAGTATTTGTTATCGAATATTACAAGATAAACCTCTCCACTGAAAACAGTGTCTGTCTCATTGATAGTTCTTCTACAGGAGCATCCAAAATAATTCCAATACATTATGGTCAGTGGCAGTTTAGGGACAGATATACAATGAAAGAATAATACCATTCTACTATATAATGAGCTAATGATCTGACGACAGTCGTGTGCCGCCCTCAAAAGTTGTGCCTAAAGTGGTGCGAAGAAAAGGTTTCGAAAAATGAACCGAGCCTGGCGATATTTTCATTATTTGACAGATAAAATTATGCTTAAAATGGATGCCTGCTTTTAAATTGCCATCGAAAGTAATGTATTGGAATTATTTTTAGTGAATAATATAGAATTGATAAGGTCGGAAATATTTTCTATGCTCTTGTATATCAATTCTACGTTTAACATTTTGAATGGGGGAATATGTAGTTATACGCTATAAATTATTATTATTATTATTATGCTGTTGTTGTTTTCGACGACTACCGCCAGTAGACCGTAAAAGATGGGAAATATGTTGTGTGTCCCTGTATAATAATTATACGTTTCCATGAAGAGTATGTAGTTAAACATTTTAGAAATAAACCTTAACTTTGTTTCCTTCTATTTGTACCATAAAAAGACCGCAAAAGATCAGAGCTACTTTAAGTGCCCCTGTATTTTAATATTATGTTTATCATTTTGAATGAGGAGCATGTAGTTGTACACTTCAATAATAAATATTAATTTTGTTTTGCCCTACTACTATCGCCAACAAAAAAATATTGCCAATCGAAAAGATTGTTAATATTTTTTGTGTTCCAGTATATTAATGCTTAGTTAACCATTTTGAATGGGGAGTGTATAGATATGCACTTCAGTAATAAATACATTCAGGTGTGACCTACTGCTTTCACCAACAGACCGTAAAAGATCTGAAATATTTTGTCTGTCCCTGTATATTAATGATATTTTTATCATTTTCAATGAGGAGTATGTACTTATATACACTTCAATAATAAATATCAATTTTGTTTTCTCCTACTACTACCGCCAATAGACCGTAAAAGATCGGAAATGTTTTGTTTGTCCCTGTATGCTAATGATGCGGTTACCATTTCCAATAAAAATTACGTAGTTAAACACTTCAATAATAAATATAACTCGCAACCTTATTGAAAACTGTAACGGAAACGTGTCCACGGAAATCATGTTTAGAAGAAATGTCCAAAAAAATCGAATCTTAAAAATATGTTTACAAATTCTCTCCAAAAAATATCTACAGGAAAACCCCAAGTAAACAAAATAGCATTCTATTGCTTAAAAAGAAAAAAGAAAGAAAGAAAAAGAAAAAAATCTGAAACACTTTCAGATTTTAAATACGCACTATAGTGCTACATATTAAAAGCGTATCATAATTTATGCGTCGTCCCTACTTTTCTTCCTTATTCCATTAAGTTTTAAAGTGTATCATTATTCATGAATGTGCCGTATTTTGTTTCCTTGTTTCATAAACCCATCTTTGGAATCGAAATCTATCTTAAAATCGCCTACTTAAACTATTTTACAAATTTTGGCCAAGTATATTACAACTATACTACATCCTTTTTAAATATTGGTTCGAATGTGCATCATAATTCATGAGTGTGCCGTGTTTGTTTTTCTTGGGTTGATTGCTGCTTTAACGCCCCGACTCTCGCCAAGGTGGCAATCATTAAACATATGCAGTAACCATGACGATTTTGTGTATTTATGTGGCGATCGTAATTTAAAATTAAAATAGCCTGTAAGTACAGCATTCCGTTACAATTTTATTTATTTTGGGTTGCCAATTAATGTAGTTTTAATAATTAAGTGTCTTCAAATTCCTTAGCTGGTGCGTTTATCGCTAATTTGTTCACTTTAGTTTTCATCTAGTTCTTTTGGGAGTATTGAAACTAGGGAATGCAATCCCGATCCCGCGGGTTTAAGACCGTAATCCCGCGGGATTGAAACTGAAAAATACATTTTTTTCATTACAATTTCACGCTTTCCCGATCTTTAATTGGCCAAAAATTTTTTCATAAGATGAACAATAAGAACCAGTGATCTTGGACGCTCATACCTATTGTCAGGTAGACACTTTAGCCCCCCCCCCCAGCTCCCATATTGTTATAATTACGTACTGGTATATCGCAGAAGACTTTAACACTAAATATTGTATCTTTCTGGGACAGAACCCTTGACTTGTCCTCCCCCTCTATAAACAACCAAACGGCCGCCCATGCCAGTGATATCTTTGAAAGGTGAACTTCAGTTAACCACTAAAAAATGTATGGTTCCCTCAGGGTTTCATACAAAGAAAAAAAGTCTTGTTAAGCACTTTTGTATTCTCTATCCAAGTTAGATGAAGACTAGGAAAACGAGTGGCTCTTTACGTTGTCTTTTTTACATTCTTCTATTTTAGCAACTACGAAAAACAGAATATTATTATGAATATCATGACGGAATTTTCATATTTATGTAAGGTATTGTATTAATTATCAAATAAGATAAAGTATTATTGTTAAGTGAAACCTCATACAGTTTACAATCTTAACTTTTTCTTACTTTTCTCTATCGAAATCAATATTTAGTTGAATGAAATATTAATCCCGCGGGATTGCGGGATCCCGCGGGATCACAAAATCTCAATCCCGCAATCCCGCGAAGCAAAAAACAGTGCGGGATTGCATTCCCTAATTGAAACGTGTGCATACCTCCTAGAGACCCATGACTGCAAAGCTCGCCAAAGTGCGGGGGATTTTTAGGTTGGCGAGAGTAGGGGCGTTAAAATAGGAATCAACTCTTTCTTGAACCATAAAACATATCTTTGGAATCAAAATCTATCTTAAAATCGCCTACTGAAACTGTTTTACAATCTTACCAGGCATATTCCAACTATATCGCGTAGACATATTTTAAATACTGTTTGGAATGGGCATCATAATCGATGAGTGTGCCGCGTTTTCCTTCTTTGTTCCATTAAACACTTCTTCGGAATAGAAATCTATATTAAAATCTCCTACCAAAACTCTTTACAAATTTTCTCCAGGCATAGTCAAACTATACTTCACCTTTATGAATACCATTTGGAAAGTGTATCGTAATCTATGAGTGTACCGTATTTGTCTTCTCTGTTCTATAAAACACTTCTTCGGAATTAAAATCTATATTTAAATCGCCTACTAAAACTATTTTACAATATTCGCCAGGCGTTTTCTAACTATACTCAAAATATATTTATAAAAATTGAAAAAAGATACGGCGCGATAATATTTTGGTGTAGACAAATCGTGTCTACACCAAAAACCGTGATCGAGCGAAATAGCACTCAAGTGCTAAAAATTCTGAAGTACTTATGTATTTTAAATTCGCACTAAAGGGCCGTATATTACAAGAGTATATAATCCATGCTTCGTCCCTATTTTTCTTCCATATTCCACTAAGTTGGAAAGTGTATCATTATTCGTGAGTACGGCGTATTTTTCTTCCTTGTTCCATAAAGCATAACTTTGATATCTACATTAAAATCGCTTACTAAAACTGGAAAGTGCATCATGATTTATGAGTGTGTTGTTTGTCCTTCTTGTTCCATAAAACACTTTTCAGAATTGAAATCTATGCTAAAGTCGTCTACTAAAACTGTTTTACACTCTTCGCCAGGCATATTCTAACTACACTTCACTTTTATAATTGCTGTTTAGAGTGTGCATCATAATCTATGAGTTTGCCGTGTAATGGTTGTCTTTCTTGTCCCAGAAAATGCTTTGCAGACTTGAAATCTATATTAAATTCTTCTACTGAAACTATTTTACAATCTTCTTCAGGCGTATTCTAACTATACTTCTCATTTGTAATAAACTGTAGCATTTAATAATTTCTCGCCAAATATGGAAGATATCGTCAAGCTAGGTTCAGTTTTGGGGACTTGTTTTCCGGCCCCAAACTTGGCGATAAATCATCAAAAATTGCAAACCTTGATGACTTTCGACATTTTATTCTTTCCAAACCCGTGCAAGCTGGCAACTCTACTGAAAAATGAAACGAAAACGTGTCGATGCAAATTAGTCCTCAAAATTATGTCCCCAACAATACGTCCACAAATTATGTCGACAGAAAATACCGAAGTGTACGAAACAGCGCTCGAACCTTATTGCTTCTAGAACTTCGTCGAATAATCAGTTGTACAAAATTCACAAACACAGTTAGACAGTAATGGGCTTTTAACAGTCCGCTTAGATCAGAATATACACAAATGCTGTATTTCTCACACAAAATAAAACACTTCCACAGACAAAAATTCAGTGGAAATATACGAGAGATATCGCAAGCAGTCCCTTAAGACTCAGTAGTAAAGAATTTACACACAGCACTTTAAAACAAGGCTTCAAAAAGCAAGCCAACTATAGCATCATTCACAGAGCAAAGCAGCGTACTCATCGGTAGCTCGATAACACACACACTGAACTGGGGATCTGCCATACCGGTATTTATAGGTGTCGCAGAAGTTACAAGAAACTCCTAGAAGAATGTATTTCTCGCAGATTCCACATAAAACGGAAATTTTGATTACGTCATAGAAGAGAAATATTAGGCTATTATACATGTTAATGCTGAAAAACTAACTTTACAAGCCCCATAGGGAAAATTGCGCCAAATCACCAAAATTCCGCCAAGCTTGGCGATTTTTTAAGAAATATCGCCAAATTTGGCGCCAAAAATAAGTCCTCAAAAGTGAGGTTAGCGAAGGCCTAGGACCAATATTTCTCGAGATTTCTAGAAACGCTATACTAACCGGTGGGGAAATCCGAACCTCCGTTTCTCCTGTTCTAGTTCACCGATTTTGATGCAACAAAAACAAAAACTCAACTAATTGACGCGTAGAATACGAATTTTAAACTATTTTAAACCCCAGAACAACGAGTTGCTCCGAAAATTCTTAACAGTATGAATGTACATTTGTGTGCATGCACGATCCCTTTTGATATCTCTTGCTTGTACGAAGTAAAAGGAAGTATAGGTATGGCGCGAAATTTTGGTATGCAGATTTTGATGAAAAAATCGATTTAGACTATGTCTAAATTGACTTTGAAGAGTTTAGAAAAGTCTCCACGTACTCATTTACGCATGTTCATATGTATGCATATACAGTCCATGGACGTCTGTCTATACGTATTATGTATGTATGTACGTACGTACGTACGCATGCATGTAAGTACCTTGGGTATCTCAAAACTATTAGTCGTTGAATGTTGAAATTTCATATTTGTTGTAATATCTAGTAATATCTAGATGTGCACCTTCCCTGTTTGGTTCCAATCTACTGAACAGTTTATTTACATGGATAATCAAAAGAATTTCAATGCATTAAGGTCTATGGACATCAGCAATATATTATGGCTATAGTCCGTCTTTGTTTGAGTCATGACTAAAATCTCGACTACTTCGATCGACCTTGGCGAGTTTTGCCAAAATATCGGCAAATTTGACTCCAAAAGTAATTGTAGTTCACATAACGCTAAAGCTTTTAACCGTGGATTGTTTAGATGTTGTATTTAGAACTATTATAACAAGTAATATCATTTTGGTTTGCAATCATTGGGTAATTTATTCGCAGGGTCAGTCAAAAGAATTTCACTGCATTAAGGACTGCGGATATCTTCAATTCACTAAAGGTCTATAGTCAATCGCTATTTGGGCTATGACCAAAATATCGCAAACTCTCTGAAGCTTGGCGATTGAAGTCCTGTGGTGTGTGTTCACATCAGATTTTTTTTCCGTGACGTCTGTGCGTTCGTGTGAACGCATGCCTCTACATATGTATCTAAGTCTCGTATCACAAGCACTATTTACCATAGAATGTTGAAATTTTGTACTTTGGAATGTTGTAACATCTAGTTGTGCATCTCTCTTTTTAATTACTGAAAAGACATTATTTTTACGAGGCTTTATTTTCCCCGAGTCCATCGTAATCTCGAAAATTAAAGCCTTTAGAAATACTTTTTTTCCGCTTCAAATAATAAAAAATCGGAAAATTTTCACTTACTAAAATTTAATGATTTATTGCACAGTTACTACAAACTCTTTCTTTCTTACAACTATTTCATGAATACCATACAACTATTTCTTCAATATAAAACAATAATGCGACTAATAGAATGCAGCTCATTCACTTACAATATTTATACCAGCTTCTTTGAAGCCATTCAAAACAGGGAAGGGCGACGAACTTTTCGGACAAGTTTCTTCAAATGCTTTATGCAAAAGAATTTCTATATTTAGGTACTTTCGGTATTTTCATCTTTCGTTTCTATTCATGTAAAATTCGCAAAATTATCAGCTTGCGAAATCACCAATATCTCCATTTTCGCGAAAATTACGACTCGTGAAATTAAGTGATTTTACAGTACTAGCTGCGTTCCCGTTTTTCGTGAGGTAGGAATCAAATGTTTATTATTATTATTATTATTATTATTCATGCAAATGAAATTAGTTCCATCTTTACGAAATTTAAAAATAAAGTCTTTGTCTCGTGACATAAACTTTGCCTTACAGATACTTACTTGAGATGGCATATAGCGTAATTGCAAAATGACGCTATTTACGAAAAAAAAACATAGTTGTACAAAAATTATGTCAGCGTTGTTTGAGATAAAAAGAACATAAAATAATGTTTAGCGAACAAACATATTCATTTTCAAAGTACTTATGCAGCATAAACATGTATTTCTAGTTTAAGTTCTAAAATAATATCACATGGTGTGTACAGCTGTTTTGTCTTCTCAGAGTGAAGGATGTGTGGTATCCGTCATTTTGCAGAACACACCTTGGTAAAACTTGACTATACAAAGAAGTCTATTGCAATGCAATTTGAAATTCGTCGCGTCAAAATGGTATGTATCAAATTCACTGACGATTAGAATTTAAAACTAAAAACAAATTTCATATTTATCATAATTGTTACCATAGTAATAGAATCCATTACCAAGGACTTATTTAAGGGGGTGGGAGAAATCCCGTCTTCCTACCCCTCCCAAAATTTCAATTTTTGTTAACAAAATGGTAATGAGGAAGTCTTTTGTGAAAAATTCGGCCTTTCCATCGTTTGGACGCCGTCGGAATTTTTTTCTGAGCACGGATACATTACTGGCACTTGAGCTTCCAAATTCAGCAATGAAATGAAAACTAAGCTAATTTTTAAGAGTCCGTTGTTTAGGAAAATGAAAATACATATTATGAAACAGATAGACATAATTTTTGAAAATTCTCAGATTCTTAATGCTACTGCAGCTATTTTGCAGTTTTTCCTTCGTCTGCCTGGCAACAGATTTTTCAATTTACCTATAGCAGATGCAACGAAATTTTATACTCCTACATGATATTTGTCCTTCATATTTAATTCATGCTTTCTTACTGAAGAATTATTCCATCATTTCGTTGCTAAATAAACGCAAACAAAAAAACTTGCATTGGCGTCAAAAACTTCACGAATGAGATTCACAAAAATCCAGAAATCCTTATTAAACTCAAAATATTGTTTTACTTTAAAATTTGTAAAAGTCTCCAAACTAATATTTCTTTGTCGAACTTTGAATGGATCTTTAAATGTGCATTTCATGATTCGACAAAATTAAGAAAAACAATTATTCTAATAGATTTCAGGATAAATTCGTAAATGATACGTAACCTTAATTTTAAGCAATGGCTATTCCTTAGTTAATCAGAAATATGAGAATATGCGGAAGTATTTCGCAATTATTCAATGTTCCGTTGTCAAGGCGACGCAAGCACAAACGTCAAAAATGATAGTGAAATATCTTCAAGCAGCCGCTATTGAATTCAAAATCCTTCTTTACTTCTTTCTTCAATTCTTTATTTCTTTCTTAAAAATATAAATTAGGAGAATTTAAAAATCACCTAATTTATATTTTTCCCTTTTTTTTTTTTTTTTTTTTTTTTTAGAGGACGAAATGAATGTTCTGTCATTTTGCAAAATATTAAAAAGTTATGACGGATGGAATTAGAGATGCAATAGTTTCAAAATTATTTTACGAAAACTTTCGTCAAAAGTGATCTTTCTTTTAAAAATTCTTAAAAATATGCATCTTGTGTTACACAGTCAGAACAAACTGTTTTAAAAAAAAAAAAAATTCTCTTCTATCCGATGATGCAAATGTCGTTTTATAACAAGTGTAATTACCGGCGTTATTACGCATTAGGCAAGAAAAAAATGCCAAATATCGCATAAAACATAAAATAAAATTTTTCTGATTCAAATTTCCAAAAAAGACGACTGAGAGGGCTGCGCATCCCCCCAGAAATCTGACTCTTTACTTAACTTACAATTTCATATTTAGCTTACGAATGAAACTTGGCTTACTATTTGACACACACAGCTGCCCCTAAATAAAACCCTGGCTACGCCACTGCCTTTATAAATAGAGATTCATATGCAATTAAATGATTCATTACAAAATAATTCTAATTTCAGTTCAGTAATTTAAATTTAAAAAAGTAAAATAAAATGCAATTTTTGAGATAATTTATATCTTAAGAAGGAAATTACGAAGTTCTAAAACGCATATCCACGGGACCTGTCTAGATTTCATTTCTTTATTGTAAAAAAAAAAGGTAACTAATGATGCCATTATATTTTGGATCGTGACTTTAAAAAAAAAGTTGGTTCTAATCTCAGAAACAATAGATGATAGTTTTAGGATCTTTTGTAATCAAGGTTCATTCATATACTATGCTCCATGCGTATATTCTTGAGTCGGTTTTATTATATGTAGTTATTTTAAATGTTACGACAAATTTGAAGGATGCATAATAATCTTGCTCGAAAGCTAATGTCAGTTTTCCGTCGAACAATATCTTTCCCCGCTAATCTGTTTATTGACATTACGAATGTTCAACCAGATTGGAATGAGTACGATACTCACGAAGCAAAACTGACAGAAACAGATGGAACCAACGATATTTGCTCATTTAGATCCAAAATGGATCCCTGAACAAACTTGATAACGATGGATATTAAAGATATGAAACGTGAGTCCGTAAACAGTTAGTTAAAGATATAGTTACGATTTTATAGAAAATCGATAGGGCAGCGTCGGATTTCGGGAGGCGACAAAGCGACTAAAGTTTCATAAATCAAGGGAGTTTTCAATTTCTAAAATAACCCAGTGTACTTATATCTCGCGAATGGGTGACAGCCCCCCCCCCCATTCACAAAAAAAAAAAAAAAAAAAAACGCTGTATCGTGATCTTGTTATTTTTGCAGCAGATATATTATTTCTATAAATTAATATCTTTCGGAAATTTGTAAAAGAAAGGAACTCATTCCGTTAGGTTGATTTATGCAAATCAACCTACAATGTTGTTTTAATAATTTTTATTTGATTTTCAAAATGGATTTGCACTAGCAATAATTTTGTGATTTGGTGTAGTTAGGTACGTTTTTTAAGCAACCTTTCAAAAAATGAGTTTAAACTATGCAATGTTACGAAGTCGAATAAATCATGACTGTTTTAAATAATAAAAACTCAAGTGCTTTACATAGTATGTCTTTTAAGAAATTGCCACTCGTTAATTCCATGATATTTCTATACTCTTAAAATAAACTCAAAAATTCTTGTGTATTTGACAAAATACTTCGAAACATGATATTTTCTCAAGCACATAAACTATGGGTTATTCTGAGATATAATTAATTCATTGTAGTAGCTTAAACAGTTTTGTGCATGGTAGATTGCAATATTTATTTTGAGATACATGGTATTTCGAGAAAGCTGAGAAATCCTCTTGATAACTTTTTATCTTTGATGTCTTAATTTCCATGCTTGTTTAGTTAAGTGCACAGTTTACACCTTATAAGGTCGTATGCGACATTTTTTTTAAATAAAATACTTTTATAAAATGAGTGGATTTTTAATACATTTAAGTTTAAAAAAATTATACGAATATTACAAATTTCTGAGTATTTTCTCCGAATTAAACTATCAATTAGCCATAAAATGAAGTTATTGGATCTTGATAGCTCAAACACGGAATATAGTGGCTGCTAACAAGAGCATTTATACTAATCACCTGCTCGTCTGCAAATGTTTCTATACAACTTGCCATACAAGCCAAAAAATTGCACAGAAGCTCAACTTCATTTATAAAAATTGAGGCTCCAATTGCAACTGTACATACGTATTTAAATGATCTGACTACAAACAGTACAAACTCATCGAACCGTACATATCAGCGAATTAGAAAGAATTTGTTGTAGAAATTGTGGTTTTTGTAATTCCTTCAGATACTATAACATACAGTATGATTCAGAACTCTTGTGAAAATATGTAAGTGATTGCATATAAATTGATGTATTGGTGATAAAAATACATGTTGTTTCTGAAACAGCCATGCACAATTTTTCAACTTTATATTCCTATGATTTATGTTCATTTACATTGTACTTTTTTTCTGTATTACTCAACAGTAATTTGATTCATAATCTCAGTTCCCAAAACAAGGAATAACTTTAAGGGGAGGTGGGGCAAGTACCCCTCAATATTGTCTCAAAATCTTTCGATTTAAGACATTTGCTTGAAAATTTAAGAGAACTTTCTATTTCCTACTCTAGAATTTGATATGCGTCCCTCTCCTACTTTTTTTTATATTTTTTTTAATCCGCTACGGTAATCTTAAGCTCATATGAACTATTCATATATCTTTATTTACTTGTCAGCCCTTTACTTCATCCCTTTCACGTGATTCGTTGAAAAATTGTGGATCTCCTGTTTCAATTACCTTCTTTTTTTACATTGCCATTCGGCTCTCAACAGAATTATGTTACCATTTCTACTTTATACGCATAAAACAGAGATAACTGGACCAACATATAAAGCACCAGAAAGTTTCTGGTATTTAGGTTGAGCCATGAAAGAGGCATTGTCTAAATTTGGAAATTAATTTAAAAGTGTGGCAAAAAATAACAAATAGATGGCATTAATATCTAGGTCTCAGTGATAAACAGAAAAAATCCCAACACTACTGCTGGTCAATTAAAGTTGTAAAGCTAGCAGACCCGTTTCGACATAGCATATACCATGTCATGGCCAATACTACAATGAGATGACTAAGTCAAAACCAATCTGATGGGATTTATAATTTTATTTGACGTATATAAGCACTGTACTTTATCAATTTATTCTTTTGACATCCATCTAAATTAAATGTGTTTATTTAGGTATGAATGGAAATTCAGACATTTAATAAAAGCAATGACATAATTAAGTGGTCTGCGAGGAGGGGGGGGGGGTTCTAACACCTTCTAGAAAGACCTTTTAAAAGAACAGAATATAAAAACCTCTAGGTGATATCAACTCCCTTACACACGCGCACACAAACCTAGAAACGTCAAATGTCCTTCCATTACGCTAATGAGTAAAAGGACTAGCTCATAGAATAGACTACGTGGAGATGTTATAAATACAGAATAGAGATGCTATTAATATCATTTTCATCCATCCAATAGCGATATAAGTCATTTGAGAGATATAAGTTGTAAAAGATATAATGGATAATTAATTCAAAACAAATCTACTAAAACTCTTGATAATCAGTCAAACCGGTTGAACGAAGATGATACTTAAACTTTCTGAAGAAACTTTTAAATAACACTACTTTTATTAGAAATATATAATTTATTTTATATAAGGGTTTCAATTATATATCTTAATTATTGAGCATAATTTTGAAAATATATACATATATTATAGAGATAAAACCCCGGTTTTCTATATCTTCAGAGAGATTTTCCTCTATCGCTACCGCTGAGTCAAATCTCTCAGAGTACAAAACATTTCTTGAATCACCGAAAGAGAGATACACAGTTATCACCACTCTAAATCTTTCACTTTTAGCTGAGAAATTTTTTATGGAGAAGACGCTTTCAACAGCAATGAAAAATCAATGGAATTCTTTGTTTCGAAGCAAAGTGATGAAATGAGTCAAGTAAATTTTGATAGGTATGAAAAATAAACATAACTGATTATGGCCGATAGATGAAGAGACGTATCTTTATTATATTTTTGCTGCTCCCGTTTTTGTAAAAATAAATAACATCTCTAAGTAATTAATTGATTAAATTAAAGAAAACTCTTTGAAAGACGATGTACGATTATCTGAAATTCGTTGTTTTTCCATTTGGAGTTTTTAGAGGAGGAAAAATGTCTTAACGAGTTGTTAACAAGACTGTAGGATAGTTTGGACACGTTTCTTGAATACAAATGACAGTCACGATGCTTTATATTCGTCAGTGCTCTGAAGTTTCGTGAGAGCATGGCATCTTTCAGTCTTCTTCATCAAGAAAAAAAACCCGGAAGTTTCTTTTATTTTTTTTTCCCAATACTTTAATTTTGTTATAAAATTATTGGAGTACTCATATCTCATGTTTCATGTGTATGCGCACTATTATTCATATGTAAACTTCTTGTTCGATTAGATAGTAAACTACATGAGTCCTTTAGAAGTCATACTGTGTTCTTTTGATACTTACCTTTTTTCAATCACTGATATCAGAATTTTTTCTGTAATTATTCATAATTATGACATATGTCGGTGAAGATATTGATATATCATATTATAAATTAGCAGTAGTCACACTCTCTAAGGTTTAATTTACATCGGGTGGTCGTTGTTAAAATAATCACTTTATTTTTTTCTGATAGATAACTTAATCTTCCCTGGTGCATAAACTTGTCTTTTAGCTTTATCTTTTCATAATGTTTTCCTGAATTTTACCTTTTCAAATAATTCAACTGTTACTGTTACTTCCGCTGCAAACATAGTTAATTTTTTTTCCCTCTAAAATATTCACACTGGATGTATTTCTTTCCTTACCATTTCGATAACATTTTTTTCTAAAATAAATTCTTCCCCACAGGATAAAAAATATCTGCACATCTCGTGATTCGAACTATTCAAATGTCTCATGCTTTAAAAAGAAAAAAAAACGTTTTCTATTCATTCTAAAGGCTGTGACTAGTGTTGAAGCAAGTTCAATGTGATTTTTTTTTTCATACAAGTCAATGTATCGTGTATCCCATTTATATTTCAAAATATTAAGAATGTCTAAATTTGCTAAGTTAAAACAACAATAAAAAGATGCATTTTGAAGCTTTATATTTTCATTAAAACAGTGTTTCATAAAACATTACACATTAAATATACTTTTACGTAAAAAAAAAAAAATATATATTTTCATTCATAATTCATAAATTAACTTATGTATTCACAGAATACAATAAAGAATATTAAAAAAAATTCACCAGAAAATTAAAGCTTTAGCATTCTAGTATTTGGCATTTACTTTAACTTTTAATGTTTACGTTCATGAAAAGTTTATTTTTTTCGCCAAAGTGTACAAAACGATTAAGTTGTTTACATCTTCCCATAAAAAATGAAGTTTTAAAAACTGCTTCACTCATGTGAAAAATACATTTACACTTCAAGCACATTACAATATTACAATATCACCTTTGAGAGTAGCCTACCGATTAAGTTTAAGGCTTTAAATATTACTCTCAAAAGAAGCATTTAGCTCCCCAGCTACGCCACCATTCCGGTAACAAGCCGGGTAGAACCATTAACATTTTTTTACAGTTATTTTTTTTTTCTTTACAATTTTTACAGTTACAAAAATAAGAAAACAAAATTTTGATAAGAAGCCAAACAGAAGAAATAAAATATTACTTTTTTTTTACAGATCTGTAAATAAATTTTGAAGAAGAGAAAAATTGTAAAGATAAACTTCTTTTTTCACGTGTAGATTAAAATAACTTCATTTTCATATCACTTCAAGTACATATAAATTTTTAAAAAACTGCCAGTTTCATTTATTTATTTAAATGACGGGCAAATACATGCTGATTTTCCAGACGTCACAAAAACAGCTTGTAGTTATTGGTAATTCAATTATAGGGGCATCCAGATGGAGCGGCCAACGTTAACACCTATGAAAGAATAGGCAAGTTAACAAGTGAGATCGAAACCGGGCACAAGGCGTTATAGAATGGTTCTTTAGCCACTACATCACCCAATGCGGCTTCGTTCGTATTTGTATATTTCATATATGTTATTTGTATTTATAATATTATTTTTTCCAACTTTTCAAAGCACACAAAGTCATTTTCATGTGCCCCCCCCCCCCTCTTAAAAGAGCAATTTTCAAGATGAGTGCCTATATCATTTCAGTGACATGTAAAAAATTTCCACTTCATGTACCTAATAAAAAATGATTTTTACAGTTTTGCTTCAATCAGAATCTAATTACGTTTATACTTAATAATTACAGTAATTTGTTTATCACACTCCAGTACAAAAATATCGTCCTATTTTATGAAAATTTTCCTCATAAGCGGGTGTCTTTTGACAAAATTTTACTATAGTTTCTGGAGGGGAAAAAAGAAGAAAATATATATATAATTAGGGGGGGATATGTTAACACGTCAGTGGCTGTTTTGTTTGCAGGTTAGTAATAATTTGCTATAACACCCGACTGCAAACGTATGTACATAATTTTATACATTTCGAGATAAGTGAGTACCTCTTGATAAAACTTGGCTATCGTTCTAAAGAAAATACACACGCAAAAAAAAGAGAGATTTAAACAGGAAAAAATTTTTATTAACACGTCAGTGTCTGTTTTGTGTCGGCTGCATAATTTTGAAGAAGACAACGAGCCATGAATACCGTGATGTTTTCAACTTAATATGTTCAGACGCTTGTCCGACAGTGCACGGAAAACAACAGAGCAGGCACCCATAATTCACGACGGTATGTCCATGTATAGGCATAAATGAAACCGGCACAATCTGGACCGAACTAAGCGCCAGTCTGACACAGAGGCATGGCCCGACAAAGCGGCTCTCAGCACAGAACGTGACTACCTTGAGAAAAATACGCAGGTATCGGAAACAACTTATCATGGTAAATGGTCAAAATAAATCAGTTTTCACATTTTAAGTCAGGGATGAGTCAATAGCGATTGTTTTTAACAACGTGTATGTCCATATTCTTTTTAATTAATGACTAAAAAGCATGTTTAATTTGTAATCGTATTCTGAAGTACGATAAAAAAATGATAAAAATATTAAATATGTGCGCGCGTTATCAGTTACATAAATATTGCCTGATTTATTCCAGAATAGTATATTAGAACAAAAAAAAGTACTGAATATAATCCATTCAGAATTAAATTAAAAAAAATTATTATTTGTGTATAACTGGATGTATCATATAATAATAAAGGGTACATTAAATCGAACACATGGTGTATCAAAACTCGTAGAACAAAGCTTTAGAAAGGACAGAGCAGGGCCGTACCCAGAAAATAATTTCGGAGGGGGTCCGGACCCATAGGACCACCCCCCTGGGTACGGCCTTGGGACAGAATGCATGGAACATAAATAGCAATCTGGGATTGCAAACGTTTTGTCGGAGAACAGTATAAATGTGCACAGGGAATTATCAAATATAGATTATGAATAAAATCATCTTTTGAAAAGTCTCAAATCTGTACGCTTATAGTGATGGTGATAGGATAATACTGAAATACTAATAATTTACTGAAGTGTCCATAAATTACAGAGGATAAAAGATGGAGTATTTTAGAAGTAAAATCTCTCAAATGTAATCAATATTAGAACAGGTGGACGAATCCTTTCACTTTTTCTAGGTTTGAAAGGCTGCTGGGCTGCAACTTTTTTGGTCTGTTTTTCAAATAGCAAATTCGATGATAATTAGAGATTGTTTTAGTGTGTACCCAAATACAAATATGGGGAAAAAATGTTGGAGAGAAATGTCTCCATTCGCCTTCAACTGTTTCTTGTTCCAAAGACTCCAACGTTTTTTTCTCCTTACTGTACATTATCCTGTTACTGCATTATTTCATAACTTTGTGTCTAAATATTCACTACCCATAAACTATAGTGTAACTAAAAATCAGTTTCCCATAAATTAATGTAACAATGTTTAGCAAGATAATTTTGATAATCATGCCTATTGTGTACAGTTAAGATTAAATTTGGTATTATAATGTCGATCACACACACACACACACACACACACATACAAGGAACTTCGACATTTTCTCAGCAATAAAAAATCTGGAGTGACGCCACTCAACTTTCCGAACATTTGATATTTGCCAAGCGTTTAAATAAATTTCATTCAACTCAATCGGATCTAGTGTTCAGGCACTAGTGCTCTTAAAATGGTTTAAGTGTATAGGCCGTAATGTATAAGAATGCTTTTTTGTAGACCTGTAAAAAACTGTACGGCTTACACTCGCTAAAATTCATGCAGTGTATAATACAGTGACCTATAATATGCGTACCTAATAAAAGGTCAATCAAATGCATCATTTAGACACCTACTCACTTGAAATGAATTGCGTCTTTAGGACGTAATATATAAGAATAAGCTTGCGAACAAACTATCAGCTCTACACACACCAAAATCTATGCAGGTCATGAGACCGTAACCTATAATGTACATACCCAATTTGAGCTAAATCGAACGAACCCTATAGACACTACACTATAAGAAATACCAGTAAGTTTACTATACATGTTGTAAAATAATACTGCACTGTGTGTTGTAAATCCATTCAAAAAGTGACATAATGACATTGATAACCCTATCACAAAGAATCTATGGCAATGATTGCATGGAAAATGGCACATTCTACATCACAACTTGCTGACGTTACGTTTGCCCACACTGTACTGTACAGGCACTGCACAACACTGTGTGTTGCAAATGCACTCAAAAAAAAAAATGGCTTAATGACGTTTATAAGCCAAAAACGAAACTAATTGTCACAGTCTACAGCACAACGTGTGGATAAAGGTCACGCCAACATCACAACGTGTTGGCGTTACGTTTCGTTTATCCACACGTTGTGCTGTGATAATTTTTTTCAGTGTAACACACTTTCAGGAATTTCCGCCCATAATCTATTAAGTAAAAAACACTCATTTGTTGCCCTGCCAAAAACCTATTAAGTCCTATATACAGCAAAATCTATAGATGTTGTGTGACGGTTTCCTATAATATGCATACCCAATTTGAACTTCTTCGAATGTACCATTTAGACACTAGCTCATTTTAAATGATTTGCATCGATAGGCCGTAATGTATAAGAATTGTTTTTTGCAATCCCGTGAACAAGCTATCAACTCTACACACACCAAAATCCATGAAGATCAAGTGACCACGACCTTTTATAGACATGTCCAATTTGTGCTCAATCGAATGCACTGTTTAGACGCTGGCGCACTTGCAAGAATTTCCGTCCGTTGGCCATAATGTAAAAGAAATATTTTTCGTAGCCCTGTAAAAAAGCTATAAATCCTATATATACCAAAATCAATACCGGTCTTGCAACGGTTGTCTATAATATAGATTACAAATTTGAGCTCAATCGAGTGCACCACTTTAAACGCTAGTCCACTTTTAAGAAATTCCTCCCGTAGGCCATAATGTTAAAAATATATATATATTTTTTTTTCTTAGCTCTGTAAAAACACTTTAAGTCCTATACACACCAAAATCAATACCGATCTTGTGACGGTGATTTATAACATATATACCCAATTTGAGCTCAACCAAATGCACCATTTAGGAGCTATCGTGTTCACTCACATGCACACAAACACACACATACATACATACATACATCTCGTAAAAAATAGCATAAATGAATTCAGAAGACCTCAAAACGTGTCAATGCACCAAAATCTCGAAGTCGAATTTTTTTATGATTACAATACTTTCCCTACATGGTACATGTTCGGAAAGTAAAAAATGAGGTATTCAGAGAGATTGATACAAAAGTAAGTAAAATCAATTCAGTACGTCTTTTTTCTATCTAGTAAAACTAAGTCTTTTACTTGATACTAGCAAAATGAAACTTTTTTTTAAAGAAAACAAAAAAAATGGTCTCTAGATTTGTGGCACGCGATAAACGATTCCATCGACCGCCATCTTGCTGGGAGTCAAATCGAGCGATGGCAACCGCTGCCCTTTTTTTCAGCATTGGGCATCTGCTATATGTTCTTCTATAGGAATGCGTTTCCATCTTATGCTTCTAGTTCTCAGCAGATGCCGGTCCTGTTAAAAAGAATCCTGACAATTTTACAAATAATCGACAATTTTTACGGGAAAAGATGTGCTAAAAAGTAAAGGATTCTTGTCTAGCTATGTCACCCTCAAGTATTTTTTTATCAGATTTATTCTTCGTGACTGACAACTGTCAGAAGGTCAGAGTTTGGTGTCCCCACGGCGACGACACCGCGCCTTAAAGGATTAAATGCGTTTTATCAAAATAGGAAAGGTTTCTATCTCGTAGCATAATGTATATATACTACTTGCCTTGTGTTACATTAGTCCGGGGGGTAATTCTCCAAATTGAAATCCGGACAAATTCCGTATGCGTCGTGACACAAGAAGTTCCTTTTACATTATACACTGTCCTCCAAAAGTTAAGGTACAACCTGTTTTTTGTGACGAATGAACATAGAAGCAAAAAATTTGGACTAACTGAGCACTAAATAGTTCTTTATTGAGTGCGACATAGAAATTTACATAAATTCAACACAAACATGGTGTAAAAGCAAAATAACACTTTTGGTAGAAAAGTCCACTTTTGGAGAAAATAGTTTATCAAAGCTTTTTGTGGAGACATGTGGTGGAAACATTACAAAAATGAGTTCTAATAAGGAATGTGTCCACCCCTAACTGCAATGCACTAGCGGCATCGATTCTCCATGCTGCTAATTAAGTTGTCGGACACCTCAATAGGGAGCGAAGACCACGCACAGATTAGTCCTTGTTCCAGCTCATGCAACGATCTTGGAGGAGGACTTGAAGCAACCACTTGTCTGCCAAGGTAGTCCCAAAGGTGTTCCATCGGATTGAGGTCTGGAGCTGGCCCTTCCATTCGCTCCAAACCTTGACTCTCAAGATATTTCTCAACAAGCACAGCTCGGTGAGGTCGGGCATTATCATCCATCAGAATGAAATCATTGCCAATAGCAGCAGCATATGGCCGAATGTAGGCATCATGGATCTCGTCCCGATATCTCGCACCAGTCATAGTTCCTCCCTGGAACACATGCAGGTCAGTGTGACCATCGAGTGGGATCCCTGCCCAAACCATTATTCCACCACCTCGATAGCTGTGTCTTTCCACAGTGTTGGATTGATGGTATCGGGTGCTTCGTTCCCTCCAGATAAGCAGACGTCCTGAATCGCTCTCCAGTGTGAATCTGGACTCGTCTGTAAAGAGTACAGAAGCCCATCGCTGTCTGGTCCAAGGAACGTGTTCTCTTGGCCAAGATAAACAGGCCCTTCTCTGTCGTCCGTTGAAAGGAACACATACAAGTGGTCACCTTGCATAGAGACCTGCGGGGACACATACAAGTGGTCACCTTGCATAGAGACCTGCATTGTGAAGAAGCCTTCGCACCGTACTAGCGGATATTCTTCTCTCTGATGCTACAGAGTGGGCTGCAACAAGTTGCGGCACAGAAATGCTTCTTCTTTTCCGGGCCTAAAGAGCTTAAAACGATATTCTGCGCGTGTTGTAGCTCGTGCTCGGCCTAGAACATGTCTTCTGGGCACAGAAGTTTCCGTTTGATATTGATTCCTGAGACGGTGGACCACACTGCGAGACACATTAAGACGCCTAGGAGCATAAGCCTGTGACAAATCCATTTCCATTCATACGATCGCCCGACACCTTAACGAATAGGGCAAACAGTTTCTTTAAGACATTGCGAGACCCTGCTACCTATTGTTAACGAATCTGCTAACAAAAGTTACACGCGTAATTATGAAACCCTGATATTTGCACATTTTTCTCTGACTCATATATGCCTGTTCTTTTCTGTAAAAACAAAGTGGTAGCTATCGTTTTTGCATAAATTTGCATAGAGTTTTCATTTTTATCATTTATATAAACCATAAATTTTACTGTCCGTGTCATTTTTTTTTATGGCGAGCTTCGAAAAACATGTTGTTCCTTAACTTTTGGAGGCCAGTGTATTTCGCAGACATATTTGTTCGTCTCACAATCACAGTATGGACAGAAATCTGTCCTCTATTCTAATTTGCTGTGGGAATACTCCCCTAGAGGCCTGTGAAGAATACAGAGACCTTAGGGGAAAATTCACTTGGGACCGTCAAGCCTAGACAATTTTCGTGGTAAAGGCCTCAGATATTTCATAACCTAGAGGCCCCTCTAAACCTTAATCCGGGTCCGTTGACATAGTAGAAAAGCGAAGACTGATCCGCCCAATTTCCACCACAGAGCAGTGAATTTTCATATTTGGAGCAATTGCAATTCAAGAAAATGATTGAGCAAATAAATAATATTATGATTTGTATTGTAAATTTGAAAGTCAAATCAAAAATTAATACATAGATGTTGTCCACTTTCCTTAAGAGTCAAAATTTATATAACAATATAGAAAATTCAAACCATAAACATTTTTTTCTTCTTCTTTCTAGTGTTCGGGACAGAGGCCTGCTGGAGGATTGGCCACTGCGGTTGCCACAGACGTTGGTCATTTCACTATGGAAGCGTCTCTTAAGCAGACCAACGTTGACCCCTATGAGTGATCTCCTAATTTTGGACCAATTTCAGATGAGAGACCTAGCACCTGAAATCGGCACCCCCAGAGGTATCGTTTGGACATGGAGAACATTGATGCCACGATAGGTTTCACGTGCACCAGCTCCCCACGATTCTACAGTAGCCCAGCCGAGAGAGGTTTTCACCCTCCCAAGCACTGGCCAAGCCTGTGCTGCTTCACTTTCCGTGTTCTTGCGGGAACGGAGTAAACCATAAACATAGGTATTGACATCTTATTTCTGTGACAATGTAAACTTAGTATCATTTAGGTTCTAAAGTGTTTATTTTCTTTTAATTTAGAAGAACTGCGCATGTGCATGTGTGTGTGTGTGTGTGTGTGTGTGTGTGTGTGTGTGCGCGTGCAACGGCTTACCATCTTAACAGATTTCATGTCTAACTTCGCAGTTACTTAGCAGTATTCCGCTTTATGTTGTTCATAAATGATGCAGTCAACTTTTCTTTTTTTTTTTCAGAGTAAGGTGGAAACATTATTCATTATTATATTTTAATTGGACTTAAACTAAAATGAATTTATTTTATCTATGGAAAATCGTCTTGCGCTATCATTGTAAAGATGAAAATTCGTTGCATTTAGGAAAAACTTAATTAAACTATCCGAAATCTTTAGATTTTGCAATTAATCATACTTAAGGTATAACGGGCATAAATAATGTACACTGCTGGCCATCGTAAATGCAACACCCTGAAGGAAGCATGCAAATAATATGAAATTTACAACATGCATTAGCTGAGGTGAGATATGCAAATGATTAGAATTTCAGCGCAGACGCACATCAAGCGCGCCTGTGGCGCCACCTCAAAGCGCTATTTAAGGCTTGGAGATTTCGACGGTTTCAAGTACAGCAATTGTGTTTTTCTTGCTTTTTTTTCAAAAAAACGATAAATTATGCCTCGTAGGAAACAACGATCATCTTTTGATCAAGTATCCGAGTTTGACAGAGGAAGGATAGTGGCATACCGAGATTGTGGGTTATCTTTCAGGGAAATCGGTCGTCGTATTGGACGAAACCAAACAACTGTGATGCGGATATGTGATCGTTGGGTGCAGGAGGGTACGACGGACAGACGTGATCGACCGCATCGACCTCAGTGCACCACGTCACGTGATGACAGGCAGATTGTACGCATGGCAGTGACGGACCGCTCAGTCACATCACGAACCATATCACAGCAGATTCAGTCTGTAACGCATCATCCAGTGTCTGCGCGTACCATTCGACGTCGTTTACAGCAGAATGGTCTGTCCGCAAGACGTCCGTTGCTTTGTCTACCTCTGACGCGGAACCACAGACGTCTCCGCCGCCAATGGTGCGATGAAAGAAGGATGTGGACGACAGAATGGAATGAAATTCTCTTTACTGACGAGTCACGCTTCTGTATGCAACACCACGACGGTCGGATTCGAGTCTGGAGACACCGTGGAGAGAGGATGCTGAACAGCTGCATTATGCACCGTCACACTGGTCCTGCACCGGGTATTATGGTATGGGGCGGTATCGGATATCTCTCTCGCACTCCTCTAGTACGCATTGCCGGTACTTTAACCAGCCAGCGCTACATCTCCGAGGTGTTGGAGCCAGTTGTCCTTTCTTACCTTCAGGGCTTGCCAACAGCCATATTTCAGCAGGATAATGCACGGCCACACGTGGCACGCATTGTCCAAGGGTTCTTCGTCAATCACCAGATTGAATTGCTTCCCTGGCCGGCGCGCTCTCCGGATCTTTCGCCGATAGAAAACATGTGGTCCATGGTTGCTCAACGACTGACCCAGAGTTCATCCCCAGCTGTCACACCAGATCAACTTTGGCAACGTGTGGAAGCTGCTTGGTCTGCTGTACCCCAAGAACACATTCAAAGTCTCTTTGAATCAATGCCGAGGCGTGTGGCAGCTGTGATCTCCAACAACGGCGGCTACTCTGGGTACTGATTTTGGCAGGAACCACGCTTCATAGAATGCTGTAAATTTAATCATTTGTTACTTGGTCAACATGTTATCTACACAATAAATTTTGTTGTGATATCTCTTGTTTTTCTTGGTGTTGCAATTTGGGTGGCCAGCAGTGTATTTGTAAGAAACTACAGAGGAAATATGTTTTCAGAATAAAGCATGCAGTTTAATTGAAAAGTTTTCGCACAGAACCATTAACACAATATAGAAATTTATAACTACGCTAACAAAATTTTTCTTCATTTTAATAAATTAAACCTATTTTTATAGGCATGTCTTGATTACTAAGTATTTCGCTGAATTCATTTTTATAATAATTTAAATTATATCAGATAAACTAATTAGTCTTAAGCATATGAAAACAAAAGTCCTCCAATAAGTAATTGAAATCACTTTTAGCGAAACAACACTCATTTTAAGTATTCATTCAAAATGGCTTACCAAATGACAGCGAAAGTGAAGCATTTGATAATCAATCAGACTTGAAGTTTAGCCTTAGACCTAGCATACTGTAAATAAGGGTCACTTTATCTCTGATGTATTACCATGCCTCAAACCTCATTCAATCAAAACTCAAAATGATAATGATAGTAATTCAATTTTAAAATCAGCCTTTCCATTAGAGCAAAATTTTTAGCGACAGTAGCTATATAAACCTAAAGCACTCAGCTTGTTATTAGAGTAATTCTATTTATTTTTTGCTTTGGGGTAAAGTAATGCCACACGGTCATGATTATTCGTATTTGAAGTAAAGCCAAAAGTAGTTTCGGAGGAGGAAAAAAGAACTCAAATAGATGATATGAAACATAAAATTAAAAAGACTATGACCATCGAAAATGGAAATATCATGACTACTTCTAAACCTCTGTAAATCAATAACTTTGGAAGCAGAAAATTTTATGTATTTAATAGAAAGTTATTCATTTTAAGTTAATCTAACATTAGGTATATGGGAAAATAATTTCGCTTTTTTTTAAATTTTCTTTTAACATAAAATTCAAATAAATAATTTTCCAATAGGAGAATTATAAACAAACTGTGCCTAAGTATGACTCATACTTGTTAAACTTGAAAGCGAGAGTTTTATAGATATTGTTTTTTCTTTCGAGAAAAATGGCTACCCTCTCCCTTTTTTTTCACATCTACCTTCTTTGGAGTATTATATTCGAAATGTTCTGAAATCGATTTTTAGGTATTCGCAAGAGTTGTATTTTACAACAACAATTGTATGCCATGTCTCTTTTCTTGAGATCATGCAGGATATGTGATAAGGGCATTTTGGTCCTTTATCCCCCCCCCCCCCCTAAAAACGCTGTCTAATCTAGCGACTATGCTAAAACACTCACACACGTGCCAAATTTCGTATTATTAACTACGATGGTTTTGTCTAGACAAAATACTGGCACACGAAATATCAGAAAGAACTTTCCTTTAGACCTAATAAATTAATTAATACAATTCATTTTAAACTTAGTTTTATGGTGATAATTTATCAACCAATTATCTTATACGTGATAAAGGCTGAAAAATTCGCGGCTTTTACATTAAATTGAATACAGGTGTTAGTGTCCATATTACTAATAATTCTTCTACAGGAACACTCAAAAGAATTCCAATACATTAAAGTCTGTGGCATTTGAGACACGAATACATTTCTAGCACAAGAGAATGAGTATTAAAATTTTTATATTCTTCAATTAAACGATGGAAAAACTTTCAAAGGTCTTTAACAGGGTCTCATAAAATTGTATCTATAGTAAAAATACAACATTATCTTATCTCCGAAATCTCGCCAAATTTAAGGAAATACATGCCAAATTTGGCTCAAAAAAATTGTTGCGTTGAAAAGTGTTTTTTAATCGATGAATGTGGCATGATTTATCTTTCTTGTTTAAGTAAGCAACAGATTAAAGTACCACTTATAATAATAATCGTGAATTTCTTAGTTTATTTCTATCGTAAGTTTTAATCAAAATATCGCCTCCTTGTGTTAAAAAGAGAGCGGGAATAAATTTCGTTAAGATCGTGGCGTAATTTTTACATATCTCAAAGCACTTGACGTCACAGAATTAGATCCGAGTAGATTCTCACTTGCGATTTGAAAATCCGCTGCGCCATTTAAAAACTCTATCGCTAGGTTCAAAAAACAGTTTTTCTAATCATTTTTGTGGCAACCCAACATAAATTCTCGGGCCTTGATTGATTTATATAATGGCATAAATTGTCCGCGTTGATGCTATTAAATTCTAAACATTATCTATGCAGTGAAACCTGTTTTTAAAGACCACCACTGGGACCAAGAAAATGTGGTCTTTAAGGAGGGTCGGTCTTTGAATTCAGGTAATACGATACATTTTGACAAAATTTTAAGCGTACTTAATTTTATCAATAGAATTGGAATTTATTTGATAATTACCTGATTATCACTGAAATGGCTTTATATAGATATAATTAATAAAAAGCATCTACAGTATGGTTTTACTTTTTTTATAAAATGTAGAGAAAGACTGAGATTTTTATATATTTTAATAAATGAAATTTGTATAAGTTTAAATTTTTAAAAAATTGGAAAATATAATAAAATTTTGCTTTATTTGGTAGGTACACTTGGTAGGTTTATACTAATTAATCCCTTGTTCATTCGGGAACCCTCTCTCAAAAAAGTTTGAGAACTACTTTTAAAATGAAGTGTTTTGAAGCCTTCTGGGGCGCAATTGCAGCTGCAAAAAATTTGATGTGTCAAACTTCATTCAAGTGCTATACCAGTATAGCACTTTTTTAAAATTTTCTTTCTTTTTTCTGTTTGGGGGCCCTCCCTTAGCAGGGAGGGCCCCCAAACAGGACGGCTCACCAGTCTGCAGACAGTCGGACACCCTGGCCAGTCCGGGCCTGAACTAAACAAGTGTCAACTTTCGTTTTTTATCATACCGCGTGATTGCTGATCATCCGAACAACGAACTTACTCAAATAGAGGAAAATAAAGAATTTTTTTAAGAATTTGCGGTCGTTAAAATAGGATTTTAAATAAATTTGTTTCTTATACATAGCGGTCGTTGGTCGCGTCAGGCAGGTGGTCGTTCAATAAGGAAAATAAACCATTGTTTATAATTATATGGTACTCGGGACCGCTAAGCCATGGTCGTCAAGAACAGGTGGTCGTTAAATACGGGGGTCGTTCAACACAGGTTTTACTGTACTATTAAAATCTGTGTGTGTGTGTGTGTGTGTGTGTGTGTGTGTGTGTGTGTGTGTGTGTGTGTGTGTGTGTGTGTGTGTGTGTGTGTGTGTGTGTGTAGCATCATCTCCTCCTAAACGGCTGGGAGTTGAGTTTCGAACGAGGTATCCGCGAATTCGGAAAATTTCGAGAAAGAACCTTCGCTAATTTAAATTTCGAAATTCGAATTACTTTAGGAGATATTGATAAAAAATCCGTCAAAAACGCTAATTTTTGATCTCCGCAATTCCTCAATTGTAACCCCTGTAGTCAAAAAAGGGAGAAATAAGCATCTAGGTTCACATGTTTGGCTATTTTATTAAATTATTTAGACTCCTGCAGTAAAAATAAAAGAATAATGATTTTTTTTCTGTTTAGATTATTTGCAAAGTTATTTTTTAATTAAAATATTGCGTTCATGTGAAATCAGAGCAGGAATTCAATGTTTTTTATGTGTAAAAGAATAAGGGATTGAGAGATTTCCGAGACTAATATGTATATTTTATAGTTTGTCGAAAAAAAAAATGGCTGATTTGGCGATTTTGAGAAAGTAGTAGGTTCTACCGATTTGCACAGTTTTGGGCTTGGCGCAAATTACTGAGAGCGTAAGGAAATAGTATTTTTAATAAGAAGTATAAGTTTTATTAGAATACGGCGCTATACTTCGATTTTTCATACAGAAATAATGCAGTTATTAAGGCGATTTTAAACGATCTACAGAATTTTCGCCAAATTAAATAAACTGATTTAAAATGGAGGAATTCCGCCAAATTTCAGAAATTGAAATTCTGTGTACATTTTAGTTAACGCTGATTAAAACCCGTTATAGTTAATAATTTAAATAACTGCTACTAATCAATTAGATGCCTATTGGATTAAATTTTGGCGAGTGAACTATATAAATGATAGATAACTATTTCCCATTTTGATTGCTGTTAAATCAAACCTTCGAATGATTCCCTGAAAACAAAAAGATCTCGCAAAATGGTGTATGTTGGCATTTTGGCGATTGAAGTACTACATGTGTATTAAATAATTGATTCTTATATGTTAAAGCAGCGCTACGTTTCTTTTATTGGAAACTGTTAGAAACAGACATAATTAATACTGTCTAATATATTTTTTGTTTTACGAATTGAAATATATGTTGATTCCTACTTTAGTTCATTTCTTAGCAAAGTAGGCGAAAATATTCAAATGTAGTGCAACTCTGTTCGTATTATTAATTCCACTCCACAATTGAGATGAGCCGATGTCACTAGCGTATATATAGATATTTTATTTTTAAATTCCGCCTAACAAGGTATTGCGAATTGCCTTTAGTGTCAAGTTTAATTTGTGATTTGAGCTATTTGACATTGACTGGTGGCGTTAATGACGCCAATATGGCAGTTCTAGCAAAGTAAACATAAATAGCTCATTTCATGTTCTATTTTTAAGATTGCTATAGTTTCCGTAGCAACGGAACCCATTGTTGCCACTTAAGTTGTTAAATTTAACAATTAGAAGTGAAACCACTCATTTCTACAGCTTTTAAGACTCGTAAAAGTGAAAACGCATCAAATGTGAAACAAATAGAACTGTAAGAGACCTGCATTGCACTTTAAAAATAATCGAAGTTTTCATGCAAATCTACATACCTTTAATTTTACTTCCTTCGTGTGTGGGTGCCATTTTTATGTCAAATTTTGCTGCCTTGCTGGTAGATTATCCGGAGCTGCACATAAGCACTAATGTACATGTCCCTTCGGACATAAACAAGAGCGTATGTCCGGCGCGTATTTGTATAACCCCCAAGGCCGTACTCGGGGTGGGGGACCAGGGGGGCCGGTACCCCCCCGAAATCTAAAACTTTGTTAACAAAACAATAATAATGAAACTTTTTGTGAAAAATTGGGCTTTTTCATATTTTGGTCCCCCCCCCTCCCCACGAAATTTTTATATGGGTACGGCCCCTGCTACCCCACTGTGTTAATCAGAGTTTTCTGGGGTCAGATTTTTTAGACCAAATTTTTTTTCAATGGAGATCTCATCCTGAAGTATATTGATCACTGATACATGAAAAGAAAAATGATCAATTAGGAGCTAGCAGTGACGTAGCCAGAAATTTTTCCTGGGGGTGTTACGACTACTGCAGCTCACACATATGTATGTATACGCGTGTGTGATAAGGGAGTGAAGAATATTCATTTTGTATGGCAATAAACTCCTCATGGGTGGTTGTGACCCCCTGTCCCCTCCCTGGCTACGCCACTGCACGCAAGCATATGTTGTCATGTCATGAAAAACCGTCGTAGATGGTAAACACCGAAGTTGTTTCGAGGGTTATACAGAATTTAAAATTTTGTAAAGTTTACTTTTGATACAGTTCGGATATTTGCCACCAAGGCGAGATGAAATATTACTAAATACGGCAATCCAGAATTTTCTTTTGAATTTGACACTCAACTACAATAGATTCCGTGTTGTACGGGTCCTGCGCTATACTCCACCTGGAGAGCGGACTGCGCGGAATAATCGCGGCAAAACTTATTTGAACTCCGTAGAAATGCAATGATGTTTGGTGTTGCCATTCAAAAGTTATGTTAATTACAGGAGCTAAAAAGTCATAATATCAGAACATGTGTCACATTTTACCGTGCTGTACGAGTCTCTTTTAACGTGTTACACGAAAACGATCACAATTTTTTCGCCGTGTTCTACGAATTCGTGTTTGAGACCCATGTTATGAAGGGGTCTACTGTAAATTGTTAAAAATAAAACATGATATTAGTTATTTATTTAGGGTGAGTTGACAGTGAGGCCAACGTCAGTTTTATGTAACAAGTGTGATACTGCATTAAGAGTTTAGTAAGGGTGATAAACTTTATCGCAGAAGTTACGTCACAAATGTTTTCATTTGAAATGCGACTTGATTTTCACGAAAACTGTGTGCAATTTTGGCTTATAACGTACGTGGTGCATCTATTATTTCATCTAGGTTTTGTTAATTTAGGTGAAATTCAATAAAGTCATCTGCAAAATAACTGCGCTAATGTATTTTCCACACTTTAGGAAATGCAAGATAAAATAAAATAGTTGTCAACATCATGTAATTTATTCATATGGCATTTATTAAATGCTATAATTAAGCCTAAAAAACAAAATTATATGATGTAGAAATCACGCATTTTTCGAAAGAAAGAAGTTTCAGCTGGATACCGTAAATATCTTCTTTTTTCATCGCCAGTGACACTGACGAAGTTTTTGTGTCATCAGGTTGCAATTATCTCAGATTTGCACTCATGACGTCAACTTTTAGTCACGATTCAAGTATCTTTTACGCGTTTTGAGATTCCGCATTACTGGGTTTAATTCGAATTATATGTTTAAGGAAAATATTCATTTCCCACCGTGCGGAGAACGAGTAAGCAGCTAGTCTATACTATTAAAATCTGTGCGCGTCTGTCTGTTGAGTTTCGACCGAGGTATCCACGAATTTGGAAAATTTCGAAAAAGAACCTCCGCTAATTTAAATTTCGAAATTCGAATTAGTTTAGGAGATATTGATAAAAAACCCCATCATAAACGCTAATTTTTGCTCTCCGCAATTCCGTGATTGTAACCCCGTAGTCAAAAAAGTGAGAAATAAGCATCGAGGTTGCCATGTTTGGCTATTTTATTAAATTATTTAGACTCCTGCAGTAAAAATAAAAGAGTAATGATTCTTTTCTGTTTAGATTATTTACAAAGTTATTTTTTAATTAAAATATTGCGTTCATGTTAAATCAGAGCAGGAATTCAATGTTTTTTATGTGTAAAAGAATAAGGGATTGAGAGATTTCCGAGGCTAATATGTATATTTTTTAGTTTGGCGAAATAAAAATGGCTGATTTGGCGATTTTGAGAAAGTAGTAGGTTCTACCGATTTGCACAGTTTTGGGCTTGGCGCAAATTACTGAGAGCGTAACGAAATAGTATTTTTAATAACAAGTATAAGTTTTACGGCGCTATACTTCGATGTTTCATATAGAAATAATGCAGTTATTAAAGCGATTTTAAACTATCCATAGAATTTTCACCAAATTAAGTAAACTGATTTAAGTTAGAGGAATTCCGCCAAATTTCAGAAAATTGAAATTCTCACATTTTGTAAATGGTAGTTAACGGTGATTAAAACCCGTTATAGTTAATAATAATTTAAATAACTGCTACTAATCAATAATATGCCTGCATTAAATTTTGCGGATTGAACCATATAAATGATAGATAATTATTTCCCATTTTGATTGCTGTTAAATCAATGCTTTGAATGATTCCCTGAAAACCAAAAAATCTCGCAAAATGGTGTATGTTGGCATTTTGGCGATCGAAGTACTCTGTAATAAATAATTGATTCTTATTTGTTAAAGCAGCGCTACGGAAGTTTCTTTTACTAGAAGCTGTTAGAAAGGCGTAATTAATACTATCTAATATATTTTTTGTTTTACGAATTGAAATGTTTGTTGATTCCTACTTTAGTACATTTCTTAGCAAAGTTGGCGAAAAATATTCAAATGTAGTGCAACTCTGTACATATTATTAATTCCATTCCACAACTCAGATGAGCCGATGTCACTAGCGTATGCATAGATATTTTTTTTTTTAATTCCGCCAAACAGAGTATTGCGTATTGCCTTTAGTGTCAAGTTTAATTTGTGGTTTGAGCTATTTGCCATCGACTGGCGGTGTTAATTTCGCCAATATTGCAGTTCTAGCAAAGTAAACATGAATAACTCATTTCATGTTCTATTTTTAACATTGCTATAGTTTGCGTAGCAACGGAATCCATTGTTGCCACTTAAGTTGTTAAATTTTACAATTATGTGAAACCACTCATTTCTACAGCTTTTAAGAATCGAAAAAGTGAAAACGCATCAATTGTGAAACAAATAGAACTGTAACAGACTTGCACCTTAAAAATAATCGAAGTTTTTATGCAATTCTACATACCTTTAATTTTATTTCCTTCGAGTGTGGATGTCATTTTTTACGTCATTTTTGCTGTTTTGCTGGCAGATTATCCGGAGCAGCACATACCCTCTAATGTATTTGCTCCTCCGGAAGCAAGAGTGTATGTCCGGCGCGTATTTGTGTAACCCCATTGTGTTAATCAGAATTTTCTGGTGTCACATTTTTTAGACCATTTTTTTACCGCGGAGATTCCGATCCCGAAGTATATTGATTAAGCAGGAGTAGCCAGAAATTTTTCATGGGAATGTTACGACTACCGCAACTCACATATATGTACACGTGTGTGCGATAAGGGAGTGAAGAATATACATTTTGTATGGCAAAAAACTCCGATTGGGGGGTTGTGACCCCCTATCCCCTCCTTGGCTACGCCACTGTACGCAAGCATAAGTTGTCACGTCATGAAAAACCGTCATAGATGGCAAACTCCGAAGTTGTTCTGAGGGTTATACAAAATTAAAAATTTTACTTTTAGTAAATTTTATTGTTGATACAGTTCGAATATTTGGATTTAATAAATTTCGGCCACCAAGGTAAGATGAAATATTACTAAATACGGCAACCCAGAATTTTCTTAACTATTGAATTTGACACTATGCGACTACAGTAAATTCTCTATAACACGGTAGATACGTTCCGTGTTATAAGAATCCATGTTGTACGGGTCCTGCGCTATACTCTACATGGAGTGCGGACTGCGCGGTATAATCGCGGCAAAACTTATTTGCGCTCCGTAAAAATGCAATGATTTTTGGTGTTGCCATTCAAAAGGAATGTTAATTACAGGAGCTAAGGCGTCATAATATCAGAACATATGTCACATTTCACCGTGCTGTACGAGTCTCTTTTAACGTTTTACACGAAAACGATCGTAATGTTTTCGTCGTGTTCTAAGAATTCGTGTTGTAGACCCATGTTATAAAGGGGTCAACTGTAATCTGTAACAAATGAAAAATGAAATCAGTTATTTATTTAGGGCGAATTGACAGTGAGATAAACGTCAGTTTTATGTAACAAGTGTGATACTGTATTAAGAGTTCAATTAGGGTAATAAGCTTTTTCTCAGAAGTTACATCAAGAACGTTTTCATTTACAAAAGCGACATGATTTTCACCGGAGCAGGGTACATTTTTGGCTTTTAAACGTAACTGATGCATTCATTGTTTCATGTAGGTTTTTTAATTTAGGTAAAATTTAATAAAGTCGTGTGTAACATAACTGCGCTAATGCATTGTCCACGCTTTGAAAAATGCAAGATAAAATTGTTGTCAACATCATGTAATGTTATTTATGTGATATATACTATATATTAATGCTATAAATTAAACCTCACAAAGAGAATTATATGATGTAGAAATCAGGCATTTTTCGACAGAGAAAAGTTTTGTCTGCATACCATAAAGTTCTTTTTTTTTTTTTTGATCACCAGTCACATTGACGTAGTTTTTGTGTCCTGTTGCATTAGTCTAAAATTTGCACTCATGACGTCAACTTTTATTCTTCAGGTTTTGAGATTCCGCATTATTAGGTTTAATTCGAATTATATATGTGTAAGGAAAATATGCGTTTCCCACCGTGCGGAGAACGGGTACGCAGCTAGTGTTATATTAAAATTCGTAAAAAATCACCTGATTTATATCATTTTTCCGTTTTCATTTTAAAAGAGGGCGGAATGAAGGTTTTATCATTTGTCAAACTATCAAAAAGTTATGACTGATAGAATTCAAGATGCGTCAGTATCTTGAATTCTATCTGACGTAGATTTAAAATTATTTTACGATAATTTTTGTCAAAAGTAATTTTTAGTTAAAAAATTCTTTAAAATCTGCAAAATCTGCTACCTATTCAGAAAAAACTGTTTTTAAAAGAAAATTTTTTCTTCTATCCGATGATGCCAATGCCGTTTTTTCTGCAAGCGTAATTACCGCTGTTATTGAGCATTAGGTGAGAAAAAAGGCGAAAAATCGCATAAAACATGAAATAAAAAAATTCTAGGCCGAATTTTGAAAAAATCGCTTCGAGGTGCACAACTTCATGTTCAGAACTTCCCGCGTACCAAAGTACCAAATTTGGGGTTTCTACATGTAGCCGTTTGCCGAAACGCCACCGATAGCCACACATGCACAAACACAGAGGCATCTTCTTCTATACGTAGATATTTATCTCCTTCAGCTCTAGAATATCTAAAATTCATCATTAATGGTTCTTAGATCAAGTAGGTATGGCCACCTCTTATAAAGAGCATCCATTAAAAGATTGTGCGAAATCCAATTCCACTAGTTACTAAGCCTGGAAGTCTATTATTTGGGAACAGATTTCAAAATTAAAAGAAATGCGCGACACGCAACGTGTAATTCATCCGTGGTATTAACAACTGACCTTCCAGAAGTGAAAGGCCATCTTAAAAATGTAAGTTGTCTACTTCTTTTTTCTAACCGAAAGAATTTTGCCAAAGAATACAAGTGTATCCTTCTCCTGCTCTCAGTTTGAAATGGATACAAATGACTTGAGCATTTCGGTATGGATGAGAACGGAGAATTATTTCACGAATTCTTCAGATGCAACTGTTAATTTATTTCGATCATCTCGAAATGAGACGGGGACTGCTATGGACTATTTTTTCAGATCTTCAAGAATAGATCGCTTCTTTCGACACCAGATTCCGTTGGCTACCCATCTTCCATCTCGCCATCCATCTTTCGCTACGATAAGGAATTTGATGTCCCTCTGCTGGACTACTGAAGACGCATCAGAGCGCGAGGGATCCATTGTCTCTCTAAAAAGATATTTATGACGGCATTCCGAATTCCCTGTATCTGGAAATGGAGCAATTATTCAAGACAGCGGAATTTTTTGTTTTTCTTTTTCTTTCTTCAGCTCTGATTGGTATGCCGTACGGACAAGGGGGTGGTTTAATCTTTTCCATGAGTTTTTCTGTCGTAATGAGGTCGGAGAGGAGATCTAGATCGGTGTGCGAGATTATGAAGGTGGACGGAAGGCAAGAGTTGTGCGCTGAAAAATGAAAAGTGATGCCACGGTCATTTTTCAAGCTGGTAAAAGAATATCCTTTGTTTACTGTGGTATTCGATGAAAAAAAGGGTTTTTTTTTAATCTTTTTTTTATGTATACATAAAAAACAGTTTTGTGAAACAATCCTTCTTCAAGGCTAAAAAAAATCAGTTTCAAAGAAGCATTGTTTGTAGTGGACTAACGTAGTAGCAAAAGACCTCACACCTGGAAACCACTAAGATTGCTTAGAGTGAAAAAAATGTGTTTCCAATCATGTAATAGAGATACGTAAAATTCGACTACTAACCATTTGTTATACTTTGTTCCGTGCTCATTCATCTGGTTGATAAGTATCATGGGAAGACATGTCAAAATCAGGCTTAGCCTATATACCTACAATTTATGTAACAGTATCGGTGAAACATACATGAATTTAGATGCGGTAAAAACATTCGACGGATGTTCTTTTTTTTATAAAAAAAAAAACTTCCACGCATGTTAAAATAAGTATTATCTCACATGTATCGAAAAACTTAGATCAATCAATCGTTATTTTGATTAGGTAGATCCTAATTCGTATTTTGTGACAAGGAGAAACTCGTCTAAATTTCTCTTTGACAATACAAAAGTTAATTCTAAACACGCTTTTCTTGACAATGTAAGATGGCCGTTTCTGATCTTTTGTAACATGTCCTTCAAGTGTCTCACAAATGATAGCAGCTTGTACACATTTCTCATGCTTAAAAAGAAAACTACGTGAGCGTGCTTGGGAATGCCAAAAATGTTTCAAAGATAATTTTAAAAAATATATGATACAATCTTTGCTGTTTTATAGAAAATACCAATTAAAATTATAAAGCTAGTTAAAGGTAACAAGCAAACAGTTTCGTAAGAAAGCTAGTAAAGGATTTTGCTAATTCTACTGGAACTATACAGAAAAAGGGAACCAAATTTTTATACAATGAAACATGACGTTAGTGCATTAAAAACATTTATATTAACTTAAAGAGTTTCTTACATTTTTATGAACTCAAAGTTTTAACTGTTCGATAAAATATATTGAAAGCTATTGAAACCTTTCAGTCACAGCGGTTTTTCAAGTACTCAATACTTATATAAATTTCAATGTGTTAGTCGCAATGTGTGTAAATATATTATCATTCGTCAATTTTCTTATCTGTATTTTAAGAATAGTAAAATTGATTTGTACAAAATGTTATAAAGGTATAAAGTTACCTAAAAATTTGTAAATATTTTATAGCTATTTTTAATAAAATTCCTCAATTTTTCTTTGTATCGAAGTAAGTGGCTTTGCCAAAAAAGTTACTATTAAAAGACCCCATTGCGCTTGCGCTATCCCTAGATTCCGGCGGACCTATCAATGAACCATTCTAGTTACCAGATTTTTGAACGAAGAATTGATAACAAACCTGTCCCAATTCTGAAACAAAAGTTAGGAACATTTTATAAACTCGGTGCTCTTTTCAAAAATCTGCTATTTCTTCGAAACCATTATTAGCATTCATAAAATGAGAGAAATATGATTTTTTTAATTGAAAAAGAAAGGTTGCAATTAAAATTTTGTCCACAATTGCTGTTTTACATTATGGGTATAAACTAGGGGGGGAAATCTGAATTTGGGAACGTTTAGTCACCTTACTGTTGCGTCTTTATAATGATGAGAACTAACAGTTTAAACATGCGCTTAGTAGTGAGGTTAAATGTGTGTGTGTGGGGGGGGGGGGTCGCTATCTCTCAATCGCCCCCAAGAGCTGCCCGACACGGTTAGCAAGGTAAGCATAGCATCGGGGCGCCGTCTTCGAAGCGATGCCATTTCGAACTCGAAAACTAAGAAAAACTTTAAAAATTTACGGCTTTTTTACGTTTGCGTGGGGGCGCCCCGCACCCTAGGGCCGCCCCTTATCGGCCACTACCCTTGTATACGCCATTGAAGAGAATCGTTCAGGTCCGGATCAAATCTGATGAATTGTAAAAATGTATTAATCGTAAATATATAACAAAAAATCATAGTATTTCACATGCGAGTTGATTTTTCGAATTTGGCCATCCCAACATTTTACCGCGAAAGGAGGGGAGGCAGGAGATTTTCATGTTTTTTGACTAAACAGCAAAATTGTTTCATTAGCAATAAAAACATGTTAATTTTAAAAAATACCAAAAGTTAACTTACTTAAAACTTGCTTTTGATATGTATTGTGTGTAACGAGTTGATTGGTTAAAAAGAAATAGTGGTTTTCGTTTTTTGTTCTACTGATTAGCGTTTTTGCTACAAATTTTAGTATTATAATTATAATAGTCATTTATAATTCTTCACGAGTACCAAATCCTGCTTCAACAGTATTTTTACTTGAACCTTTTATAAGTCTGTCACAGTCAATCTGTTGTCTATATATATAATAAATATCTACAGCAGCGGTTTTCAACCTTTTAACGTCGCGCCTCCCCAACTAAGGCTAACTGACGGTGGATGGCACCGTCTTACTTAAAGTAGTAAATCTTTTTCAAGAGTAAAGTTTAATCTCAATCAGTAAGATATGAATTAGCACATTTTCGCAATTGATAAGTCGACAAGCATAAGTTGATACGCTAACTCCAAGTGAGAATAAGATTTGTCGCTGTCATTTGAAGAAATATTGACTTTTTTTTTTTAGTTATACCTATTTATAAATACCACATAGTTCCTACAGTTTACAACCCTCTTTGAACAATTAAAAAAATAAAATAAAACGCATCAAACCCCATATTATTTTTTGAAATCGTTTACTCTAAACTTTTTTACTTCACTTCTAGGAACACTCCTTTTGCGATTCGATGAATTCTCGTCCGTCATCAGTCAGCAAGGCCTTACAAATGGACCCGTAGCGCCATTTCGTTGCTGGGGTGTTCATCTAGATACAATGCTTATCGTTAAAATAAATACTAGAGAGAAGTCTTCAAACGAGCCGCTGTGTTCTCGTTAAGTTAGGGCCACTTTTCCTTCATCGCGAGGCGATTGCCGACGCCGATGACAGCATTATGAGAAAAGGAGATAAATTTCAGAAAACAAACGAAGTGGAAGCAAACAAACAAGCGAAGTGATGGAAACATGACAGTCTCGGCGGAACCGTTCAATGTTCCTGAAGTGTTGGAAGGAACAATGTTTTAAATTGCCTTCAGCGAAAGCATTAGGTCTTGGATGTTTTTGAAACTATCATTATATTAAACTATGTATGGTATTTCGAAATTATGTATTGTATTGTTAAATGTTATTATTTTGGTGGTTTTACATTTGAAGGTGTTTTTGCTCGTGGGTATAGGATTTTCAAAAATATGTCAGAAAAGTTTTGTTAGGTAGCACGATGTAAAGAACTTAAGTATTGTATTATTGTGAGAAAAATCAAATTTATGATTATATTTACAGAAGTTATCGCTAATACACGAATGCATGATTTTTCTTCTTTGTTGTCACAAGGAGTTGCTGCAGAGATCTTTGCAAAAGGATATGTTAATTTTAAAAGTGCATTTTTAAGAACAAATTATTATGCGTCATATGTCGTATAAAACAAAGCTAAAAACATCCAAATAAAATTTTTTTAAGTACTCTTTCAAATATATTAATTAGTTTCAAGCAAATCTTTATACATCAATAGCTTGAGTAATGTTGAACAATTATAAAAGAAAAAAAAACATCACTGAGTGACAGACAGTTGAAAAATTCTAAAAGTTACTCCACTTTATTTCACAATAGATTCATTCCCCAATGAAAACAATAAAGATAGAACATTATGAAATCACAATCTTTGAAAATTATTCTATCGGTCGATCAATCAATATGTTAATTTTAAAAGTGCATTTTTAAGAACAAATTATTATGCGTCATATGTCATATAAAGTAAAGCCAAAAACATTCAAATAAAATCTTTTAAAAAGTACTATTTTAATTTTATTAATTAGTTTCAAGCAAATCTTTACACATCAATAGCTTGAGTAATGTTGAACAATTATATAAAAAAAAACATCACTGAATGATAGAAGGTTGAAAAATTCTAAACGTTACACCACTTTATTTCACAATAGATTCATTCCCCAATGAAAACAATATAAAACCACAATATTCGAAAATTATTCTATCGGTCGATCAATCAAATCACTCAATTCATTTAAAAGGAACTTTTTCACCAAAACTTTAATTCTGCTGTATGAAAGCACTATAATAATCATGAATGAATCTTATTTAAACCAACGTTGTATGTACGTCTATGTAACCAACAGTTATGAAAATAAAGCCTGGACAAAAACTTCTCTGGGCATCATGCATATTAACGCGTAACACAACTTAAAAATTTTAAAAACTTTATTTGATATTCCCTTTAAAAAGGATGTAACGGTACGCCGATTATTATATGTGGTACAATCATGCCTATAAAGAGAACACAGGAACATTTCTCTTATCAGCCATGTCTGTCTGAAGTAGTTGCATAAAGTTTCAAAAGCTGCAAGAGTTAGGAAAATAAATGCTGGCCCAGAACTTCTCTATGGGCGCCCTATAAGACTTAATTTATTTTTCTCTGTTTTATTGTTTTTGATAGGAAATGAGTCTGTTATGAAATGAAATAGATGATCATGATCTGTAATTACAAGAATGGATTTATTATGAAATAAATTGAAATGATCAAGTAATAATTTAGTTAACTAATTCTTACTTTATACTACATTTCGGAAAGTTGTTTCGCTTTCATTGCTTATTTATCTCAAACTGGATTTTAAAAATGCTCTACTATGTGTTTTAGTTACTCTAACTTCGAAATATACTTCCAGTGAAATCGTAGATGCATTTCAAAAACACAGTTTAAGAAAATCTCCAACTTAAAATCTTTTTTGTCAGCTATTCGCCAGAGTAGCTCCTCATATGTATCAACAACATCTGCCATATCACACTCGGAATATTTTCCATGATTCACCTGTCGTCGAAAAGGGATTTCTTCTTGTTTCAAATAAGTTTTTTCCCCTTTTCACAATCTTCATGTTCATATAAATATGATGGCTTCGCTCCAACGATGGAAATGGTGTTCAATATGACAGCAGCTGGAAGCGATGTTCACCCATATTATGTTTGTCAGCGAATTCAAATACAGGAAAGGAAAGAAAAAGAAAATTACGAAAAAGTATGTGCAAAACGTTTAGGGTTTTTTTTTTTTGGGCAAAGAAATATTCTCTTAGAATATATTTAAAAATTCATGAAAGTTTAAGAAGCACAAAGTGAGTTGAAAAAAAAAAAAGAAAAGAAAAGAAATAAACTTATAAAGTGTCTATGCGTCGTTCTAGTTGTATTTCATTTGTGTTATTTTTAATTTTTATTTCATTGTATTTATTTATTTACTAGCCAAAACAATTCATTCTTCCAACTCATTTTCAATTTCAATGAGAGTTTTAAGGATACGATGAGAGAGAGTGAAGTTATAAAAGTCTACACTTGGCCCATACTGGTGAATTTTCATACAGTGTTTCCAAAGACGAAAGCTAGGTAAAGCATATTAGGGTATATCCTCCTCTGAAATTTTTTTAAAATCGTTGATAAGCGTTACATATTGTAACTAACTAATGAAAAATTGGGCACGCGATTTTCGGTAACTCGAAGAACCATGATTGACCAATAAAAAGATTTCACTATTTTGAAACCGATCTGAAGACTGATTTCCCGTCGTCGTTTCTAAATTATCGACATATCCAAAAGCTTTAACCCTTTGAGGCGCAACCCTTCCCAATGCTGAAAAAAGGGCAGCCGTTGCCATCGCTCGACTTAACTACCAGAAATATGGCGGACGATCGAAACGTTCATCGCGTGCCACAGATCTAGACATATTGAGACCCTTTTTTTGACGCAGCTGGCTGTGCGGCATAGCCAGCTGCGTCAAAAAAGGGTATCTAGATCTGTGGCACGCGATGAACGTTTCGATCGTCTGCCATCTTGCTGGTAGTTAAGTCCAGCGATGGCAACGGCTGCCCTTTTTTTCAGCATTGGGCAATCTATCCAGCTGTTTTCGCATTCTTCCATTTTTCAGCAGATGTCGGTGCTGTTAAAAATAATCGTGACAATTTTTTTACGGGAAATGACGTGCTAAAAAGTAAAGGATTCTCGTGGAGCTACGTCACCCGCAACTATTTTTATAGAAATCAAATCTATTCTTCGTGACTGGCAAAACGTCAGAGTCTGGTGTTCCCAGAGCTGGAACACTGCGCGTTAAAGGGTTAAACGCTTCGCTGTTTCATGATTGTGTTGTGTGATCATGATGTTATCGAAGCTCAAACAACAAATCGATCTCAAATTTCTAAGCTAAATGGTTTAACACTATCTTGGTAATTATCGTGCTTCTAACGCTATTATTAAATTCACTCACAAGGTAAAGAACTAACTAAAACACTGGCTTCGAAATAATCAATCGTCCGGGTTCTGGTGGTGAATTTCAATCTGTGTTCGTCGGGGAGAGAATGCACTTTATGTCTCCTACTCGTTGAAGTACCCGTCGTCGACGGCTTAGTACGTAATGCAAATTTCCAAAAAGCCTGAATTTTTGTCAGAAAAGTAAGATTACAAAGAAAGGAATTAGTATATTGGCAATAGTACAAAAAGCAAAATTATAACTTCTGTGTATTGTTAAAAGATTACAGGTTACAGAGTAACAAAGTGATGAGTAAAATTGACAATAATTTCTTTTTATTTTAAAAGAAAGCTTTTATTTTAGCTGAAAGTTTTATTCTGGTTGAATGAACTTTTCGAGTCAAGAGGTCATTATTAACCTGTAACAAAATTTTGTCCAATTCACTGTAGATATTTTAGCATTGCCTCAAAAAAAAAAAAAAAAAAAAAAAAAAAAAAAAAAAAAAAAAATTCACAATTTTCACAAAATTTAAAAAAGCAAATAAACATTTTCAGAACGGTTTTAAAATTTTTTCACATTTTTCAAAAAATTCCGCCATTTGTTGCTTTAGTCGTTGCTGATCGTGTTGCTAAATTTTTTTGTGTTATCTTAATCCATTTTTAACCCTTTCGGCCTTGAATTTTCCATTGAGCAGATAAAAATCAATGAGTGGTTACATATGTTGAACTGTATGTAAGTATCTTAACTATGAAATATTATAACATTCAGTCAATTACCAAACTAATTAAAAAATGTTTTTATAATAGGACATGAGGCTAGAATTGAGCAAAATGAGAAAAAAAAAATTAAGTACACTTTTTACTGGTATTTTGTATAAAACCTTTTGAAACAATTTCTTTGTGCATGAATACATGAAAATACTTCATATTTTTCACAAGATGCTGTAGTTTTTGTATGTGCAACGTCCCAATTTGCATCTCTGTTGCTTTTGAGCCCTTTCCATCATGATTTAGCCCACCATATCTTACTTCTTTGCAAGGCCAAACAGCTGGATTTAAAGAAGTCTTTGAATCCAGCTGTTTTATCTATGATGGTGGTAAAATAGAGCTAATACTTGATGACCTCCCACGTTTGATAGAGGCTGCTGTACCTTCGAAAATGACAGTGCTTTGTGCGATGCCAAAAGTAAAATCCAGTAAATCCATTTGATTTTTTCTGTTTATTCGGTTTATGTATAAGGCTAATGACAGAAGATTTGAAAGGCCTTTTTTGAATGATGAGCAGGTTTCCTTTTTTCTTTAACAACTTTTGTAGTCGTTGCATCTTCTTTATAGTCAGATATTACTTCTTCATCTGGCATCAAGTCAGGCAGGAAAGGAGAATTCCATGGTAGGCATTCATCATTAGACCCATCTAAGTTTATATCTCCTGAATGAGAATCACCTTGATTGTTTAAGCATTCAGCGGCTTTGTTCACGGAAAACTTTTTACTTTTTTTAATTCGCATATTGATAATTCACAATGAGATAAAAATGAATTTCAGTGTGACATATTTGGAATAAACAGACAAAACTATAAAACTATAGTGTTAATCATTCAATAAAAACCTTAAAATATACATATTATACGTAAAACATAATATTTTTGGAGATAATATTCTTTTATTCAAAAACAAAACATAACTTTTGTACTCAGGGGCGTAGCCAGAAATTTTTCATGGGGGAGGGGGGGGGTTACGACTACTACAACTCATATATATGAATACGTGTGTGTGATAATGTAGTGAAGACTATACATTTTGTATCACAAAAATGTCTCATGGGGGGGGGGATTATGACCCCCTAGGCGACGCCCCTGTTTGTACTAATAGACACCTGGTGTGCTATTAATAGAACAAGTATAAAAATACACATGTTCGCTTTGAAACGTGATGTCCTATTAGTAAAATAAATATTAGATTCACATTTACAATGCAATTTCTAATAATTTTTTTGGTTAAAAATACTGAATTGGACATAAAGAGTCTAATTTATACTATGGAATTTTTTTAAGATGCGGGGGAATTACATATAATAATATTTTGAGAACTAATATTAGATGCATACGGGCGTGTCATGGCTTGAAACGTCCATTATCTTCACTGCTGGAAATGCTCTGTAATCTACCGAGCAAAAGTGATATTCTTGCATACTATTAGTAGATCACTAGGTTTTGGTGTTAAAATTCTTGAAAACGAAGAATATAGAGTAATGTAAAAATGGGTTCTAGTACTAGGACGTCAGGGCCGAAGAGGTTAACGATTTGTGGGAACAAAAACTTAATAGAATTTTCACAAAATCTCAAAATCTATGAAATATTTAAAACACTTTTGGCATCTAGAGTTTAAACTAACTTGCAGGTAACATAATTCCAAATTCCATTTTATTCCATCGACATTTTTCAGGAATGGAACAAACATGTATAGTCAGTTTTTAAAAAATCTCAAAATTTATTTTAAAAACTAAAGTACTTTGACGCCTATAATTTTAGCGACCACCTCTGATGGTATTAAATTTTATTTCATTCGCTTCAGCGGTTTATACTAAATCTAAAAATATTTTCACATTTTCAATAATTTTCGCAAAATATCAAAATTTAAAAAACATTCGAGACCTATAGTTTAAGTTGAGTGGCCACCTATAGTCACCAAATTTCATTTCCTACACTTCAGTCGTTAATACGTGATGCGCAACAAATATTTACGCATTTTGAAAAGGTTATTGCAAAATCTCAAAATGTAATTAAACTTTTTTTTTACTTTAACACCTACAATTAAATTGAGTGACCATCTATCATGTCACCAAATTTCGTTTCATTCGTTTTACTCCTTATTATGTGATACGCGAACAAACGTTTACACTGTTTGAAGCAATTTTCGAAAAATCTCAAAATCTAATCAAAATTTTTAAAAATTTCGACGCCTATAGTATAAGTTGAGTGACCACCTACCATGTCACCCAATTTTATTTCATTAGCTTCAGTCATTTTTACGTTATGCGCGAACAAAAAAAGCGTCACGGACGGAACGACATTTTTTTTTTTTCCCGGTCGTACTGGATTCCGGGTTGCTTGAAACGGATAGAAATGGCAGAATTTCTGAATTCCAATAATGTACTGACAAAAGTCTAATTTTATTTATATAGATGAATACATATATTTCGCATTATGACACACTACAGTTATACAATCACAAATGATAACAAGTACAATTTTAAAAGAACATGTTTTCCAAAAGCACGCTAAAAGCAAAACATAAGCAAGTAAAAAAAAAAAAAAAAAATTTTTTTTTCGCTTCACTTCTTCACGTGTGCTGATACGCATGCGGAATGCAGGTGGAAGAGTCGCTAGTCGCTTGTTCAGCTGTAATACCTGCAATAAAAATGAACTTTTCTTAAAAATACCTCAATTGCTCTATTAGAATTTATACTGGGCTCAAGTCAAAGAAAATTAATATCATGCTCTATAGCAACCTTTTTAATTCTACCTGTAATATTTCTAGTTAGAACTCTTTTCGTAGAGAAAAGTTTATCTTGTTTGTTATACTTATTTGTAGTTTATTACTTTTCTCTGTTTTATATTATTTTACTTAAATAAATTAACAAAATCAATTTCAAGCTTGCAAAATACTATTGAGTGTTACTTTGCAATACCTGTAAGAGAAAATACTTTATTACTATATTTTTTTGTTGTGAGTATTTGCATTTGATTTATTGTTGAATGCTTTTTATATTTGTTTAAAATTCGTCTAGAATTTTAAAAAATAAATCCCGAGCTTCTAACCAAAATTATGTAATGTTTTCTTGTATTACTTTTGAAATTTAATTATTATTGTGAGGCAATTGCTTTTTTGATTTTTTGCTATCATTTGAATCGAGTTTGCCGTTCGTTCCTTGTAAAAAATCCACCAAAATGTATTAACATAACTTCTTTCCAGGGGCTTAGCCAGAAATTTTTCATGGGGGGGGGGGGTTACGACTACTACAACTCATATATATGTATGCGTGTGTGTGATAATGTAGTGAAGAATATACATTTTGTATGACAAAAAATTCCCCCACCCCCTTGGCTACGCCTCTGCTTCTTTCTAATGCATAAGATTTCTTCATAAAAACAATGCCTTTTTAAGATTTTTAAATAACAAAAAAAATCCGCTTTAATCAGCATCGGCATTTTTTAATAATTTTAAATAGTAGTACTCTGTTGGTTAAAAATAAATACAGAATAATATATATATATTTTTTTTAATCTACTTATGAAACGCAATGCAAAATATTTGAAATTTCAAACTAATCATTCGTGAACAACAATTATCAGGGTAAGCATTTCTACCGATAAAAACCAGCAGTTAAGTATATACGTCAGCATTCCATCGTCTTAATTCAATGAGGGAAACTCCAAGAAAACGACCACACAGAAAGATAAATAAACAAACAAATGGTTTTCCAATAAATACGTCTCTCTACACTTACGCCTCAATATAGACAATAGCGAAGTGGGAAACTCGCAAATTAATGTTTCAGTTTTTTGGTTCATTCTTTCCCTGGAACTCCCAGGCATATCTCTTTTTCGGACTGATCTTTTCCTTCGACTTATCTCATCTTTTCCTGTCTAATTGGCGGGGACCACACTTCAAAGAGGGCGACAGCGAGTTTTGTTTAGTCGAAGCTAATGGAAACGAGGGCTGTCTGCCCGGGATAAAAAGGCGTTGATGGAATGGACAGTGCAACCACTTATCGAAATGATATACTAGAATCAGTCATATCCACTTGGTCGATCAACTTGATTCCCGGAGAATAATAATATCGACGGGTGTGTTTCGGGAATCGATTAATCACTCTTTTTTTTATGGCTTGTTATTGCAATAACTGAAATATTAAGTTAAATAAATCGACGCTAAAAGCATCTGATAAGGAAACTCTTACACTATATATCTGTATTAAAACTAAATATTTAGGTTATTGAACAACATTTTGTGATTCAGATTCATTTCTCTTTCACAGTTTTTTAAATTTTAATCTATTTAAAATTAAGCATTTAACTTTTGGTTTCTGTTCTCATTTATTTCCTTAACGAGGCTTCCATGAATTACTTAACACATTTTTCGGTAAATTTTGATTTCCTTCCCCCCACCCCTATGTCCCTCGTAAGGAAGTCTCCATTTCTGATATTATAGAGCGGGAGCCAGCTGGCATTTTTGATGACCAATAACAAAAAATCTGAAATCTTGTCCTATAGCTCGTTTAGTTTTACATATAATAGATGTGAACGTCAATTGGCGTATTTGCGGTGGGTGCAGCCACCCCGGCCGCCCAAACATGTAAAATAGTTTTTTAAAAATGATTATAGTAACAAAAGTTGATACTTAGTGCATGTGTTTATCATGTTGTATACAAATGAAAAAAAAAAAAAAAAAAAGTCAGCTGGCTTTATAGCGGTGGATTATAGTACGTCAACATGTAAAGAAAACATCCGTAGGTAAAAGAATAATAAAAAAGCTTAAATTTGGTGAAGTGATAGTTAACTTTATCAGTTTTAGGAAAAAAATAGTCAGCTGAGTTTTCTGTGGTAGAAAAGTGGTCAGCTGCTATTGAAAGTTACTCCGTATTGCTACACGCACAGGCGCCTGATGTATTTTACTGCATCAGCTCATCACTTTTACACAGCGAAAAATTCAGCGGACAACTTCTTTCAGGTAACTTTTATGAAGAGCTACTTTACAAAGCTTCAGCTTTCTTGGTTTCTGATATCTATCAATTTTTAATGTTACATAGTGCGTCTCTGAATCAGCTGAAAATACGTAAATCTTTTTTTTTTTTTACTCTCAGTTATAGATTTAAAATTCATAACAATGAGGGAAAATATGGGGGAAGGTGGCCCCAAATCATCCTAGCGGGCAAAACGATCCGCATATGTTTTCTTAGATACAGGTCGCGCTATCTATCGGATAACACATAAACTAGTTGCCAAATCAAGAAGAAGCAATGGCAATATTTAAGCGATCGGTGTATAACGTGTCTGATTACAATTCTTCAAATCTGGATTTTATCATATTTCTTATGAGGGAAGCACTAACTTTCTTATTTATTTAGAAATAGAATCTTTACAGAAATAGGAGTTGGTTGACTGAACAGAGTATGTTTTTAGATGTGAATTGCACTCATTTAGTTTATGTTTCTCGGCCAGGCGCGCACACAGGATTTTTGGCTGGGGGGGGGGTCCAACTTTTACAGTTTTGGGGGGGGGGATCCAACTCTTACAGTTTGGGGGGTCCAACTTTTACAGTTTGGGGGGTCCAACTTTTACAGTTTGGGGGGGAGTGCAACTTTTAGGGATGTTCCAGATCAACAAAAATCAGTGATCAAAGAACTCTTTTTCATTAGATGGAATTCATCAAAACTCGTCCCATCCAGTTCCCTAAGAATACACTACACAATACAATAGGAAGCAAAATAATAGTAGTACAGTTTTTAGAACAAGATGGTGTTTTATGTTCGCTTTCAGTTCGTTTTTGAAAAGTTGAAGAAAACGAGAAAAAAAACTCTTTTTTTATTTATTAGAACTGAAACTATTGCTACCTTTTCTTGGAATCATTTTATTTACTATAGATATCGAAAAAAAAAAATCAAAGCCGATTTTGGGGGTCCAGACCCCTGGACCCCCCCCCCCCCTTGTGTGCGCCACTGTTCTCGGCGTGTTCCAGTATTGTGAACTAAAGTGGGCAGCCGTACTGCCGGGTAAAATGATCCATCCACTGAAGAAACTCCAGTGCCGGGCCTTAGTCATCATGGAAACCCTTCAGAAGTTCTCAAAATGCATTACTCCCCATTAAAATATTTAATTCATTTCTGCGTTTATTGTAGGTCATAATTTTTGAATTATAATTTTGAAATGTTCCATTTATTGTTTGTGGCACTTTTTTATTTTAAAATTTTCATAAAATAAATTATGCATATTATATGATTGTAAAACTTATTTTATTTAATTATGTATAGTCATAGTTACTTTTACATCTTTTATTCTGCCGATAAAAAAAAAAATTACAATTATTTTCTAATGAAGGATCATTTTGCCCGTGGATGAGATTAAAATGATACTTTGGACTCTTTTCAAAATTCTTTTTTTCGTTATTCAATTTGGGCTTAAAATATTATTAAAATAAATTTATGATGCAAAATATACTGTAAAATATTGTTACAAAGAGTCATAGTTTTATTTAGCATTTATGTTATTTAGTGCAAGTTTTCCCCTTAAAGGAATCATTTTGGGCCACCTTCCCCTATGTAAACATCAAAGAAAATTTCGCTTAAATTCGCACCTCAAGTTACGTGTAATTTATTTTTTGCTCAGCTATTGAACACGAGTTACCTGAAAGACGTTGTCCGCTGAATTTTTCGCGGTGTAAAAGTGATTAGCTGATGCAGTGAAATACTACATCAGGCGCCTGTGCGTTTTGCAAGACGCTGTAACTTTCAATCGCCAGCTGTGGTCTTTTCCACCACGAAAAACTCAGCGGACTATTTTTTTCATAAAACTGATAAAGCTAACTCTCACTTCACCAAATTTCAGCTTTTTTATTATTGTTTTACTTAGCGGGCATTCTTTACATGTTGGCGTATAATCCACAGCTGTACAGTCGAATGCAGATGATCGTCGGTAGCTGACGTATAATCCACTGCTATAAAGTCAGCTGACTACTTTTTTTCGTTTGCATACAACGTGATAAACACATGTACAAAGTATCTTTTTTTTATTATAATTATTTTTTTTAATTATTTTACATGTTTGGGTGGCTGGGGCGTCTACACCCACCGCTACTTTATCAGCTGACGTTCATTTTCTTTACTTACAATATAAAATGAACCAAACTAAAATATCTCAGATTTTTTACGATGATGACCCCGAAATGAACTCTGACTCCCAGACTATTAGTACTATGGAGAAACCAGCACTGTAGCTGTTTAGTATGTAGTAGAACAACAACAGAAGTCGACGCTCTGTCGCTGTTAATTAGCTTTGCTTATTGAGATAACAGAATCATTCTGAAGTTTCAGATTTAGGTCTTTTGTGCTGTTTAGTGTATAAATCTCCTAAAACAGTGAAAATTTCTAGATTAGTACACAAGCTGCAACAAATGGGACGAAAATCTGAAAATTCAACACGAATGTAGCATACAGCGTTGTTGGGCACTTCATCAAAGTGAAATTGTAAACGTTACGCTTCTTGCTGATAATTTAATGCTTGATCTTCTCTAGGATGCCAATTCATTCTGTAGGAATAACTACTTATTCAATCTATTCTGCTTAGAGCTTAGAAGAAATGATTTATAATCGATGAGATTTGCACGATCCGTCTCCCTTGAATAAACACCAATATTATATTGAATATTTATAAACAGATAATTTTTAGGAACAAAATTATTGCTTAAATGCTGTAGAGCCAAACATCAAAAGCATGTAATTCAGTCGTTCAATCTCACAAAGGGGAAAAAAATAATAAAATATGATCGACAGATTATGTTGTAACCAGCCTAAAGATCACTGGTCTAATGTTACGTTGGCAGTCTATGATGGATGGGATCTTACCAAGCCCACAGACCGACAAACTTCCAGCATACGAAAAGTCATGAATACACTACCGTCTTCAACGCGTGTTCTGCAAGTATGACAGCGAAATCCGTGTTCTGAAAGTCAACTATTTCCGTCAGATGGAATTACTGGATTGTTACTGATGTCTCAATTAAGGTTACTGCAAGGGGCATCTTGTAAAGTCGAGTTCAACGTCTGTAAAATTCAGCGGTAGTATCAGTCAATTGATATTTATTTATTCATCGTGTCATCTACTTTATGCCTGGGCGATCATGAAATAAACATAGAACTACTTTCGAGCTTCGGGAAAAGTCTGTTCTGTGAGGAGACAGTGTCATTTCCTTATGAAATTAATATCTAATTTTCAGTTAATTGGAAAACTTAATTCATATGAGGAAGTGTGAGACAGGTTGTCTCATAGCTATTGATACAAAATTTAAGGGGAGATTTTTAAAGGAATACCTCTCCTTAAATTTTCTGCCAATAGTTATGAAACACCCTGTATAATATGATGATATATAATCTATACTATAATTTATCTTGCGATTGGACACGAAAGAACTATACAATAGAAATTGTTTAAGTTGTTTTTCGGTAACAATCCACTTTCAGATTTTGAATAATTTTTCTTCTAAACAGCTTTTATTTAAATTTTTCCAACTTAAGAAATTTTCTTTCCTTACTGTTTCTTTTTGTTCTTAGGACACAGTATTTTCAGCATGTTTCTATTGTTCCAAAGCTTCTAGAACATTCTCTCCTTCCGAAAATAAAACAATGCTGAAACTGTTTTCGATCATTTTCAGTCTTTCTTTTCGTTTTTCTGTGTGTGAGTTATGTTAAATTACTGATTTCCAGTGGTACATAACACTTTGTTAAGTAAGTTTCCGCAAAGAATCTTTTTGAAGGCTGTTTTATAAATATTTAAATTGATTTTTATCCATGTGGATCTAAAAAGATGGTCTAAATTCTTTATCCGCTCTTAATCCAATAAGTGGGCATTGTAAATTGAAAAAATGTTCAAAACAAGGTAGGGGGTCAAGAAAAAAATTCCTCTCTTCATTTTTCAAATTCGTATGCGATCCTCATACGAAAAAAAAATCCCCAATAGTAAAATCTACTCCATACAGAACAGAGGGCAGAAAAAAAATGGATATTGGCAATGACAAAAACCGACATTGAAATATTTGTAACCAGATATTTTTTTCTAATTGATAAAACTAAATTTTTTAGAGTCGCAAATCTAGGAAAATCATAAGCAATTGAACATCTTTGTTTTCAATTATTCTTGTGAAATCTGATTTTATGGTTGAAGTTAGAAATCTTTTATTTTAATAACAAAATCATTATCATAACCGTCCCTAGACCCAGCGCCACAAACTTAATTTTTAACCAATTAAATGTTCACTTCGTTTAATGCGGACTTCGGTTATTGTAGACAAAAAAATGCTTCCCTTTCAAATCCGCATTGACGAAAGTTTACTATATATATATATATATATATATATATATATATATGTGTGTGTGTGTGTGTGTGTGTGTGTGTGTGTGTGTGTGTGTGTGTGTGTGTGTGTGTATATATACATATATATTCGGATTTTTAAAAAAATCCGAAATTACACAGTATTTTTTATCTTAAGTCGATCATTTTATCCTAAAATTAATTAACTTTAATGTCATTGTGAATTTACAATGGAAAGTAAATTAAAAATACTTTAACAAGCCAGTCTTTAAATTTAATTGCTATAAAAGTCTGTGCATTAACAAATTAAATTTAACATTTCAAAAAATAATATATAAAATAGAAATTGCCATATAAGAGTTCAGTTCGCGGTCACATCTTTAATAGAATGTTAAGGGTGGTTTTTTTTTTTGTTGTTGTTGTTGTACAGAAAATTTCGAGCTGCTGCCGAAAGAGGGCGCCACAGGATCAAATATCCATAGAATGGCATTTTATATGAAAAACTTTTTAATAGTTACCCTTACAGAACGAGTTTCTCGTTACCAAATTTCGATATGAGCACCTTTCGTAGCTCGTGTCACATCTAGGCGATATTCGATCTCATTCCACGTGCTTGTCAACATGGATTGTGGAATATTCTCAATGACTTCGATGATCCGTGTCTTGAGCTGTGTAATGTCTGTCATTTTCGAAACGCGAAAACTTTGTCCTTGAAATATCCCCACAATAAAAAATCAAATGTAGTTAAATCTGGAGACCTATATAGGTGGCCATACTAGTGGATGAGGTGGCCATGCTACAAATGTGTCAAGGACTTTTCGCCCACCCTGTATATATATTCGTGTTTGTGTTTTGCTTTTTAATTATATATATACGTATATATATGCCCAGACAGCACAGGAAACTTGCAGTAAGCTTGATTTATCAAGTCATTAAACTTGAATTAAGCTTGAAAATTTCAAGCGTGTAAGCTTAATGCAAGCTTGAATCAAGTGTTCTAGTTTACACTTGCCCAGCTTGCATTAAGCTTGACATAGCAAGCTTAATTTCAAGCTTTAAAAATTTTCCTAAATACACGGGGCGCCCGTCGACGAACAACGAACTCGCCCCACATATTTTATTTTTCCACGCATTTTCCCCCTCTACGCTGTAATTTTATTTTAATCTGTTTCCATCAAGCGTCTGCGATCGAACTCGGGACCTAAGGGTTGGGAAGCCAGCTTCCTATCCATTTAGCCAATCTGCCTAGCGTTAGTATGACTAAAGTTTGAAGTGACTGTTATAGTTGTCACGCCGTTTTCTGGCGAGATCGATCAGTGGCCGATGCCGACCTGTTTCTTTTATTTTTCCATGGGATCAATCAAAATTAAAATAATGTTATGTGTGCCTTATAGACTCTACTAATAGGGAAATAAGCATAATATAAACTTAAAAGCAGCACACGTTTTAAAACTTTCAATATCGCGACACTCATGTTGGGCAATATTGGCCAAAATCGAGACAAACGACTGATTTTGAAATCAATTTCGTAGTATAACTGTATTTTATTTTGAAGAATTTCAATATTTGGAAATATAGAATCTTTTTTTTTTAATTCTATGGTCAAGTACATTTATGACTGATGATAAATTATTTGTTATGTGGATGTGGCTTTCCAAATCAAGCAGTCATCAAGTTGTATTCAAGCTTGACAGTTCAAATGACTTCTCCAAGCTTGCTGCAAGCTTAAAATGAATTGAACTGTCAAGCTTGTATTAATACGTCAAATTCAAAGAAATGTCAAGCTTGATTTAAGCTTATGTGCTGTCTGGGTATATATACGCACACAGTGAAACCTCCGAAAACGGACACCTCCATAACTTCCCTAAGAAACGGAACGAGGTCATAATACTGAAATATACCTCTGTAAGTTGGACACTTTTTGTGGGAACTGTAAATGTCCAACTTTTGCAGGTTTTACTGAATAAGCAAAAGAAATTTTCCCGCTCTAGAACTTTTGATTGCCTGGCCCTAGACAGACACATATGCAGGAAAAAGGTAAATAAAAGTATCACTGTGCATGTGTGGTATGTTGTTCGATATTTGTACAGAGAAAAGAAGTCTTAGCATTACGTTAGTTTTAAGATGGTTTCAGAAACTTGAAGATATTTATAGTGATCCTTTGTGACGAAGTCAAGGAAATGTTGTATGATATTGAATTGTTCCAGAGCTATTTTCAGGGACGTATGCTGGAAAAGAAAACGGAGGGTGTCCAAACGGTGGAAAAAGCAGAGTTTTTCACAAAAAAGGACTTCAACATTATTTTGTAAACAAAAATCGAAATTTCCGCGGGAGGAGTCCGTACCCCCCGTGCTCTTTCCTTAAATGCGTCCTTGGTCATTTTCTGATAAGAACTTTATTTTCAAGTTCCTCTCTGCAAAGTGAAAATTTTAAACAAAGCAGGTTACAGTGAAAGTTGTGAATGCGATAGAGCTATTTTCTAAACTCCGAAAACAAAATTTATCTCTACCTTAATGGGGATAAACAGGGACTGATTTCCAGCTGGGCATTCGGGGCAAGCGCCCGGTCCCCAACAAAAAAAGGGGGGGGGGAGCAAAGTATCCTTTAAAGTAAAAATTTGCACACTTTCATACTGAAATTCCTTGATGGTTATACAATTATTCTGTGTTAAGGTTAAATTCCATTAAGAGATTGCTATTCATAACTTTTTTGGTATAGCCATCCATAACAATTACAGCTAGATACTTTTCTTCGTCTATATTATATTTAGTTTCTCTAAATTTAAAAACTGCATCTTCTCATGTTTATTTGAACATAAAGACAACTTCTGCACTTTTTTAAAAAAAAATTCCAGTCGACTACGCAATAAAAATTAAATGCTCTGATTAAAACATTAGTCAAGTAAATATAAACAAGCATTTAAATAAATTTTAATCGATGAACAATTCAAACATATATACCAAATTGAAGCTCAATCGAATGCACCGTTTAAACGCTTGCGCACTTTCAAAAATTTCTCTCCATATGCCATAATGTAAAAGAAATCTTTGTCGTAGCCCTGTAGAAAAACTATAAGTCCTATACACATTAAAATTATACCTGTCTTATAATGTTGGTTTATAACATATATACCCAATTTGTGCTCAATCGAATGTACCGCTAAACGCTAGTGCACTTTCAAGAATTTCCCCCCATAGGCCATAATGTAAAAGACTTCTTTACCCTGTAGGAAAACTATGTCCTATACATACCAAAATCAATACCGGTCTTGCGACGGTGGTTTATAACATATATACCCAATTTGAGCTCAATCGAATGCCCCGTTTAGGAGCTATCGTGTTCACTCACAAACACACACACACATACATACATGCATCTCGTAAAAATATCATAAATGAACTCAGAAGACCACAAAACATGTAAATAAACCAAAATCTCGAAATCGAATTTTTGCATGATTACAATACTTTCCTTACATGGTACATGTTCGGAAAGTAAAAATACTCTGTTACTTGAAAAAATTGAGAATTGAAAATTAAATAATATAATTATTCTGTGTAATATAATTATTATCAAATTATTCCATTTCTCTTTGCATCTTGATTCAGTAATCATTTTCATGATCTTAAAACATCCCTTTCTGTATGATAGGTTATGAAAGTTGCTTCCTAAGGTATAAAAATGATTTTGTGAGGAAGGGGCCCCACACTGAAACTTTTGCCCTGAGACCCCTGTTTTTGTAAATCGGTCCCTAGGGATAAAATTATATTACAATCCAGTTTTTTGTAAAATGAAAATCGGGGAAAATACAGAAATAATCATGTTTCAAATCATTAGAGACGCAAACATTCCCCTTATCTTTCAACAAAGAAATTGATACTCATTCGTTTTATCCCGTTTCACAGTCAATTATCTGAAGAAAAAACTAATTTCGTATTCCAAAAACCGTACCCCATAAGTCTAATCCATTTCACGAATTTGCGATTGCAACCACAAATGTTGATGGATTAGCGATGGGATTAGCATTTGGGCGGGAATTATGCCTGATCATTAGATGAAGCAAAGCACAATACCACCGCAGTACTTCTGAAAGGACTTTGTTAGTACGCCATGTATCATTTGTTGCAATGCATCATTTTCATAGTAAAGATAATGTGTGCTTGGGAAGCATTTCTCAAATTATCGAGATGATTCTTATAATGCTAGTAATTAGTTTAAGAGAAACAAAAAGCGCGCAGTATAGGATGTCTATGCGGTTACATTTACAAAATTATTCATAATTGTTAATCTGGTAAAATATGGAGATTTTAATTGCTAAAATGTTTTGTATAAATGGGACCTATTAATAGAATTATGATTTTATGTCCGTATTTCGGGCTTATAAAAACATCCAAAATATTTTTTGAAATAATTTTACTAAAACCGAACGATACAAAATGAAACAATTTGATTTGTATCATTTCTCTAATCACCAAACTAATAAATATAAACTAATAGGTAAAGTAGCTGAATCTGTGCAGACGTAGAAAAAGCATTTCGATGTCTTAACATTTATAATGGAAAGTGATCAAGAACTCTCATCTTTGTTGCTTTTATTTTTTATTAGCCTGTAAAGCAGGGGCGTGGCCAAGGCGGGGGGTTAGGGGGGTCATAACCCCCCATGAGAAATTTTTCCCATACAAAATGTATATTCTTCACTACATTATCACACGCACGTATACATATATATGAGTTGTAGTAGTCGTAACCCCCCCCCCCATGAAAAATTTCTGGCTACGCCCCTGCTGTAAAGAGACATGTACAAAACTATATCAATATGACTCTCCTGGGAAATAAAATTGCACAGTCTTATAACTGCAGAAGGAGAATTTCTGTGTCACACGATCTCAGATATTTACTTTTCTTCTCTTGACTTCGTATTTTGTATCTTTTCTGTAAATCATACATCGAGAACAGGGTCCACAAATCGATTTTTCCAATTTCGATATGCAGTTTCATATCGAACGGAAACAAAGAATCCAAATTCAATCTAACTCTCATTACTTCTTCCGATATCCATAATGGCGTTCGAACGAGTTCGCTCGCCGCTTTTCGAGATACCGTTTCGTTCGGTGGAAAAAAAAATCACTTTGTCTCAATAACGGATCAAATTATGTCAATAACAAAATGCCCAGCCTAATGGTTCTTCCTCATTTTGCTTCATTCCTTCCATCAAATGTTAAAGACCTTATCGAATGCAACAGCTGTGTGCTGAATTGATTGCGTGACACTTGTCAGGCATTCGTCCTTTTGTTGTCGCTTGTGTAGTAAGGACATATAGCCTGTGCCTTTTGCTCAGATATTATTTAATTTTCTTTTTAATCCGGACATATATTTGTGTAAAAGTTTCGTCGGTTGTTAGGCCTACTCAGGAGAAAGTTCTACAGGAGACATTGTTGGCGTTACTGCACGCAGGACACACACAAAATCAACCGATTTAAAAGAATTCGTACGGTTGCCCACGCTGTGGACTGTAAACACTTCTCAAACCTGAACAAAAATGGAATCGGAGCAAGACATATAAACGATGGTGAAAGCACTGATTATAGGACACTTTCCAACACAATCATATTTAGACGTGCAATTAAGGGTGTAGTTCGAAAAAACAAAATCTCCCTCATGGTCTAAGTACACAAATCAGTATAAGCTAATTGCACGAGAGGCTCGAAAAAATTCAGGATGATTTTTTCTAAGCTGTATTACATACCGCAATAAATGGAACAACGGTGCCTTTTAAAAAATGCCTTTCGGAAAAAATTCTTCAACGTGGAATTGCACGGCAAAAAAGTTTCGGAAAGTGGCATATCCTGCTAAATTTTCGATTTTTAAGAATTTTTTTCTGAAAGTTTCGCTATTGATACAGGTTTATCGTTTATTACAGTGTATAATACAGCTTGCAAAGAGACATTCTAAAAATTTTGAAGTGCATGACATAATTAGCTTAATTGTATTTATGTACCAAAATCGCATTGCCCGGTTTTTTCGAACTACACCGTTAACTAATAATTCAGGGTAAGCTCTCTTTGTTGCAAAAACAAGACAGCTTGTAAAGATGCATTCTAAAAATTTTGAAGTGCATGACATAATTAGCTTATTTGTATTTATGTACCAAAATCGCATGCACTGTTAAAAATGATTTACTTAAAAATGAGTACTTTAATGTAATCATATTTTTTTAAATACATTTGCATCATAAACGAGTACATGACGTGCTCAAATATAAATAATCATTCAAACTGAAAAATAAGCATGTGGATAAATATAATTATAATCCCTTATTGCGTCACTTGCACACTGGTAAATTATTTAATAAACGTTTATGTGGTGTTCGGAAATATTTCGTTTCAGTAGTTATAAGAATAAATTAGTAACGTACTTTAAATTTACGAACTATATCTTATTACTACGCGCGGAAGAATACTCAAAAAGAAAGCGCGATAAAATGAGTATATCAAGATCTCATTTTTCTGAACTACGCCTCACCGGGATTTCTGCGCATGCCCAGAGCCTATTTTTGGAAGAGTCCGTACAACGAGCTCAACGTGGTTGACGCCATTATTGCTGTATAGAGCATGTGGCGTTCGCTGCTTAAAAATGGAAGAAATAATCTATCATATATAATGATAAGAGAATTGGTTAAAAATCACAAATAGCCCTCGTCTTATGCGTAAGTAAAACATTTATGTTATTTGATTGTTTAAAGTTATAGTTATTTCATTTTGTTTTTGTTTATTTATATTTAAGATGCTGATCAGTCGTTTAACTTTATAGCTATTATTTCATTTGTCGGTAGTATTTGTTTAGTAAATTAATTTTGTTTTGATGGTATAAGAATACTTTCGCAGGAGAAATAACTATGTTTTAACTACTTTTATGTTAATTTTCATCGATTATTTATTCTGTACACTCACTTAACAATAAGTTACATTCGTATGCATATGCATAGACCCTATGCTTAGGAATAAACCGGTCACTGTATTAGTGACCTTTTTTTTTTTTTTTTTTTTTTTTGGCTTTTGGCTTCTTTTTTTTGGAGGGGGGGATTTATAACAGTAAAAATATTAAAGTTTCTTAACATTTTAAAAGCTTTAATGTCAATGGCTTTCTAAACACTGTTAGTGAATTGCTACACTTTTGGAAAGTTTTTCTCAGATTAATAGTTACAGATAGTCATAACAACATTCTGTGATCATTGTATGTCAGATCAGTGTCTTGAATATAAATAAAAATTGTAACAAAACGAAATAATTTACACAAAACAATCAAATAATCTATACGCTTTACTTACGCATAAGATAATGGTTATTCCTAAATTTCAATCAACATGTTCAAAAATAATATATTTAATAAGAATATATTGATTCTTCTATGAGTGCATACGAAAATCGACTGTCAATATATTCGTATTAAATATATTAAAAGTATAACAAAAATGCATATCAAAAATATACATTACATGTGAATTTTTGTTTGTATTCAAAAATGAGATTTTCATATGTTTTCAAAAATGAGTACATAATGTGCGAAAAAATTTTGAGTATACGTATACTCATGTTTGAGTTCTTCCACGAACTCAAAAAATGAGTACATGAGTTTCTTAAATTTGAGAACACATTACTCGGAGCTATTATAAGATCAGAATGTACTCAAAAATGAGTACATTCTGCTTATTTTTGAGTATCTTGTTTTTACAGTGTGGTTTTTTCGAACTACACCGTTAACTAATAATTCAGGTTAAGCTCTCTTTGTTGCAAAAACAAGACAGCTTGTAAAGAGACATTCTAAAAATTTTGAAGTGCATGACATAATTACTTATTTGTATTTATGTACCAAAATAGCATGGTTTTTTCGAACTACACCGTTAACTAATAATTCAGGTTAAGCTCTCTTTGTTGCAAAAACAAGACAGCTTGTAAGGAGACATTCTAAAAATTTTGAAGTGCATGACATAATTAGCTTATTTGTATTTATGTACCAAAATCGCATGGTTTTTTCTAACTACACCGTTAACTAATAATTCAGGTTAAGCTCTCTTTGTTGCAAAAACAAGACAGATTTTCCATTTCTGTGCCCCACATCGTTTTCCAATGAAGTCTTGCGTGGCGCAAATTTGTGTTGCAGGCTGAGACATTGAAAGCCCAAACTTTGGAAGTAATAATGAGCACACAAAAGGGATGCCTGAAAAAAAAATCTTCATAGCAAAGGAAACCGAACAGCTTGAATAAAATAAGATCCTGAATTTTTTTAACTTCTCCTATGTGAAATAAACATAGATAATTTTCATGTAATAAACAAACAAAAGAGCGTCTGGAATGTAATTTTCTAAAAAAATAAATAAATAAGGGTGATATAAGATAGCTTTCGAAAAACTATCACTTTATGAATTAATATACTATCTTTAACTCATCAAAATCGCACATTTTAATTTTTATACCAAATCAACTATTCCATGTAACAGCCTGAAATTTTGTACAGCCAAGTAAGTTTACTTCCTGCATCTATGTCCGTCTAAATTTGGCTAGATTGCTATTCCTTTTTTTAATTCTAATATAATAATTCATAATAATGTTTTATTCAAAAAATTATTATAGTAAATTATTTTGTGGCCGTTTAGTTGTAATAGCGCAAATAAAATCAGCTTCTTAATGTCAAAATTAAATGAGATATTAATTAAAGTATGGAAAAATATTCTAATATAGGGGGGGAGGGTATAGTTGTGGAAGCTCATAACTCATTAATTTTTTGTTCAAATGTATTGAGAATCGGCATCTAGGGTTAACATGATTCACATTTTTGAAATATGAAGTGAAATTTAGGCGCTTCCATTGGAAAGTTGGTGAGAATTCAATATGAAGGAAGATGGCTCATTATGCAAATTAAAGTGTACGTTATTCGTTAATGATTGGTATATCTTACTTTGCTATATGACGAGCGACGGACGAATAAAGACCAAGGGGATCTGTACTTATAAAATAAGGGCCCCTTACTTTCACAAATAAAAAAATAAGTTCATAAATCACCCCTGAAAACAGCTAAATTATTATATGATTAGCTGAAGATCTTTACTTCATATACACAAGAAATGAATATTCAGGTGTCTTTTCTAGTTGTCTTTTAAACCTTTTCTAAAGTGGCCATAGAAGGTTCATGATCTACACTGGGGTGCAAAACTTAAGGAACAGTGTAAATTTTAATCAGATAGCCATGAAATTGCAGAAAGGTGGCTCTTGCGATCAGTACAATGAACACGCAATTCAGCAGAAAAGTCATGCGTATGCAAATGTCAAGAACAAAACGTCACAGGCGACGTGAGCGTACGCAAAATGTGTGTGGTCGGTGCGCGCAACTCAAGACTACAGGAAAAAGAAGGACGGAGACGCAATTAAAGACAATCGCTGCAAGTGCAATCTCCAATTAGCAGACAATAAATGTTATTTAAATTTTAGTTGTTCCGTCTAATTATTTGCAGGATAAACCCTGTTCACTATGAAATTAATTAGTTACAGATTTTTTACGATTAAAAAAGTTATCGCCCCCCCCCTCCTTTTAAAATTCATTAACTTAATATTCATTTAAATGCAAACTGTTGGAAGTAAAATTTAAAGTGTTAAAACGTCATTTGACTTGGGGGGGAAAGTGAAAATTTTATCAATTTGCTTTGTTTTATTTGTATATTAATGTGCTGTGCTTGTTAAAGTAAATATAAATTACGTGATTTTAATCCAGATGATGAAAAAACGCTAGAATATTGCTTCTAAAATTTGTATCAGTAGGAAGGATGACGAATGTGCTGAGCAGCACGTACCTTCACTATCTCCCGTTAAATCAATTCAGTTTATAATCTACATTTATAAACAAAAACATTATCTTACTTTGAACATTTCAGCAATGTTCAAAAGTAATTGTGACTACAGCCCCATGAGTCTACCTGTCAGTTTGCACGATAACACCCGAAAGAAAACTTAAAGAAAATTATATTCAAAATCTTTTATTAGGAGTATAGGATTTAAATTTTTAAAAGGGGGGAAAGTTGACATACCAGTTGAGTTTTTGAAGTTTTAACAAGTCAATCTTGTTTATTATTTAAAGTGTGCTTAGAACACATCCATTCATATGAAAAATTAATTAATCTATATAATACAGAAATTTATAAAAACCAATTTCCAAAATAATATGCATATGCCATCCATTTCGACAAAATAATTTTACTGGACTCACGCTTGACTTTTTATAACTTACTTTTTTACAGAATTTATTATTTCTGAAAATTTCATAAGAAAATTGTCCTTATTCTAGTATATTACTTTTGAGTGGAAGGTATTAGAAAATGTATATCATTTTTTTTTTCGCTTTTTAATACGCCATAAAATGATTGAGTTATTTGGAAACCTTTCAAATTATATGATCCTTACAACTCGCCCTTTTGTTAAAAGGCAGTAATCAAACTTTGGGTGTTCTATGTAGGAATTGTATATTCTTGAATCTTCACATTTTCATGGCATTTGTGTGTGTAGGCGGACAAAGCAAAATACACGCTTTCTTCTAAGTTCAATTTTTAAATGCTGTTTTTCCCCCTTTAAATATGTTCGAGTGACTTTATAAGCTGGGAATGCTTCGCTTCCCAACTGATACTGGATATCCACCATTTAGAAGAAAAATAATTGCTACCATAAAACCCGGTATTTTCCATTCATTTATGGAAGCATGAACTGACCTCCTGATAAAATTCCGATGTTGCCTCAAAGATTCCTCCATTTGCACAATTTTTTATTACCGTGTACAGCTGTTGTTCGATAATAGCCAGTTGTTCACACCTCGCGCACCTCGTTAGACCGTCACGTCTTGACCTTCTGTTCGATTTATTCTCTCAGTGGGACAAGATGTTTCAACAGATTGTTTATCCTGGGAAAAAAATGCGGTGAGGTACTTGTCTCATCGGTGGTGATTTCGTATAATTAGGGGCGGAGGTGCGAATTACCGCCCATTTGTTTTCCCGACAGTTTTCATTCTTTTCTTTTAACTGAGGGTGTAAGTACTTTTTAATGTTTCATCACCCAAGTCTCCCAAGAAAGATTTCCAGGAACAAAAACCAAATTGACAGGCACGTCTGTTGCTCTTTGAAGATCTCCGGGTTTAATGGCTGATACGAGTCATGGAGTCCATAAGGTCTGAAGCGTTGTTGTTATTACGTCTCTCTCTCTCTCTCTCTCTCTCTCGAGGTCATCTTAACGCAACCTAGCACGATGTTTTTAAAGAAGAGCTTTGAAAATATGTTCAAATTTTCAAAGCTCTGCTTTCTGTAGATTTGTCTGTAGATCATTCATTTTTATTATTCCGTTGTATTTAATGTTTTTCAAATGCACTCGATTCTTCGCTGAAGTAATAGCATTCCTGTGCGCTCAAAACATGAATCATCTGATGCGGGCGAAACTCGCCAAGCATGGCAACGTAAAAATGTTTTTTTATTAATAATTAAAAACTAATTAAAAATCTAAAATTCTAAGCAGCCTATGGCCGTCTCCAAGGTCCCATCTATCTCTATACCAAAAATTCATCATAATCGATTCGGCGATTTAGGCGTGAAAGCGTAACAAACAAACAAACAAACTCACTTTCGCTTTTATAATATTAATTAGGATGCACATAAGATAGGGTTAATGAATGCCAGTCAGTATTTGGTGACATTCCGTTTGGCGTCTGCAACAGCTCAATACTGGCTGCTAGGCACACTTTTCATAAACTTTGCAGCATTTTCTTTTATTGTTGAATTGCGATACCAAACATGAATTTTTCTATCAGTTGACGCTTATTTGTGATCATTTCCTTGATGATTTCTCTCTTATTTATCACCCAAAAATTTTCGATAGGGTTCATAACTGTAGACTTGCCAGTCCAGACAGTTCTGCGAGCTGTAACTGTTATAGTAAGTATCTGAGTGATGCATGAATGTGGATTTCTCTTTTTTAGAGAACAACTCTTTAAGTTGGGGTATCAGGCGAGTTTGTAAAAACTTGTCTGTATTGGTGTTGTTTCATGGTTCTTTGTACAATGTAAAGACGACCAACTCCTTTTAGCACTTATAACAGACGACACTATCCTTTATCCTTTTAATAGGTTGTTTTATCCTACACGATGCAGTCAAAGTGATATTTTTACATGTGTGTCGCTGGACAAAACTTCTTCTGTCTGTTAGAATCTCGATTACTGACTCATCTGAAAAAAAAAGAGTGTTTAGGTTAATAAATTTGAGAAATATTGTTCTACATAGCAATGAATTCTGACCGTATTTCAGACTGTGATACTACTGAGCCTGATGTACTCAGCCTGTGATAAGGTCCACGAGCACAATTAGGTGTTTCTTTTCATTGTATGTGCGAAGTGAGTCCCCGATAGATTCCGCCACTGCATCAGCTAGATTCCATCTGGAACGAAAAATAGTCGTTCGTAATAGTAGTTCGTAGTAAAAATTGTGTTTAGAAATGTGATTCTTGTCGCTTAAATAGGGTTTAGAAAACACCGTCCTATGTCCTGAGCTTGCTGGACCCGCGAGTGAGGAAGAAAATATAGGGGAACTTGGGGTACAATGAAACAAAATTTACCATTCCTTTTTTCCTGTTCACAAATTTGCATGTACAAAAATAAAATTAATGGACACATTTAACCTACTCTTTTCCCCATCTAAATGAATTTTTAAGGTTTGTAAATAGCTTTTTCATATTTAAAAAATTACAAACGGTAAATGTCTGTCAGTGTTTCATTGTACCCCAAATACTGGGGTACAACGAAACACTTAATAACAAACACTTCAATAATATAAGTCAAATTTCAATTTTCAGCATAAATTCAAATTTCAGCATAAATGTTTTATGTACAGTTATAATAAACATTAATGAGACATAAATATCAAATTTAAATTGAAAAAAGAAATTTAATGAAACTCTTTATTGCTTAAGATGAAAACATGATACTTTTATTAGAAGTTACCCAACAGTTTTCCATTTTATATTAACTTTATTTAAATCAAATTCAAAAATTAGCATTTCAGCTTTCCTTTCTCTATCACCTGAAGGAACAGGAGGTGGTAGTTATGATACAATTTGAGTTTTTTCAAAAATTTATGTTTCCGAAGAACTCACAAATTTGATACTTTGGACACAGTCGTTTGACGTACAGAACTTCGCATTGCGTTTGATTTAAGTTTATTATATCCCCAACAGAGTACATTTGTTTACATTTAAGCTCACCTTCCTTGATTAAAACATAATCATTTAGAGCGGTACTGCTATGTGTCATACATCTTATGTGCGAATACCTCATAATCTGTATTCTTGTTTGTTTGTGTAACATATATTTCGGATGTGTTTTCTTGTCCCACACATCCGAAAGAGGCCCACTCATAAATCCACGTCAAAGGGACAACACAAGGGGGGTGCCCTCTGTGGGGTACTTTCTAAGGGGTCCTAACCCGTATTTACGCTAAGTTTTGGAGAAAACCACGGAAAACTCCGAATAGTTGGGTCGGCGGACGGGACCTGGTTTCGAACTAGGCACCTTCCGTCTCCCAGTTCAGTGCACAATACACTATGCGACTGGTATGGCACCTGTACTATTTTGATTGCCATTTGAAAGACAACCTGGATCGTCACCATCTTCAGAGTCTGAAGAAGATAGGAGTACGATTTAAAAACAAATCTTTGTTAATATTTTTGTGTTCTATAAAGATCACAATCTAAATATTTAATACTAACATCTTTATTTCAAGTGAATGCATTCACCCGGCCCGGAGTACAATGAAGCATGCTTGATTGTACTCACTCCGTCTACAAGTGTTTCTTTGTACCCGAAATTTAGGCTACAAAATAAATAAATTTTTCCTAATTCCTAGTATTTATTTTTTAAATTCTGGCTGTGAAAGTATGAAGAGCACGCTAGTGATCCCAATATTTCAAAAATAAATAATTATACATATGAAAACATGGGGGTATAACAAAATTACTTTTAGCAATAAAATTTACTTTCTATGGTGAAAATCCACAACTTTCCATATCTCTTGTTGTAAAAATATGATTATCTCCAAATCATATCAGTAACTGGAACATATATTTGTATAATAGGTGTGTGAGTTTCAACTTTCTGTGACAAATCCTATTGATTTTAGATAGCATGTTTCATTGTACCTCAACTTCCCCTATGTACCTTAAAATATTCATTTAAAAAATAAAAACTTCTCTAATGATTTTAAAATTTTCATTTGTCAAGAATATCGCTTTACACGCAGAGTGATTCCGAACTCTTGTAAAAACATGTAAGGGGTAGTAGACGGAACGAAGATCATTCAGTCTCATAGCAACGTCGTTTTCACGTATCTGTTACTATTCACTTAGGAATAATAATGAACTTTCCTATGGTTCATCAAAAACTAATGGATCTTCCACAGAAAGCACTTGACTAAAATTTGATAGGAACAGAATTGCAGTGGCGTAGTGAGAGGGGGCAAGGGGGTCTATCATGCCCCAGGCGCCGCTCGCAGAGGGGCACCAAATCGCCTCTAAGGCAAAGAAAATTGGTCAAAAAGTAGCATGGAAGGGCGCCAAAAAGTTTTCGTACCCCATGTGCCAGTTCTGACGCTACGTCACTGCAGGATTGATTATTCAAGTAATAATTGCACGTTGATTACAGAATGATTGACTATGGTTAACAGGTAAATGAAAAGGATGTTTCCGAGCTCACATTCCTGAGTGTTGTATTTAAATGGTAACAAATATATATTTTTTAATGAATTGAGAATTTTTAAAATCAAGTAATAAGTTGATATAACTTTTATTAGTGTTTTTTATTTAATAGAACAAAAACGAGTTACAGCTTTTTAAACGAAAACCGTGCCCCCCTAAAATTGCTGCTTAAAATAGAGTGGGGGGCCTCGCAAAACTCACCTTGCCCACTGCTAATTATTGTCTTACCCCGCCACTGGGGCTGTATACATTCGTTTAAAAATTAAAATACTAATTTTAATTTTTCAAAAGCATCTCATTTCTATCACTTACATTTAGAAAAATGCTGCAATGTGTCAAAAAAGGTAAATAAAAAAATCCCATATCTCTAAGTGAAATAGTTAGCCAGATATTTAATATTAAAAATGACGACTTGCACCACTTTACCTGCTGTATTGGAATCCGTTTTCAGGTGAAAAAAATCTGTACTTTAGGCGGCCATCTATGAGTTGATACAGATTAAATGATGATCTCTTTGTGGACCCAATCAGTATTCCAAGTTTTGATCTCTGAACCCGAATACAACTTTGGCAAATATCGAAAATATAGCAAAATTTTTTCCAACTTTTCCGTTTTTGACCCCAAAGAATTTTTTTTAATGATAAATCTTATTTACATTTTTTAAATAGACTAAATTTGATACAAGAATGGTCACTGTAAGTCTAATATTGCTAAAATACGCCTTTCAAATTTTTTTAAAAAGCGTTTTGTCCTTTTTTCAGTTTTTTGCCAATTCCGACTCTGAAGAAAAACGTTTCAGGACAATTCTTATTTAGGATTACAAAATAGACAAAATTTGCCAAAATTTGATACCAGAATAGTCACTGTAAGTCCAATAGTTTCTAAGATAAAACCTTTCAAAATTTCAGTTTATACATATACAACACCCTGAAGGAAGCATGCAAATAATATGAAATTTACAACATGATTAGCTGAGGTGAGATATGCAAATGATTAGAATTTCAGCGCAGACGCACATCAAGCGCGCCTGTGGCGCCACCTCAAAGTGCTATTTAAGGCTTGGAGATTTCGACGGTTTCAAGTACAGCAATTGTGTTTTTCTTGCTTTTTTTTCAAAAAAACGATAAATTATGCCTCGTAGGAAACAACGATCATCTTTTGATCAAGTATCCGAGTTTGACAGAGGAAGGATAGTGGCATACCGAGATTGTGGGTTATCTTTCAGGGAAATCGGTCGTCGTATTGGACGAAACCAAACAACTGTGATGCGGATATGTGATCGTTGGGTGCAGGAGGGTACGACGGACAGACGTGATCGACCGCATCGACCTCAGTGCACCACGTCACGTGATGACAGGCAGATTGTACGCATGGCAGTGACGGACCGCTCAGTCACATCACGAACCATATCACAGCAGATTCAGTCTGTAACGCATCATCCAGTGTCTGCGCGTACCATTCGACGTCGTTTACAGCAGAATGGTCTGTCCGCAAGACGTCCGTTGCTTTGTCTACCTCTGACGCGGAACCACAGACGTCTCCGCCGCCAATGGTGCGATGAAAGAAGGATGTGGACGACAGAATGGAATGAAATTCTCTTTACTGACGAGTCACGCTTCTGTATGCAACACCACGACGGTCGGATTCGAGTCTGGAGACACCGTGGAGAGAGGATGCTGAACAGCTGCATTATGCACCGTCACACTGGTCCTGCACCGGGTATTATGGTATGGGGCGGTATCGGATATCTCTCTCGCACTCCTCTAGTACGCATTGCCGGTACTTTAACCAGCCAGCGCTACATCTCCGAGGTGTTGGAGCCAGTTGTCCTTTCTTACCTTCAGGGCTTGCCAACAGCCATATTTCAGCAGGATAATGCACGGCCACACGTGGCACGCATTGTCCAAGGGTTCTTCGTCAATCACCAGATTGAATTGCTTCCCTGGCCGGCGCGCTCTCCGGATCTTTCGCCGATAGAAAACATGTGGTCCATGGTTGCTCAACGACTGACCCAGAGTTCATCCCCAGCTGTCACACCAGATCAACTTTGGCAACGTGTGGAAGCTGCTTGGTCTGCTGTACCCCAAGAACACATTCAAAGTCTCTTTGAATCAATGCCGAGGCGTGTGGCAGCTGTGATCTCCAACAACGGCGGCTACTCTGGGTACTGATTTTGGCAGGAACCACGCTTCATAGAATGCTGTAAATTTAATCATTTGTTACTTGGTCAACATGTTATCTACACAATAAATTTTGTTGTGATATCTCTTGTTTTTCTTGGTGTTGCAATTTGGGTGGCCAGCAGTGTATATATACAGGGTGTCCAGTACTAAAGCTGTCCAATGGCTATTTCCTAAGCCGTTAGTCAGACACATAGTTTCAATTGCAAAAATGCTTTAAATTGTATAGTCTATTATATGAGAAACAATCAAAGTCAATAAATCAATTTCTATAAAAATTAAGAAATTTAAATTTTTATACGGTCCCCCGGTCCTATCGGTTATATTTAGAAAGGTTTTCTTTATGCAATTTCATGCACAATAAAACTTTTCACGCACACTTTTTCACGTTTAAAAATGTCCCGTTATGGTAAACCGTTAAGGGACCATATAAATACTGAAATTTTAAATTATAGGTTTAATTTCATTTTCCGGCGTAATGCGGAAAAAGAAGCAAAACTAATTTTAGAGTACTGATCTTCAAGCAGACAGGGGCCTTATTATCGCATGGGCAAATCGGAACTTTGCCCAGGGCCCCCCCAATTTCAAATGTTGTTCTGAAATATTCTTTTTTACATCAAAATTTTATAAAAAATGAAACAAATTTCATAGATCAGGGGCCCCCAAATCTATCAATGCCCGGGAGTCCCTGTTGGTCATAATCGGGCCCTGCAAGCAGAGGGTTATAGTCGAGCTCTATTAAAATCTATCTGAGGTCAGACTTACTAAATCGTATATAGTGTAACGAATGTTCGGGGCAACCCGCTGTTCTGGGGCTTAAAATAGTTAAAAATTTGTATTCTACGCTTCAAATAGATAAAGTTTGCTTTTTGTTGCATCAAAATCCGTCAACTAGAACCGGAGATACCTAGGTTTCGGTTTCCCATTCAAATATATGGGGTTTCTAGAAATCTTGAGAAATATTGGTCCTAGGCCTTCGATCTCTTCACTTTTGGGGACTTATTTTTTGCACCAAATTTGGCGATATTTTGCCAAAAGTCGCCAAGCTTGGCGACGTTTTGGTCATTTGGCGCGATTTTCCCTATGGGACCTGTAAAGTTGCTTTTGATGCATTAAAAACGCATAATAACCTATCATTTCTCTTCTATGACGTAATCAAAATTACCGCTCTATGTGGAATCCTCGAGAAATAGACTTTTCTGGAAGCTTCTTGTACCTTCTGCGTCGGCTATAAATTGAAGCGCTTCGGAAGCACCAGTTCAGTGCGAGTTGAACGCCCAGTGTGTGAAGAGCTCTCTCAGTGTGAGTACGCTTGATAGAAGCGGTGTTTCGCGCTTCTTTTCGAAGCTGTTTTTAAAGTGCTGTGTAAATTCTTCACTGTTGAGTCTTGGGGTATTATTAGTGTTATCCCTCGTATATTTCCACTGAATTTTACTTGTGGAAGTGTTTTATTTTGTGTGAGAATTACAGCCTTTGAGAGAGCTTCTGATCTAAGCGGACTCTTACTAGTACATTACTGATTAAGTGTGCTTGTGAATTTTGTACAGCTGATTCTTCAACTAAGTTCTAGAAGCTATAAAGTTTGTGTTTCATCCTGACAAGTACTTTTTACTAGAACTTTCTACACCAACTGGACTTTAGAACGACGAACCCAGGAAACAAGCAGAAGATAGGTAGCACGTGCCAAAGGTAGCATGAAGATGTGTAACATAAGAGTGTGCTACGAAAAGTACAGGAAGAGTTTTCTGTACGAGTGCATATTCAGATTGCAGTCGAAAGAAGTTATTAATGCCAGTTCATTTAAAAAACCTGTTTAAAAAATTCTACTTTCAGCATAAGCTATATTTTTATGTTACTTTATTGGATACACATTGTTAAACGTTAATCTTCTTTATTGCGATCTATATTCATAAAATAGTTAATGAAATTGCTAATAAATATTACAAAGCTCAAACCATGCACATTAACTTTTTCTCAAATTCATTTTGTAAACAAACCCCTATTTCACAGCTCGAAAAGGGCTCTAACTTTAAACAGCTGTAACTCGGTGAATTTTGGTCGTAGAAGGACGAATGTTTTTTTATTGTGCATGAAATTGCATAAAGAAAATTTTTCTAAATATAACCGATAGGACCGGGGGACCGTATAAAAATGTAAATTTCTTAATTTTTATAGAAATTAATTTATTGACTTTGATTGTTTCTGACATAATAGATTACACAATTTAAAGCATTTTTGCAATTGGAATTATATGTCTCTGACTAACGGTTTAGGAAATAGCCATTGGACAGCGTTAGCACTGGACACCCTGTATATATATATGTGTGTGTGCGTGCGCGCGTGTGTGTGTGTGTGTGTGTGTGTGTGTGTGTGCGTGTGTGTGTGTGTGTGTGTGTGTGTGTGTGTGTGTGTGTGTGTGTGTGTGTGTGTGTGTGTGTGTGTGTGTGTGTGTGTAACATTAGGCGCTACGAGAAAGTTTTGTAGTCGTGGCCGGAGAGAGGCAAGGCTGTTGAGATCACCTGGCGTTGGGTATAAGGCGGCTCGGGACCTGGATTAGAGCCGCTATTGCGGGATCCGGGCCGGATGGGTCGAGGCTGTTGAGGCGGCCGGTCTTCCCTGGCCGGCAAACACCGGGAGCGATCGGTGGAAATCCTTGGGCACGCTTTACGGCTGCCGATGGATGAAAAGAGTTGCAGTCCAAACTACGATTGCATCATTTTATTTGGTACTTCGATACATCTTTGTTTGGCAGTTGCGTCATGCGGAAGATCCACTCCTGGCCCTTTTAATAACTTTTGAGGTCGTGTACATGATCAAAATACGTTGCAATTATTGGCCGATCCCAGAAATTGGCAACGGTTTTTCAAGGTCTGTTATGACTTTTAAGACGCCTTTGTGGCTGGCTGCCGGGACCATCTGCCAAATTGCAAAGGAATTGCAAGGGACCGTGTAGTTATTGCAGTTTTTGAAAGCGTATGTCTTTTCCAACTGAATTAAACTGTGTAGTTCCAGAAATATGGGATTTTCATGGGCTTTTGATTTGTAATGTTATATATATAAAGGGGAAATTTGAAACCTACCCTACAAGGCTCAATTTTTTTTCCCGTGTCTGAAATAAATATATGTGATAGTGATTAGTATTTCAGGAAAAATAGTTTTAAAAATAATAACCTAACATTTTGCTAGAAAATCACTTTTTTTATTTCAGTTTTGTATGAAGTACACTAGGTCTTAGCTATACTTTTTTTTTTGGTATTTATTTTAAAATTTTAGTATTCAAATCATTTCTTGATAGGACGAACTCCAACACATTTTTTTCGGGTCAAAACTCTTTGCTAAGTATTTTTGTTAATATTCTAAAATAAACAAAACGCCATTCCAAAGATTACCGTTTAAATTTCAATCAGTTTTGGCAATAATATGAATATTAAGTACATCTACACGCAACAGCCTGAATTATATCGTTGCTGTCTTTATGTAAATACTCTTAAAACCCGACAGATGTCTATACTAGTATTTAGTATTTTATAGACATGCAGGAATAATTAAAGTGGTTGTCCACATATGGTACCAGGTGCCTTGTAGGGAGGGTTTCTGTTCTCATTGGTTTGCTATACTAGAATTTTCGTATTTTACACTTCCTTCTCCCCCTGCCCCATTTACTGATTTTTTTTAATATATTCTCTCTTTTTAGTTACTTTGTCATTGACTACGATATCATCTGGTTTAATTTTTCTCTCTTTTTTACTCATTGGCTCTTGCTGCTTATTTTTGTCACTTAAAATATTTTGTTGGCATCACCTCAGCTTTTTTAAACCATGTTTCGATCTTTTCCACCTTTTTCTTTTTCTTCATTAGCTATGGTTGTGCCCCTGGGTTAATTTTATATGTAACCTGCAGAAACCTAGCTACTATTGTTATTCCATTAAATTGAAATATAAACACGTTGGAAATTGAAAAGGAGTGTTCGATTTCAATTTTCAAATCAAACTTCCACATATTTGTTTTGATTAGATTCTTCTTGTTAGGCTTAGTCCCACAAGATATCGCTGGTTACATAGATCCAAACTTTTTTTACCTTTGATAGCTCTGTTTTCTTACAACATCTGTGGCCTTTGTTTCTAGTGTTATTCTTTATACTTTCCGAACATGTACCATGTAAGGAAAGTATTGTAATCATGAAAAAATTCGACTTCGAGATTTTGGTGTATTGACACGTTTTGAGGTCTTCTGAATTCATGTATGCTATTTTTACGAGATGTATGTATGTATGTGTGCGTGTATGTGAGTGAACTCTATAACTCCTAAACGGAGGGATTCGATTGAGCTCAAATTTAGTATATATGTTACAAACCACCGCCGCAAGACCGGTATTGATTTTGGTGTGTATAGGACTTATAGTTTTTCTACAGGGCTACGACAAAGATTTCTTTTACATTATGGCCTATGGGAGGAAATTTTTGAATGTGCGCTAGCATTTGAACGGTACATTCGATTGAGCTCCAATTGGGCATAAACCACCGTCGCAAGATCGGTATTGATTTTGGTGCATATAGGACTTATGGTTTTTCTACAGGGCTGCGACAAAGATTTCTTTTACATTATGGCCTATGAGAGGAAATACTTGAAAGTGCCAAGGGCGGATTAAAGGGGGGCGGAGGGGCGACCGCCCCCCCCCATAAAAAAGAAATTAATGTAAAAGATCCTATTTTACTTCCATAAAATGGATGTATATGTCAATCTTCTAACTAATCGCCCCCACCGATAAACTTGCATTAGTCCGTCACTGGAAAGTGCGCTAACGTTAAAACGGTACACTCGATTGAGCTCAAATTGGGCATGTATGTCATAAACCACCATCGTAAGACCGGCATTGATTTTGATGTGTATAATAGTTTTCTACAGGGCTACAACAAAGATTTCTTTTACATTATGGTCTATGGGGGGAAATTCTTGTAAGTGCGCTGGCGTTTAAACGGCGCATTCGATTGAGCTTCAATTTGGTATATATGTTTGAATTATTCATCGATTAAAATTTATTTAAATGCTTGGTAATGATCTTAATCATAAGTGTTCGAAAATCGAGTGGATTCACTCCCGATTTTTTCCTTGTTCTGTTATGTGCTATCACTCGCTCGAAGGATTAATAGGATATCCATGCTACGTAAGTTTTGCTGTTTTATATTATATATATAGTATGCGATTGAGCTCAAATTTGGTACATATATTACAGATCATCTTCGCACGACCGGTATAGAATTTATAGTTTTTTTTTTTTTTTTTTTTTTCAGGGCTACAAAAAAGATTCCTTTTACATTGTGGTCTATGGACGGAAGTTCTTGAAAACGTGCTAGCGTCTGAAATGATCATTTGATTGAGTGCAAATTGGGTATGTATATAATAGGTCACGGTCGCAAGATCTGCATTAATTTTAGTGTATGTAGACCTCATAGTTTGTCACGAGGTTGCAAAAAATAACTCTTATACATTACAGTCTCTAAGGACACAGAAGTAGTCGATAAATAACAGTTCACCCCAGCCGATACCATGTTAATTTGTGGGTACGTTGTACAAGTGCTTTCCCTATGCTGAGAGAGGAAGGGGGTTGGTGCTAGTGATAAGTACCGGAAGTATTGATAAGGATTGACTGATCAGGAATTACTGATAAGGATTTAAAAGAATTTTTCACTTAAGGGGACTTAAAAAAATTTCCGACTTTGACGTATTTTTAAATGAAAATTTAAATGAGCTATAATTTATGGTTTTAATCTGAAATTAAAAATATAATTTTAAATGATGTCCCACCAGCCCCCCAGAAACTCAAAAACTCTTGCGCATCATTTTTTTTTACCTGAAATAAAAAATATAACTATACATGAGGTCCCACACGGTAGAATTTCTACCGCCTCATTCTTTACTTGTAACAAAGAGTAATACAAGACACAAATACAAACATAGAAAATAGACCTAATCACATTTATTATGTATACACTATTTTCCAGATGAATAAAATACAATTAAATGTAATACTTTACATACATTCGTTATGTCCATGTGCTACGGTGTGAATCCCATCTTCTAAAATGTATCGCTTGTCATCAAAAGCGCTGGGGCTATTTTGTTTTGACGAATGTTAAACAGTTTATGTTTTTCACTTTGAATACGATAGGTAAATTCTTTTGTACATTCAAAATTTTTTAAGAATTTATAATAGTGCTCGTGAGTTAACGCTTGCGTATAACATGGCGTGCTATCTCCTTTGCAGTCTTTTTTTTCACAGTCCTCTGTTAAGATGGAGTACATCTTGGATCTTAACCCAATAAATTCGAGGATAGGTTTTGAGTTCAGTTCATCCTTGAAACATTCTATCGTTTTTTTTTTTTTTTTGGTTGACAGTGCTGTACAAAGGATGATCTTCGGGGTAAACTGAAGTATCGTAAAGGTGTGAATATTGCTGCATGTCTTTATAAAAATCTGCGAAAATCTCGTAAGTGAGAGAGTCTGTGTCTGTAAATAGTAGATTGGCGTTCTCCCAACACTGCTTTTTTATCACATTATAATGATAGGAGTACATCAAAGTTTTGCTGAGTTCTAAAATGCAGAACCCAGCGTATAACAGACGATTTAATTTCAATGATTTCTTTATTCTTTTTACTGCTACCAAGTCTTCATTAAATACCTCGAAGCTTGGAAATGTTGGGCAAGCTACACGCATTTCGGCAATTTTCTTGCTGTTGACTAGTTCAAGATGAATTCTCTTTCTCTCATTTTCCATCGTCTTGCCGTACACAGCATTTTTCATAAGCTTGAAAAAGTCTTTCTCAAAGGGGGTCTTGGAATTGTTAAGCTGTTCTGTATTGAATTCAATATAATCTTTTAGCCATGGAGTTTATATTAAATTGCAGTACTTATGAATTTTAACCAGTTTCAAAGTCAAGTTGTAAGCATAACTGCAGGCTTCTATAATGGATGACATAATTTATTTTGTTTCTTAAATTAGGAATTAATTTTGTGGAATTAGTGTATTTCATATATTTCATCATAAATATTGCTAAAGGTGAAAGATCATTAAGGGGACAGTTAACTTCTCAGCTGCCAAGGGGTAGCCGTTGTGTAGTTGATGCAATTCTTGAGGCCAAGTCTACTTCAAAAATAGAACTTGGTCCATATGATCGTCCGGAGAAATCCAGCTAAAATTAACATGAGGTGAGTACTGAAGCATGGCCAGCCGTACAAATTATTATCATGAAGGTGCATGATATAACTGCTAGGCTTGCTTGGATCATAATCCTGCATGTACTTATTATTAGCCTGTGCCCAGCGTTTGATAATCATAGAAATACAACCACGTATACCTTTCTCTATAAATAGGTAGATGTCTATATCCGTTAACAATTCTTCACTGGAAATAGACTCTTCAGTTAAAGTGCTAAAAATTGTTAGTACGGGAGATAGGCAGGTTTCATCAAATTTCTCAAAACAGAACATACATTCACAGGGGTAGACGCCCTTTTTTAACAATAAATCCAAACGGGGATGTTGAATATTTTAATTCAAAATGTTAAATTGAGCCTTTGGTAGATTTTTTACTGGATGTACTGGTAGATCTTTGGTAGATTTTTTACTGGAGTTTTTCTAAAGAGGCGCTTAGAAATTGAAAGTTATCGATGAACTGTAGCGTAATTTTAACCTTATTGTGCTAGTTGGATAGGGAGAAAGAAAAATATTTCTCCATGTTGCTTGTAATAATATCAATTTTATGGTCTTTGATTTTTCCCAGTCCTTGCACAATTAAATGGCCATCATAATGCTTTAAATTATGAAACACAACAGGGATAACTTTTGTCAATCAGTATTTTAAATTACACTTATTGTGCAAAGCACCCCTATACTGGCCCGTCAGGTGATCATGATCCCTGACGCGATCCTTTCCTAGAAATTTATTGCATAGGAAGCAACGTGTTGCTTGATTAAAGTCAAGTCAAAGCTCATTTTAAGGAGTCATACAAATAGGTATTATCTTCGTTAAAATCTCCACCAGTTCCTGTTTTTTTTAATTAAATATGTTAAATAATGATCCACTACGTTGGGTCCCCTGTACATGGATATGGGCTTGTATGACTTTCCGTCATGTCCTACGATGACGTATGCATAACCGCAAGGGATGTGCGAAGTTTTTTTTTTTTTTATAAGACATTCTCGGATTAGGTTGCGCTGTAGCTCCTAATCCGATCCGCTCTTGAGATGACACACTCGTACATGTTGTTGCAATACGCTTTTCAGCGAAAACTCTAGGGGGCATTCGTTGCAACTATGGCCTTTAGAGTGGATTTTCAATTTTACTTAAATCGTGCTTTCTGGGAAATGTTTTCTGGCATACTTCACAGGTAAACGGTTTGACCCCACAATGGTTTTCCATATGTCTAGTCAGTGATTGCTTCTGCACAAAGGATTTTCCACACTGATCGCAGATCTATAAAAGATAAAAAATATGAAGTGTTAGAATAATTATGCACTAGTATACTACTACTTTTTAAAAATTGATAAACCAGCTCATACATTACAATAAATCTACTAGAAAAATACCATAACCTTAATTAAAACTATTTGTTAAATGCAGCAAAAACATCTAATTTTAACTGAACACAAACTTACCAATACCTTATTTTTTGACTTATTCTGTTTACACAATAATACAACATTTTAACGCACACATAAATATTGATATTGCACAATACTAAAGCCATAAACATACTATTTTTAAACTCCCTCATGGAATAAGTAAATAAATAAAAATATAGTGTACCACACTCTAAAATCATAAGCAATTTTTTTAGTTTTAAATCCCTTCATTGAATAAAAATATTGCACAACACTAAAATCATAAACACTCTTTTTTAATTTTAAATACCTTCATTGAATAAAAATTAAATAAGCATATAAAAATATTGATAGTGTACCACACTAAAATCATAAGCGATTTTTTTTTAATTTTAAATTCTTTCATTGAATATAAATAAGCACAAATATTGATAGTGCATAAGTGTACTAAAATCTTTAATTTTTTTATCACTGCAGCGGGAAGATTCACATTCCAGTCCAGCCATGTCCGATTCCCGGCAACCTCTGTAAGCTATCATGTGCCGTGTTCATTTTTTTCGTTGCAGGGTGAAATGCTATGTACTTTTTTCTATCATTTAGCAAAAGGATTCACATTCCTTCCCTTTACAACCTCATACCGACGACTGGACTATTTGTTTTTAGTAGTTGGGTAGGTATTAGCGATAAATGACTGTTACAACACAGACAGGTAGAAGGGGAGAAGCCTAAACCCCGTCCAATCCCGTTAACCTGTGTACGCTATCAGGTGCCGTATTCATTTTTTTTCAGCGGGAAGATTCACATTCCAGTCTAGCTAAGTCCGATTTTCTGTAACCTCTGTAAGCTATCAGGTGCCATGTTCATTTTATTTTCGTTGCAGCGGAAAGTGCTATGTCCTTTTTTTATCATTGCAATGGGAGGATTCACATTCCTTCCCTTTATAATCTCATATCGACGACTGAACTATTTTTTTTTAGTAGTTGCGAAGGTATTAGCGATTAATAACTGTTAGAACAAACAGGTAGAAGGGGAGAAGACTAGCCACGTCCATTCCCGTTAATCTCTGTACGCTATCAAGTGACGTATTCATTTTTTTCCCAGCGGGAAATCCCATGTTCTTTTTTACTTCCTTGTACGTAGTATAAGGAAGTAATGTGATCCCGAAAAATTTTGGGGGCCAAATTTCGACAAAAAAACCGATTTTGACTACCTCTAAAATTAATTTTAAGAATTTTTTCGATGCATCTCATCGTAGGCTAGCATGCACGATCATATTAACGCGTCTGCAGCTCATTTTGACCAGCGGCGAGTCTATTGTGGTCAGTTTTTCCATGCCGTCTGTACGTACGTACGTATGTTCGTACGTACGTACGTACGTATGTATGTAACTCGCATATCTCAAAAACTATTGGTCGTAGAATGTTGAGATTTGATATTTAGTATTGTTCTATGATCTAGTTGTGCACCTCCCCTTTTGGTCGCAATCGAATGTATAGTTTATGTACAGGACCGCCCAAAAGATTCGAAATACATTACGCTCTATGGGCCGAAATTCATTAAACTCGCCTAACTCAAAACTATTAGGCGTAGAATGTCGAAACTTCATATTTTGGATAGTTGTAACATCTAGTTGTGTACCTCCCCTTTCGGTTCCACATTCGACTGGATAGTTTATCTACAGAACCGCCTAAAAGATTCGAAATACATTACGCTCTATGGGCCGACATTCATCAAAGCGTTTTTTAGAGGTTTTGGGCTATTCCAAACGACTCAGGAGTGATATATGCTGTAAAGAGTTAGAAAATGAATTTCTCCATTAAAAAAAGTGTCTTTATCATTTACAGTTCTGCTACAGGAACACTCAAAAGATTTTCAATACATTACGGTCAATGGCAATTTTAGGGGCATTCATCCATTTCAAGCACAATACCGTCCTACAACATAAGTTAGGTAATGGTCGGACCACGGTCACGTGCCTCCCTCAAGAACTATGCCAAAAGTCACCAAGCTTGGCGACTTTTGGTGTACGTGTGTGCATATTTAACTCTCAAATCTCAAAAACTATTATGAAATTTCATATGTAAGATTGTTGTAACATCTAGTTGTGCATCTCGATTTTTGGTTCCAATCTACTGGAGTTTCTTTACAGGACCACCAAAAAGAATTTCAGTACTTTAATGTCTATGGACATCTTAAATATATAACAATTGTAGTCAGTCATTGTTTGGTATATGCCCAAAATCTCGCCGTCTGTCCTCGACCTTGGCGAGTTTTGCCGAAATGTCGCCAAATTTGGCGATAGTCAGTCATTTGGTCCATGCCCAAAGTATCGCCATTTGTCATCGTTCTTGGCGAGTTTTGGCGAAATATCGCCAAATTTGGCGATAATCTGTCATTGTTGGTCCATGCTTAAAATCTCGCCAAATGTCGTCGACATTGACGAGTTTCGGCGAAATATCGCCAAATTTGGCGCCAAAAATTATTTTGTATTTTGTATAACTCTAAAACTTTAACCCGTACAATTTTGAACTTTTGTATTTAGAACTATATTATAATATCTAACTGTTTTCAATATCTTTTTTAACAGCAATCGACTGGGAATTTATTTACAGGGTGAGCCAAATGACTTTAAATACATTAAGGTGTATGGATGCATTAAATTCATTGAAATTCAGTGGTCAATGACTACTTTGGCTATCTCCAAAATCTCGCAAACTATCTCAAGTTTGTCGGCTTTTGGTGAAATATCGCCAAATAAAGTGTCAGAAGGAAATCTTTCAAATTGAACTCAGCTTGGCGATATCGAAATATTTGGCTAGAAATCGCTATACCTTACTATTATTGATATTTTATCTCTTTCAAACAAATAAGTTTAGAGGAGGTGCGTAAAAAACATTTTTGAATTAATAGACGTGCAAGGAAGTCATGTGTTGGACACATCAGATTTTTTTTAATCACTGCAGCGGGAAGATGCGCATTCCAGTCTAGCCAAGTCCAATTCCCGATAACCTCAGTCAGCCATCAAGTGCCGTGTTCATTTTTTTTTTCGTTGCAGCGGGAAATGCTGTGACCTTTTTTTATGATTGCAGCGGGAGGATTCACCTTCCTTCCTTTACAATCTATATTTAAGGTCAGTAGGCACGGGCATCGCTGGGCTACACTGCTGGTTGTTTATAAAGATAATCAGTGCAAGGATTCAACCTCGGGATTTGAACCGGGGTCCTTTTGATTGGGGATCACGAACAACACTATACTACATTGCGGTGTCGTGTGTTTTGCCCGAAAAATAATCATTTCATCTTCCTTCAAGTATCGTGACGTCACAGTGTAGGAAATCAAATGCGCGATTTAACAGTTTCATTCTTCGCATCTACAAGGCGTCTTTTCGTACAGAATCGATGATGACAGAAAATATTACAACCGACCCCAGTTTTTCTACTATTGAAGTTGGGGAGTCCAAGAACCAGAACAAAGCCATTTTTATCATGCAGGATAGTCTACTAGCACTATCAAGCCAACAACAGAAATTACAATCATTGACAGTTCCCTAATTATTAACATGCTGCTATCAGGATTATCCAAAATTTTTTATGCCACTGAAGTTACATTAAATCTCAACTTCAACATGAACATCATCTGTGGCATGTACAGCACATGCCTGAAAGCTTGAAAAGTGACACACGTAGAAAAAAAAAAATATATATATATCCAAAATCGTTTTCAACCAAAATGTTGACATCCTAAACAATGGAAAGTTTCTTTAGGTTGATGAAAATAAGACTGAATTTTACTCTTTCTGACTACAATCTAAGCAGCTACTTCCTCAGACAAGCAAAAATTACTATAGTTAGCGATGCTCTTACTATAAACTGTCAAGATGTCTTAGTCGTGGCTCCGTGCATGCACGAAGAAGCTGGCGCTGGAATCCTACTTCATTTGCATGATGTGCTGTGTTTGTGGATTAAGGCCGATTGACTACACAGGGCCAGCCTAAGATCCCGCCCCTGGGCCAGCCTAAGATCCCGCCCCTGGGCCATTTTTTTTCTGTCACAGTAGACAGAGCTTGGTAGATGGTTGCGATATACCCCAGCAACCATTTGCGATATACCCGATAAATACAGCTATATGTACTAACTAGCAGTGCTAGTAGTAACTTACATAAGACATCATAGAAAAGAGGCCCCGCTCTTAAGTTTCACCTGGGGCCCAGCACGCCCCTCGACTACATAAGGGTACTAGGCATATAGGGGGGAATGCCCTCCGTGGCGTACTTTCTAAGGGATCCTATTATTTCCAGTGAGAAGCGTACTTAAGCGTGGTTTCGGAGAAAACCACAGAAAACTCCCTACGGCTAGGTCGACAGACACGACCCGGGTATGAACCTGGCACCTCCCGCCTTCCAGTTTCGACAGCAGAACCTCCCTGACACTGGGGGCATGATGGTGTGCAACAAGGATATGATCTATGCAGTATTTGCACAATGAAGAACACCATTCTTGTAAATGTTTCCTTATTCTTCAGATTAATTTGCGTGCATTGCATTTTATAAATAATTGTAGATGATTTTTACTTTCCGAACATGTACCATGTAAGGAAACTCTTGTAATCATGAAAAAATTCAACTTCGAGATTTTGGTGTATTTACACGTTTTGATGTCTTCTGAATTCATTTATGCTATTTTTACGAGATGTATGTATGTGTGTGTGTGTGTGTGAACACGATAGCTCCTAAACGGGGCATTCGATTGAGCTGAAATTGGGTATTATCCTATGGAGCAGGGGCGTAGCCGGGGGGGGGATATCGGGATATATCCCCCCCCCCGAAATTTTTGGATTAGTGATGAAATCCAGTCTATTTATACACATATAAGTTCATATCCCTCCGAAAATTTTTCCAGGCGCATATCCCCCCCCCGAAAAATTTTCCTGGCTACGCGCCTGCTATGGAGATGTACGGTGGAAGGCGGTGATCGTAAGGAGACGATGGTAGGTATGTGGTATGTAAATCGTTGTCACATTTGGTATGAACAATCGTGAAGAGCATCGCGTCACTGTACTAAAAATAAAGAAAATGTGTCGACATCCATATTGCGTATTAAAGATATACGCCAGCGAAATGTAGCACTGTAAAAAGAAAATTTCAGTTAAAGCAACACCACATTCATTTTTCTTGAACACCAGCAAACTAAATCCGATTTCACGAGAATGCTGGGAATCATCACAGATAGCGGTACATCAAAGGAGGTTCACAAAAGAAAAGAAGTAGGTGGTCAACTAATTGTTGACCCATAATGTTGTTACGGAAAGGCATCCGTCTTCCTAGCGCTCGTCGTTTCATTTTTTCTTTTGAGGAGAGCACGCAGAAAACTGGAACACAAAGCACAAACTTTGCGAACAAAAATCAGTAAGTCGACTATAAATAATTGGCAGGACTCATCTCCATTTTAGTCATATCTTTTTATTTTTACACCATCTGAAGATCACAAAATTTTTGGATTATACATTTTGAAACTTTACAATACACCCTCAAATAAAAAAGGAAAACTGGGGAAGCATTCTTCTAAAAATTATTATGGCGTGCATGGCATTTCGTGCCTACGTTCCGGTGGCGAAGGTTCCCCACTTAAAAGTGAGGACCTCGCCACTCAAGTACCAACTCCGCAACTGCTAAAGAATGACCGTTAGACTATTGCTATAGAACAAGGGAGCTCGATCTTTCTAGAACAAATTTTAGCAGGTGTTTTTCGAGCAATATGCTTCTTGTGCTGCAGAGGAAAACCGCAAACACATCTGTTTCAGCGGAGCAGAAAAATAAGCAAGGGAGAGGTGTTGTAATTATTATTCTTTTAGCCGGCGTCAACTGTTATTTTATTTCAAAGCAGCTGATAAGAGGGAAATGCTTTAGAAGTACGTTAATGCGCTGTAATTGAGAAGGCCAAGAGGAAAATTGAAAGCTTTAAAAGATAGTTATTATTAAAAACTTTTAAATTAAATTTAGAATAGATTATTAGTTTAAATTTAGACAATATTAATTAGGATTTGTATTAATAATTTTTCATTAAAAAATCTGATGTGTCCAACACATGACTTCCTTGCACGTCCATTAGATCAAAAATATTTTCGACGCACTTCCTCTAAATTTATTTGTTTGAAAGAGATAAAATATCAATAATAGTAAGGTTTAGCGATTTCTAGCCAAA
>JAWZYV010010497.1:0-16930 GCA_038373885.1 Cheiracanthium punctorium | reverse complement strand
TTTGGAAACACACGTCGGAAAAAAAGCTAATGCTTTGCGAAAAAATTTCGGCGTGCGACCCCACATGACGTCAAATACGTACCCCCTTTCCCTTTGTTCGAAAACCGAGTGAAATCCACACTGGCAAGGAAATACCCGCGATTTTAATCCTCTACTACCTACAATACTAAAATTTGGAAACACACGTCGGAAAAAAAGCTAATGCTTTGCGAAAAAATTTCGGCGTGCGACCCCACATGACGTCAAATACGTACCCCCTTTCCCTTTGTTCGAAAACCGAGTGAAATCCACACTGGCAAGGAAATACCCGCGATTTTAATCCTCTACTACCTACAATACTAAAATTTGGAAACACACGTCGGAAAAAAAGCTAATGCTTTGCGAAAAAATTTCGGCGTGCGACCCCACATGACGTCAAATACGTACCCCCTTTCCCTTTGTTCGAAAACCGAGTGAAATCCACACTGGCAAGGAAATACCCGCGATTTTAATCCTCTACTACCTACAATACTAAAATTTGGAAACACACGTCGGAAAAAAAGCTAATGCTTTGCGAAAAAATTTCGGCGTGCGACCCCACATGACGTCAAATACGTACCCCCTTTCCCTTTGTTCGAAAACCGAGTGAAATCCACACTGGCAAGGAAATACCCGCGATTTTAATCCTCTACTACCTACAATACTAAAATTTGGAAACACACGTCGGAAAAAAAGCTAATGCTTTGCGAAAAAATTTCGGCGTGCGACCCCACATGACGTCAAATACGTACCCCCTTTCCCTTTGTTCGAAAACCGAGTGAAATCCACACTGGCAAGGAAATACCCGCGATTTTAATCCTCTACTACCTACAATACTAAAATTTGGAAACACACGTCGGAAAAAAAGCTAATGCTTTGCGAAAAAATTTCGGCGTGCGACCCCACATGACGTCAAATACGTACCCCCTTTCCCTTTGTTCGAAAACCGAGTGAAATCCACACTGGCAAGGAAATACCCGCGATTTTAATCCTCTACTACCTACAATACTAAAATTTGGAAACACACGTCGGAAAAAAAGCTAATGCTTTGCGAAAAAATTTCGGCGTGCGACCCCACATGACGTCAAATACGTACCCCCTTTCCCTTTGTTCGAAAACCGAGTGAAATCCACACTGGCAAGGAAATACCCGCGATTTTAATCCTCTACTACCTACAATACTAAAATTTGGAAACACACGTCGGAAAAAAAGCTAATGCTTTGCGAAAAAATTTCGGCGTGCGACCCCACATGACGTCAAATACGTACCCCCTTTCCCTTTGTTCGAAAACCGAGTGAAATCCACACTGGCAAGGAAATACCCGCGATTTTAATCCTCTACTACCTACAATACTAAAATTTGGAAACACACGTCGGAAAAAATAAAGGAATCTAAATTAATAACAGCTGAAATATTTATTAGGCAAGCCTCATTCTGGGTTAAATATATTAAAGAAAATCATAATACACACTCCATGCTACAAGCAAGATTACATACTGACTACTGACAACAACCAAAACCTGTTGCCACTGGCACATACTAAATTTGGTGTTGCCACAAAACAATAATGATGGGAGAAAACATATACATTGGAGGAAATATAATCACAAATATACAATTCAACACTCCCCCTTGATTACATTTCCCTCAGTCCTATGCAAAGTTTTTGGTTGAGAAAGGTCTTCCTTTGCACACTCTTAGTCAACATATCTGCAGCATTTGACCCAGAAGGCACATAAGTAAATGTCAACAGTTTTTCTTCAACCTTTTCACGCAGAAAAAAATGTCTGAGTTCAATATGTTTATTTCGCTCAGAAGTAACATGGTTCTTAGCTAACGAAATAGCACCTTGGTTGTCCACAAATATATTCTGTGGATATTTTAGAAACTGCTCATTCACTATTTCTTGCAAAAAGTTTTGAAACCACAGTACCTCCTTTGCTGCATGACACATTGAGAAATACTCGGCTTCGACAGTTGAAAGTGCTGTTGTCCTCTGTTTCTTGGAACTCCATGAAACAGCTCCACCAGCAAGCAATACCACATATCCGCTGAATGAACGTCTGTCGATTTTGTCTCCAGCCCAGTCTGAATCGCAGAATACTTCTAAATCTTTTCCAGTCTTTTGGAAGGTTAGCTTCAAGTTTTTGGTCTGCTTTAAATAGCGAAGTATATGCTGTACACCAGTCCAATGTTCTTTACTTGGACAACAATTAAACTGACTCATGTAGGTGGTGGCAAAAGCTAAGTCAGGTCTTGTTCCCCCTGCCAAGTACAAGAGTCCTCCAATTGCTTGTCTGTATTTTAAAGCCCCTTCAGCATTTAACATACTGTCTTCAGGTGCTTGCATATACTTTACACCAGGGTCTAATGGTGTCGAAGCGCCTTTAGCATTTGACATGCCAGTTGATTCAAGCAGCTCATTAATGTAAGCATTCTGGTCAAGAGTCATAGACTCATTTTTATTTCTAGTAATCTTAATTGATAACAAATGATGAATTTCTCCTAAATCCTTTACTTCGAAAACAGCACCTATCTCGGCCTTGAATCTCTGAATTGTTGGATACTTACTGGACATGACAAGTAAGTCATCTACATAGACACCCACAATCAGATCTGTTTGGTGGTTAAAGTAAACACATGGATCTGCTCTTGATCTGGTCAAGTTTATAGACTTTAGAAAACCATCAAGGCACATGTTCCATTCTCTGCCAGATTGATGAAGACCATAAAGACTCTTCTTGAGTAGACAAACTTTTTCGCCTGGTTTTTCATTCAGGTCTAACTGGGGTTGTTCCATGAAAATTGTTTCAGACAATTTTCCATTCAGATATGCTGCTGTAATGTCCAGCTGGTGCACTTGCCAATCTTGTTCAACTGAGAATGCCAGCAAGGTTCTTATAGACTTTGTTTTTATTACTGGACAAAAGGTTTCCTTGTAATCTATTCCCTCCACTTGGGTATAACCACGGGCAACAAGTCTTGCTTTATACCTTTGTATCTGTCCATCTTCATCAAATTTTCTCTTAAAGACCCATTTGCACTTTACAACTTTTCTATCTTTTGGCTTTGGTACTATTTCCCAAGTATTGTTACGTTGTAAGTTTTCTAGCTCTTCTCTCATGGCTGTCTTCCATTTTTCTGCATCTGGACATGTTAAGGCTTCTTTCAATGTTTCGGGATCATTTTGTGGTGCTTCCTTGGACAACTTCCTTAGTTGTCAAATGTATGCTTCCTCATCTACTATTCTATTTATTTCTGATGAGTCTTCCATAATGTAATCCTTTGTCCATTTTGGTGGTTTTATTTCTCTTTTGGGCCTGGTTTCTTTTGGTTCTGTCTCTTCGATTTCCTTTTCTTGTAGATCTCCCTGTACATTTGCTTCCTTTGCATCGTGTTCTTCTGAATTTCTTTCACAGACTTGCTGGGGAGGCAATGTTAGTACGTTGTCTGTCAATGCCGGTTTTTCTTTGAATACAACATCTCTTGAACAAATAACACTTCTGGTTTCTTTGACGTAGATGCGGTATCTTTCGTCCCCATCGTACCCGACGAGGTAACCTTTAACAGCCTTTCTATCCATTTTCTTCCTCTTCTGAACTGGAATATGTGCATAACAGGGGGATCCTACAATTCGCATGTGTTTGATTCTAGGTTTCTTTTTCATCCATAGTTCATAGGGACTTGAGTTAGGTTCTGAGGTTTTACCCGTTCTGTTTAATATATAGATTGAAGTATTGATGAACTCTGCCCACAGGGATGCTGGAAATTCTATTTCTTCATTTGAATACTTCAACGTTCTGGCCATTTCGACAATAGTTCGGTTTTCTCTCTCAGCACTGCCGTTTTGCTGTGGCGTATAAGGAGCTGATAACCTCTGACTTATTCCATGTTTCTTCAGAATTCTTCGGATTTCTTGGTTATCGAATTCACCGCCATTGTCGCTAAGTATCTCTTTAATCCTATGCCCAAGGTTTTGAGCATGGGCTAGGAACTCTTCCATCACATCCTTTATTTCCGACTTGTGTTTCAGGAAGAAACCATACCTAAATTTTGTATAGTGGTCTTTGAAGACTGCGAAGTATCGGAATCTTCGAAATGATTCTTCGAATGGCCCACATATGTCTGTTGAGATTAATTCTCCAGCTTTGGTAGGTTGCTTTCTCGTTCCAAATTTTAAACGGTGAGCTTTTCCATACACACAAGCTTCACATAATTTTGTATCTGCCTTGACCTTGATGTTCAATTCCTTTTCAATAATGGACTTGATATGCTGCTTATCTTGATGTCCCCATCTCTCATGGTAAAGTTGAAGAATCGAATCATCACTCACAGTCATGTTCACATCAACTTGGGTTTCTGGAACTAAGCTCTTCATAACTGCCTTAAAGAGACCACCTCCAACACTTCGTCTGCCATGCAGGACTACTTCACCATCAATCTTCAAAAAACAATCTTTAGAGGTTGATTCAAATAAGCTGTTCTGATTTCTATCTTGGGTAGCAAGGACAGAAAACAAGTTTTTGCTGATTTCTGGAACATACCAAACGTTTTCTAAGCGTTTGATTTGGTTCTTTCCCTTCACAGTTGTCATTACCCTAATGGTTCCTTTTCCAACTGCTGGTAATGTTTTGCCATTTGCTACTGTGATGCTGTGGGGATTTTCAAATTTCTGAAACTCTATAAAGTATGAACTGTTATTGGTCACATGTTTTGAAGCTCCATTGTCAATAAACCAGTCTTCAGAACTTGTTTCGGCAGAGAAAATTTCATCATCGACAGCTAATAGTGTCATATTTACAGCAGTATTATTATTACCTCTACTGGTACTCTGGTGGCTTGCTTTTGGGGGCCTTCCATCTGCTATCCACTTTTTGCACTTTTTAACCCAGTGTCCCATTTCATGGCAGTAATTACATTTGTTTGAATTTTTCTTGCTGGGAAATGATTTATGCTTGCGATCTGAACTAACTGCTAATGCTTCTTGATCTTTAATTTCAGCACCACTTGAATCTTTCCTTAATTCTCTTTCATGGGTACATAATTGAGTCGTTAATTCATCTAATGTTCTTTTATCATCGCTTAGAAGTAGCCAACTTGACTTGAATGATCGATAATTTACAGGAAGAGTATCTAATATTTTGCAAATTAACAACATTTCCGGAAGTTTATTTTCATTCTTACTCTCCAGTCCGTTGTTCAGGTCGTTCCATAAATTTTTCAGTTTTGATAAATGATCTGCCATATCACCTTCTGACCAGTTGAATTTGAAAAATTGTAAGCACGTACTATACAGTTGGTTGTCCGACGAATCCTCGAAGATCTTCTGCAGCTCCAGCCACACCTCTCTTGCGGAATTGAATCGCATGACTTTTTGCAGAGTATCTTCCGTCATGGAATTCGTCAGCACCATCATAGCGCTGTTGTTTGCCTTTTTAAAGTTGCTTAGATCATCCTTATATTTGCTTTTGATTGCTTCAGCATCAGTTGCATTTGGCTCCTTAGGCTTACCTAATCTTCCTTCTACGATGTCCAAGGCATCTGCATAATAATTTAGCACGAACTTTATTCTGTACTTCCAGATAGGCCAGTCACTTTTACCTACTAAAGGCTTAACAGGAATTTTTCCTCCGTGTTCCATTTTTAGTTTAAAAAAGTTCTGATCTATCGCAAAAGTTCTCACGTGCTGTTACGCAGTTAGGCTTAACGATCGCCGCTAAGTTCGTTTCCACCGTGCTTATAATTCATGACGCAGTTAAGCGTACTGGTGCCCATAACCTAAAGGAATCTAAATTAATATCAGCTGAAATATTTATTAGGCAAGCCTCATTCTGGGTTAAATATATTAAAGAAAATCATAATACACACTCCATGCTACAAGCAAGATTACATACTGACTACTGACAACAACCAAAACCTGTTGCCACTGGCACATACTAAATTTGGTGTTGCCACAAAACAATAATGATGGGAGAAAACATATACATTGGAGGAAATATAATCACAAATATACAATTCAACAAAAAAAGCTAATGCTTTGAGAAAAAATATTCGGCGTGCGACCCCACATGACGTCAAATACGTACCCCCTTTCCCTTTGTTCGAAAACCGAGTGAAATCCACACTGGCAAGGAAATACCCGCGATTTTAATCCTCTACTACCTACAATACTAAAATTTGGAAACACACGTCGGAAAAAAAGCTAATGCTTTGCGAAAAAATTTCGGCGTGCGACCCCACATGACGTCAAATACGTACCCCCTTTCCCTTTGTTCGAAAACCGAGTGAAATCCACACTGGCAAGGAAATACCCGCGATTTTAATCCTCTACTACCTATAATACTAAAATTTGGAAACACACGTCGGAAAAAAAGCTAATGCTTTGCGAAAAAATTTCGGCGTGCGACCGCACATGACGTCAAATACGTACCCCCTTTCCCTTTGTTCGAAAACCGAGTTAAATCCACACTGGCAAGGAAATACCCGCGATTTTAATCCTCTACTACCTACAATACTAAAATTTGGAAACACACGTCAGAAAAAAAGCTAATGCTTCGCGAAAAAAATTCGGCGTGCGACCGCACATGACGTCAAATATGTACCCCCTTTCCCTTTGTTCGAAAACCGAGTTAAATCCACACTGAAACGCGCACGACACCGGCAAGGTAATACTCTGTCATTTTTTAGCGTCTACTACGTATTCTAGAAAAATTTGGAAACACACGTCGGAAAAAAATCTAGTACTTGTTAAAACATTTCGGCACCCTGTCCCACGTGACGTTAAGTTCGTTCCCCTTTCCCTTATTTGGACAACTGAGAGAAATTTACCCTAAGAACGCACGCGTCACCGGCAAGCAAACACCGGCGTTTTATCGGCCAACTACTCTATTAAAATGAGGGTAAAAACGTCGGAAAAGAAACTAATGCTTTTCTGAAACATTTCGGCGTGCGACCCCACATGACGTCAAATACGTCTATCCTTTGCGTTTAGAAAAGCGAGAAAAATCTACACTATGATCGCGTGGATACCGGCAAGGAGATAACCGCGTTTTTAATCGTGTACTACGTACTCTACTAAAATTTGGGAACACACGTCGGAGGAAAAAACGAATACTTTATTAAAACGTTTCGGCGGCCAGTCCCATGTGACGTCAAATATACGTTCCCCTTTCCCTTAGTTCGAATACCGAGAGAAATTTACCCTAGCAACGCACGCGTGACCGGCAAGGAAATTCCCGCGTTTTATTGGCCAACTACACTATTAAAATGAGGGAAAAAACAACGGAAAAGAAAGTAATACTTTGCTGAAACATTCCGGCGGGCGTCCCCTCGTGACGTCAAATGCGTCCCCAGCAAACACACACAGGTTCTCTGAACGTCTACTTACGTTCAGAAGACGTTTTCTGAACGTCTTCTAAACGTTACTAGACGTTGAGAGAACCTATGTGTGTTTGCTGGGTCTGGCCTTTCCCTCCTTCGAAAACTCGGACCAATCCACCCTAGCAATACGCTTCGCCGGCAAGGAAATAATCTATTTTGTGAAGCATGCTTGAGATTCAGAGGAAGGCTGCTGCAAAATAGCTATTGCTTAGAAAAAATGAATTGCGACAGTCTGCCCCTCAGGATGGTCAATTTGTCGTCCATTTTAAATCACAAACTCTAAGGTTTACATTTTTCAAACTAGTCTTTAAGAGATATAAAAATCGAGTGAAAAAAAAAAAAGTTGATTGGCCATCAAAATATTTTTCTTTGAATGCTTCTTACTCGCCGTATTTTGACAAAAATTGAAAGAATAATTTTTTTGAACAATAATGAACTTACGATTAAGGACATCTATGAAGGATAATATAGTACGACCTTTGCTTGTGAAACGGTCGGTGCGGACAACCTTCTTCAGGTGTAAAAAGTTTCTACTACCACACAAACGGATAGTTTTGATACTCCTAATTTATTTTCTATTATGTTTAATTTGGCCGAGAAATGCAGGAGTTCTGTAGCTTTTTAATAATGTTTCTGTTGTAAAAACCCTAAGCGTTTTGCTCGATCTCTTATGCGTGAATCCTTTCCTATTCTTTACCCCTCATCCGGCATCCTTACTGGTTGAAACTTTCTTATGTTTACGTGTGTGTACGTGTTTCGCGCCATCAAGCTTTGTTCTGACTCCCCAACTCTCAACAACAAGATCTATTATCTCTAACCCTTAGTTAACTAACGCTCGCGGTTTCAGCCCTCTGTTACTGATGTAAGATTTTTCGAATTTTAACTAGTTTCATCTTACCCAACTTCTGACAATTCTTTTAATTAATAATTTAAAACTACCGTCTTCCTTTACGCTAGCGAACTTCTGAGCTTTTCGGATATTTGGGCTACAGAGTCGTTAAACGGTCTTACAGGCTGAAGGGGCATGAGAGAAACTCACTGCTGGAATTCTAATAATCGATTGGCCCGACCCGTGGCCGAGCGTGTGCGCTCTCCAATGGGAGACGGAGGGTGCCTGGTTCAAAACCAGGTCGCGTCCGGATACCTAACCGTTCGTAGTTTTCCTTGGTTTTCTCCGAAACTTCGCGTCAATACGGGTTGGGACCCCTTAGAAAGTCCCCCATGGACGGCGATGTCCCAGCGGCCTAGATCCCCCGCGCGCTCATTGGCCGTAACACCCCATTTCATTTCATTTCTAATAATCGATTTCATTTTTCTGAAATTAAGATTTTTTACGTAATCCTCAATCTTTGTTCCATCTGGATTTCTTGGAAGTTTTTTCCATTATCTAGCATCTTTAACGTCTTGTGAGCGACGATTCTTCCATTTTTTAAATTTATTCTGCTTGGTATAAGGGTATGTCTACTTAAGATTAAGTTACTTCAGTTTTACTCTGTGTACTGTATTTGTTTATATATAGATATAGAGTATTGTTCCGCTTTTTTTTTTTTTTGGTAAAAAGTATTCTTTATCGTTGTTCTTTTATTATTCTATATCTGTATTTTTTATTTTTATTTCTTTATTTTTGTTCATTTTATCGTTTCGTTTTATGTGTTTCTTTTTATACTTACTATTTTTTTTTTCTTTTGGCAATTTTTTCCTCCGCTCCCACTTTTCATTATCCCCTGTGGTTTTTCTTACTTTTTCTGTTTTCGGATGGCAACGGCTTTTCCTTCGCAATTTGTTGACTCCTCCCATTTGTGTACCTCGGGAATAGGAACTTTTTACAGCAGAAGAAGGGTGGACGGTTTGTGCCTCACGAAATGTTACTACGTACCGTACTAAGTACATTTCGGAAAACGCTCAAGTTCTTCCCTTCTTCAAGAAGAGAATACCTACCCACTCACAGAGCAAAAAAGCAAACTTTTTTTTTTTTTTTTTTTTAATGTAGGCGTGCCGGAAAGTTGTATCCGCGAAGTTCCATAAGAAAATAAAGATCCGAATCCGTATCTATGAGAAAAATGATCCTAATTCGTTTTTGGATCCGCCTCTTTTAATGCGAATCTTGGAAGGAATTTGAATGATTTTTTCGATTCAATGAAATAAGTAGAGAAAGCTAAGTCTCGCTATTAATTAATCTTCTTTGTAACTGAATGGGATATTGATAAGAACTCCTCCTTCAAATTATTTGAATTATTAAGTTTAAAAAATAAACCAAAGGTGTTTCAAATGTCTATTAGATAATTAGAGCTACAGCCTGTGCAGCAAATAATAATAATGTCCTCACCCAATAGTGAGAGAGGCTTTCGTTTTCACGTTTTTTTTAGTTCAGCACGCTTAAGAGATACTACTATCAATAAATTGTTATGTATGGGAGGGGTTGGAAACAATAAAGAACCCATTATTGGCCCAGTTCATTGGATTTTCAGAAGTTGCATAAAATTATTAAATAAACATTTTAACTAATTTTACATTTTAATGAAAATAGTAAAAGTTAAGTATAATTTCCCCCGAGATCTATATGCGTTTTCCTTAAAAATTAAGCTAGCTTTACTCGGCACACATTTCGATAAAATAAGACAGAATGTGGGCAGATCAATAATTTACTTCAAATGGTTAAAACTGAAACCCCACACCATTATTCTGTTACGGAGATAACAATTACGATAAAAATAAAATAAAGCGTATAAAAAAAATTGCATAACTTGTGAGTATCAATCTTTATAATTGAAAAAAATATATAATACCTTAATGTACATTTCAGCCGCATTTTAACCGATTCATTCGAAAGAAAATAATTTTAAAATGTTAATTTACGCCTATTTTTAAATTGTTTTATGACTAGGCATTAAAAATTTTCACGTCGAATAAAAAAATGAATCCGAGAATTTAAATTCTACTATCCGCGAATCGACACATTTTTAACCATCCGGCACACCTCGAGTCGATAGACTCCTCTTGAAGAAGGGAAGATCTTTGCTTTCGTGCCTCACGGTATCGCGATCAGCATGCAAAGCACATACTTGGATGGCCAACCAACCAGCATCGCACCCTTTCGCACGGACTGACACAGGAAGGACGCATTCACAAAGTGAATGAATCACCGTCGACGTGCTGGGACATGCCCCATCTCGGTGAGTACTGGGATATCACGTGACCGCACCGGTCTTGCAGTCAAAGGAACAGTGAATCCATGGCGGTCGCCGGAATGCGACATCGTGCGGGCGGGCTGCGTGGACTACGTCATGCCGAGTTCAAGAGCCCGATATTTTGTAGATTTTCTTTTTTGTGTGCAGACAACTCGATTTTGTGACTGTGTTCAACGTTCATTGGCGTCACTGGGTGGGCTTTCTCGCCGTCACAGCGTGAGTATCACACCTTACCTAGATGGTTGCATCGCTCGTTCTTGCAGCGGAAAGTCTCGTTTTTTCTATACGGTGGGATACCATTTCGCTACTTACCCATTGTACCGTCGACTATTTGTGCCCATATATATATATATACTTATATCTCTCTCTCTATATATATATTTTAATACATTGCGCTATGAAACGCCAGACCATAACCCGATTCTCTAACCAATGTGGATCCATCTGTTTCATTTAGACATTCCTTTACTTCTTTAATACATTTACATTTTCATTCTCCCTAGCTGTAAGAATTTCGAGAGCCAGAATGAATAAGGCCGAATGGGCTCGGTCGACGGTAAACCCATTTTTCCAAGTCTATGCTGGCCACCACCCAGTCACGCCAATGCCTCTGCTGACTTCTGATTAGAAAAAAAAAATGGAATTATAATTGGAAGAGACTCGACTCCTCCTATGTCACGTGGTATGAGGCGATGCCATTTCATGGTTTTCTCAGTTTTTCCCCGTTCTCCACCAGGAACTCTCGAGGGGTTCTTCCTCGCTATGGACCATGCAGCAAAAAAAAAAAAAAAAAACACTCCCTTAGCAGACGAGGAGTCGAGTCTCTTCTCGTGTCGGTCGAACTCTACGTGAACCTCCTGGACAGTGTCCTTCAAGTCCAATGAGAGCAACTGAAACGCGTTCAATGCGTGGGATACCCGAACTTACTTCGCACAGAACAAAAAAAGAAGGTTTCTCTTTCGCGAAGTCTCAACCGAGTACGCTTTTTCTTGGGATGCATTTTCAATATTGAGTTCACTGTTTTCGTAGTAGAGGGTGCCACTTTCATGGAGCAGTGATGACAACAGTGAAATGAGGCAGCAGCATACGCCACAGAGGAAGTTTTCCCCCAATCCACTTGAACAGTATTTTGGCACATGGGTATGGGAACATACTCGTGAGTTTTGAATTTTACAAAATGTAATCCCCGATGTAAACAGGATTGTTTCAGTATCCCAGGAAAATGGAGTGGGTGATTAAAATAGCATGCGTCATTTCGAAAGACTTTTCATGGGTCGCCCAGCTACGGAACTGCTGTCATTGAATGGCACGCACCTATTTTTCTTTTCCTTCCAAATCCTTTTTACGATTCGAACGCCATTTAAAAAGCTCTTTTTTAAATTATTTTTTTAAGTGAACATTTTTTTCGGCATTGTGACATAACCTAATGAGATTATTTTCCAAAGTGTGCCAGATGTTGCCAGAAGATTCCGATTTCGAGCGTATTGACCTTCATTAAGTGCCTACCAATTTATTTCTTAGCTTATTCATTTCCAATTTCTCAATCATACGCACCGTTTTACGGCCTAACCACCGAGCGTCGAAGGGTTCATGGAGTCAAGTTTGGATGATACGATCCACGACAAACTCACGAAATTTTTCAGTTCTCAAACACATGAATTGCAGCCGTGGGATTTCATAAGGAGGTGAAGGCGCTGGACATGTAACCGAAATATTGCGGCTTCTCCCCGATTTCCTTAAGGTTTTGTTGATACACTCCAGGGGCGTAGCCAAGGGGGGGGGTTAGGGGGGTCATAACCCCCCCATGAGGCATTTTTTGCCATACAAAATGTATATTCCTCACTACATTATCACACACACGTATACATATATATGAGTTGTAGTAGTCGTAACCCCCCCCCCATGAAAAATTTCTGGCTACGCCCCTGCTCAAGCCTGTTAGTAAGTCACTTGGATAAGACGTCATTCCATAATATTACGTCATCCTCAAGGCCGCAGACAAGGGGAATGGGGGTGGGAGTTCACCCCACCCCCCGAAACTTTCAGCAACGTATATTACTATATGTAAAAGAGTAGTAAAAACCTGCAACAGTGAAATATAAAATTTGAACACCCCCCTCAACCAAAATTTTCCCCTGGTCATCCTTGTCAGAAGTCCTGACCTTATTGACTCGCCTTTTCAAAATTGTTTGCATCGTTTGCAAACCATTTAAAAAAAAAAAAACAAGTTATTTTATGCGATATATTCGTTATTGGGGTCTAACAAATGAATTTTTGAATTGAGTGTAACAGTTTCGAAAATATGAAATCATTTTTCGTTCGAGATTATTGAAAGCATTTTATAACGGTGGAAACGTTGAATGCTAATGGATTCCTATGTACAGGATAATGGCTGTAAATGTGTTCAGACGTCATTTTTATCAGTGCAATATATAAATTCTGCAATATATAAACTCAATAAAGGTTTTGGTCTACGCGGAGAAACGGCGAATCACTTTCAGGGGTTGTTAAAGCGGGGAGAGGGTCATAAAATGTCAAAAGTTGCAAAGGTTGATCATTTTTGGAGATGGATCGCCCATTTTGGCACCTAAAAGTAAGTCCCCAAAACTGAACCAGACGTGGCAATATCTTCTATATCGGTAGAGAAATTTCCATAACCTGCTGTTTATTGAATGGCAGTATCAGCGTCTATATTAGTGCAAAGAAAAGTGCAGTTAGAATTTGCCTGGCGAAGATCGTAGAATAGTTCCAGTACGCGATTTTAATGTACATCTCATATCCTAAAAAGAGTTCAAAGGAATAAGAAATACAAATGCCGATCTTTCACAGATTATGATACACTTATCAACTGAATGGAACAAGATAGACAAATAGGGCACACGCATTTAAATTTTGATACCCTTTTAAAATATGAAGTGCGTATTTATAGAGTGAAAGTGCTTCAGTGTTTTAAAAAGAATTTGCTTGTTGAATGCTATTTTTTTTTATCTTCTCTCACTTTCTCAAAAACAAAAAAACACCAAATATTCTTGACATTGCCAGACATGACATAAATTATCAGAGTTAGAAGATCATGCTTTAAACACGGCCATACTTACATGTTACGATTGACCTATAAAAGATGTGCAAAACGTTTAGAGAATACAAACATTAAAAATTAGTTACCGTGGAAATTTGTTGTGTTTTTAGCTTAAAGTGACGTATAGGCTTGTTCTACGTGTCTTTTGACTGGTCAAATGAACAAATAGGCGTGCTACTTTTGACGTCACTGAGTTGTTTATTAGTAAACAGGGTACAAAAAAATTCTTTTATAAAGCATTTTATTAATTTTCTGACATATTTGATATTACTTTATTAATGATTTATATATTAATGATATTTTTTTAAATAATTACTATACAATTGTACTAATCATTCTTTTAATAAAAATTTATTTTTTTAATTTTAATAATTTTTTGAATACTCTTTCTTTTCATAACAGTACGTGTGTACAGTACTCGGAAGCTCAAGTGGGCGAGGTCTTGACATCCGATAACCAGTTGAAAAGGCAGAATTTGCCCCTGTTGACATTTCACAGAGTTTTTTTTTTTTAAGGGAAGGTAGGGGGGGGGGAGGATTATTTCTAGAGAAAGCATGTTTAAAGAAACACATTAAATTATTCAAAAATATAATGTACAAAAACATCTGACGATGACTTTCTTTTTTTAATTTTACAGGGAAACAGAAGTTTAGACATAGGTTTAGCTAACAGTTTGCGGACTGTTGGCTAAACATATGACTGTATGTTGAGCTACCAGTGGTTAGATCATATGACTTTGTGTGCATCAAACTACATATATAATGAAATTGTCTATCACAACTAAGTTTTTTCTTTTGACATAGCATTGATTTCTTGCAAATATAAAAATAAGCATTTATTGATGTTTACTATTAATTTTTTCTAGATGAGCAAATACACTTAATTTTTAGAGCCTTAAAAAAAGCTATCTTTCAAATTTTTTAAAATCTATTTTTATAATTTTTCCTTATTAATTAATTTTTTGAAACTCACTTCAAGTTAAAATATTGTATTAATTTACTACTTCAAAAAAGGATATCGCAACTAATCTACATTTCTACTTATGCGCAGAGTTTTGCGCGGTTTAAGGTATCATTTTAAAAACATATGTGCAAAATTGTAACAAAAACATTGCCTTTATCATGTAATAATAGTACAAATTTTAGTTTCTTTCAATGATAATGCGATCACCCACAGCATGGAAAACAGTTTTCATGTTACTACAGAAGTTTAAACATAATTGGCGAAAAAAATCCTTTGAAAGATCTAAAAATTACAATTTATTTTCTTTAAATCTTCCAAACGTTCCTGGCTTCGTAAGACGTTTCAGGAAGTACATTGTTTCAAATACACTGGCTGGCCATCGTAAATGCAACACCCTGAAGGAAGCATGCAAATAATATGAAATTTTACAACATGCATTAGCTGAGGTGAGATATGCAAATGATTAGAATTTCAGCGCAGACGCACATCAAGCGCGCCTGTGGCGCCACCTCAAAGCGCTATTTAAGGCTTGGGAGATTTCGACGGTTTCAAGTACAGCAATTGTGTTTTTCTTGCTTTTTTTTCAAAAAAACGATAAATTATGCCTCGTAGGAAACAACGATCATCTTTTGATCAAGTATCCGAGTTTGACAGAGGAAGGATAGTGGCATACCGAGATTGTGGGTTATCTTTCAGGGAAATCGGTCGTCGTATTGGACGAAACCAAACAACTGTGATGCGGATATGTGATCGTTGGGTGCAGGAGGGTACGACGGACAGACGTGATCGACCGCATCGACCTCAGTGCACCACGTCACGTGATGACAGGCAGATTGTACGCATGGCAGTGACGGACCGCTCAGTCACATCACGAACATATCACAGCAGATTCAGTCTGTAACGCATCATCCAGTGTCTGCGCGTACCATTCGACGTCGTTTACAGCAGAATGGTCTGTCCGCAAGACGTCCGTTGCTTTGTCTACCTCTGACGCGGAACCACAGACGTCTCCGCCGCCAATGGTGCGATGAAAGAAGGATGTGGACGACAGAATGGAATGAAATTCTCTTTACTGACGAGTCACGCTTCTGTATGCAACACCACGACGGTCGGATTCGAGTCTGGAGACACCGTGGAGAGAGGATGCTGAACAGCTGCATTATGCACCGTCACACTGGTCCTGCACCGGGTATTATGGTATGGGGCGGTATCGGATATCTCTCTCGCACTCCTCTAGTACGCATTGCCGGTACTTTAACCAGCCAGCGCTACATCTCCGAGGTGTTGGAGCCAGTTGTCCTTTCTTACCTTCAGGGCTTGCCAACAGCCATATTTCAGCAGGATAATGCACGGCCACACGTGGCACGCATTGTCCAAGGGTTCTTCGTCAATCACCAGATTGAATTGCTTCCTGGCCGGCGCGCTCTCCGGATCTTTCGCCGATAGAAAACATGTGGTCCATGATTGCTCAACGACTGACCCAGAGTTCATCCCCAGCTGTCACACCAGATCAACTTTGGCAACGTGTGGAAGCTGCTTGGTCTGCTGTACCCCAAGAACACATTCAAAGTCTCTTTGAATCAATGCCGAGGCGTGTGGCAGCTGTGATCTCCAACAACGGCGGCTACTCTGGGTACTGATTTTGGCAGGAACCACGCTTCATAGAATGCTGTAAATTTAATCATTTGTTACTTGGTCAACATGTTATCTACACAATAAATTTTTGTTGTGATATCTCTTGTTTTTCTTGGTGTTGCAATTTGGGTGGCCAGCAGTGTAGATCAATTTTTACAAACTTATAAATAAAATGTTCAGGTTATAAAAACAACAAATGGGAAAAGTTTACAAATACAGCAACATATTTTGAGCAAATGGCACTTCCGTAATTGTAACAGTTTTAAAAATACTAGATAAATAATTAATATAAATATAGTTAGTTATAAATACTGCAACACATAAAATAACATTGAAACTGTATTTCGAACTAAATGTAAAAATTTTTTGATGCTTTATTGCATCAACATAATTTTCATGTTATAAAAATGACATTGGGAAAAGATTATAAATATACCAACATATATTTGAATCAAATGTATACACTTCCGTTAATGAAACAATTTTAGAAATAATATGAACATAATTTATATAATGCATAATTCTCATTATTGTAACAGATAAAATACTATGTAACATTTTTTCCCATAAGTATTTCAAATCACATTTAAAAACTTTTATTATGTGCTTGTTGCCTTAATAATATATTTACTCTTAAACAAAAAATTGTACATATACTTATATGAAC
>JAWZYV010010494.1:0-11880 GCA_038373885.1 Cheiracanthium punctorium | reverse complement strand
ATTAAAAGCTGATATTGTTGTCATATCAACTCTGGACTGTTTCAGAGTAAGAACGACTAAAGTCGTAACGCCGACGTTATTAACAACGGAAGAGGCGTTCTGCTACGTCGTTGAACGTTCCTAATGCTCTGTAAAACATATTTATTTTCTCACAATATGTCCTTAACCCTTTAACGCGCAGTGTTCCCACTCCGGGAACACCCAACTCTGACGTTTTGATTGTTGCCAATCACGAAGAATAGATTTGATTTCTATAAAAATAGTTGCGGGTGACAGAGCTCCACGAGAATCCTTTACTTTTAAGCACGTCCTTTCCCGTCAAAAAAGGGTCACGATTCTTTTGAACAGCACTGACATCGGCTGAAAAATGGAAGAATGCGAGAACAGCCGGATAGATTGCCCAATTCTGAAAAAAGGGCAGCCGTTGCCATCGCTCGACTTATCTACCAGCAAGAAGGCGGACGATCGAAACGTTTATCGCGTGCCCCAGATCGAGAGACCCCTTTTCTGACGACAGCTGGCTGTGTCGCGCACAGCCAGCTGTCGCTCGTGGAGCTAGGTCACTCGCAACTATTTTTATAGAAATGAAATCTATTCTTCGTGACTGGCAGCAGTCAAAACGGCAGAGTTGGGTGTTCCCAGAGCGGGAACACTGCGCGTTAAAGGGTTAACAATTTTCGCCAGGCATCGTCAAACTATTCTTCACCTTTATAAATACCATTTCGAAAGTGTATCATAATCTATGAGAGTACAGTGTTTGTTTTCTCTGTTTGATAAAGCACTTCTTCGGAATTTAAATCTATATTAAAATTGCCTACTAAATCTACGATATCCAATTTCTACTACAATTACCTATAAAGCTTTACAATATTCGCCAGGCGTTTTCTAACTATACTCGTAATATATTTATAAAAAATTGTCGCGTTTTGGCACCAAAGTTAGCGATCCATTATCAAAAATGGCAAACCTTCTGCGACTTTAGACATTTTATGAACGCCCCCCCCCCTCGTCGACGTTATCTGACAAACACATTTGACAAGATCTTCGGAAAGTGCCTACAAAAGCTGCTAGAAGATCGCGTAGACAAAAAATGTGTAGACAAAATTCTGGGATGGAGCCTAATAGCACCCTAGTGCAAGAAAAAAAAAATCTTTTAGGTTTTGATTGACACGTCTTGAGCTCAAATTTAGTATACATATTATAGATCACCTTCGTACGATCCGTACTGATTTTGGCGTGAATAGTTTTTTTACAAGGCTACAAAACTGTGCTACTGTTTAAAGGATGCATTCGAACAAACTCAGATCGGGTGAGTTTATTAGAGGTCGTCCCACAGCCTGATTGGATTTTGGTGTGTGCATATAGAACTTAGTTTTCGTGCGGGTCTACAGAAAGGAATTCTTATACATTACGGCCTACAGACGCACGCTTGGCCGTTGGAATCATCCAATCGAAACTAAAAATTATTTCTAGATAGAAAAAGAATTCTGAAAAGTTCTGTTTTTTTTTTTTTTTTTGTTTTGTTTTGTTTTTTAAATTTCGTTGGAGCTGCTACTGAGTGAATCTACGATAAAAAAATTAACATACATTGACAATTACTAAGGCATGTTTACAGATTGCTTAATTTTTTACCGTATATTACATTTATAATATAGATACAAGTTCCGTTGCTGCCAGTACATATACCGTTATTGGGGGCGGAATTTTTTTGCAGCGTAGAGTACGCTTGCTTCGCTTGTACGAAATGCTTCGAACTTATTGTTAGAAGCATTTCTAACAATAAGTTCTCTAATATTAAAACAAATATGCTGGATGCTTGGATTATGATGTACTTTTCAGCATAATGAATCCAGAAATATAAATAAGGCCAGTACTTAGGTATGGGTAGTAATAGGTCAGAAAGTAGTGTTTGTGGCATTTCTAATTCTTTCACGAAGTAACTAGGATAGATAACGCTCTAATAACGGAGTTTCACTAAACAAAATTTCAGCGCCTTGATTGCTGTAAGCTGTTCGCTCTCATCACTGCAAAGAACCATCGGCAGATATTTCTTTTCTGTGATAATCGTTGCTTCCGCACTGGATCTTTGAATGCACCAACCGTTTACACAGAGTTGACAAAAAAGAACGGGTTATTTGTGACGCAGCAAGCAGTAACGTATGTGCATGTGCAAGTGTGAAACTATGTCGAAAAGGATTTTTAATAAGGAATGCGCTGGACATAATTTTGCTTTCTTTTTATCACTAGAGTGTTTGTTAATTTAAAACCTCGAAAATGTCACGACAATTTTAAAAAATCTGGAGTGACACCTCTCGACTTTCCGAACACTTACGATTAAGATCATGACCCAGCGTTTAAATAAATTTGAATCGATGAATCATTCAGCAAACATTCTTAGTTTTTTTTTTCCATTTGAGCTCAATGGAATGCACCGTTTAAACACTAGCGCACTTTCAAGAATTTCAACCCATCGGCCATCCTGTAAAAGAGAACTTTGTCGTAGCCCTGTAGAAAAACTAAGTCCTATACACATCCAAATCAATATCGGTCTTACGAGGGTGGTTTATAACCTATATAGTCAAATTGAGCTCCATCGTATGTACCGTTTAAACGCTAGCGCACTTTCAAGAATTTCAACCCATAGGCCATACTGTAAAAGAAAACTTTCTCGTAGCCCTGTAGAAAAACTATCAGTCCTCTACACACTCAAATCAATACCGGTCTTGCGACGGTGGTTTATGACATATATACCCAATTGGAGCTCCCTCGAATGCCCCGTTGAGAGGCTATCCTGTTCACTCACATACACACACACACACACACACATACATCTCGTAAAAACAGCCTGAATGAATTCAGAAGACCTCCCAACGTGTCCATACACCCCAAACTCGAAGTCGAATTGTTTCAGGATGACAATACTTTCCTTACAGGGTACATATTCGGAAAGTAAAAATTGTATGTTCCAAATTTCTAAAGATATCCCGACATGACAGCCCTAATGCATGAATATTTTTCGGTAGAATTTGAATCTAAGCAACAGGTAAAAACGCAGCTCATGGATGGGGCGAGGATTATCCAGTGTTCTGAAAGTCCAGTAAAATCTATTGCAGAATTTTTATGAGCAAACTAAACAGCACCTGAAAGTTGCTGAGTCTTTCACTGCAGCCTTTGTATTAATTTTTTCGATCATTTCGCAAACTTGGTATATCCATTTTAGTAAACAGCAACACTCAAGATAATTTAATCTATTGTTTAATGGTATTTTAATAGAAAATTGATGGATATTTTAAAACATGACAAAAGTTTTTGGTTCAATTCAACGAAACTTTGGCCCCCAAATATTTCTGTTGGTTAGCAAGATATGTCGTTCAATTAACATGCATTGAAACTAACAAAAATTAACTTGAACTATTTTTACTTTCCGAACATGTACCCTGTAAGGAGAGTATTGTCATCATGAAAAAAATTCGACTTCGATATATTGGTGTATGGACACGTTTGGAGGTCTTCTGAATTCATTTAGGCTATTTTTACGAGATGTATTTATGTGTGTGTATGTGTGTGTTTGTGTGTATGTGAGTGAACACGATAGCTCCTAAACGGGGATTCGATGGAGCTCAAACTCGGTATATAGGTTATAAACCACCGTCGCAAGACCGGTATGGATTTGGGTGTGTATATAGGACTTATAGTTTTTCGACAGGGCTACGACCCAGATTTCTTTGACATTATGGCCTATGGGGGGACATTCTTGAAAGTGCGTTAACGTTTAAACGGTGCATTCGATTGAGTTCAAATTCTGTATACATGTTATAAACTACCATCGTAATACCGGTACTGATTTCGATGTGTATAGGATTTATAAGTTTTCTTCAGGGCTACGACAAAGATTTCTTTTACATTATGGCCTATGGGAGTAAATTCTTGAAGGTGAGCTAGCTTTTAAACGGTACATTCTATGGAGCTCCAATTGCGTATATCTGTTATAAATCACCATCGTAAGACCGGTATTGATTTGGATGTGTATAGGACTTACAGTTTTTCAACAGGGCTACGACCCAGATTTCTTTTACAGGATGGCCTATGGGGAGACATTATTGAAAGTGTGCTCGCGTTTAAACGGCGCATTCGATGGAGCTTCAGTTTGGTATATATGTTTGAATGATTCATCGATTCAAATGGATTGAAATGCTTGGTAATAATCTTAATCGTAAGTGTTCGGAAAGTCGAGTGGAGTCACTCCAGATTTTTTTAAACTTTGAAATCCGTATTCGGTGACAGACTAATCCGATGATGAAACTATACTACTAAAACTTATAATTATCTGGTTCAAAAAAGTTCGCGTAAGCGTTTTAAATTGCAATTTTTACTGCAATCCACGCATATTTGTGTAACATTTGCCTTAAAATATTCGCCGTTCAGCCATCCTATGGTTTATTGAAAGCCTCCTGGAGTCCCTCTTTAGCTAATTTCTTCGGTGCATTTTCCGATGCATTAATAAAGTGACTGTTTTTTTCTGAAAATGAGGGCATTTCTAAACCACAGAGTCGGGAAGGGGTAAAAATCAATCCTGAACAGCCCCCTCCCCTACTTTGGATTTTTTTTTCTACACAAAATTTGATTTGCTACTTTTATGAGAAAAATGAGTTGAAAAAATATAGCAAATATAGAAATAAAATAGGCCTGTTATATAAACTTAGGTTTTAAATAATTTTATTGTTAATTTTTGGATAACTTTAAAAGGTAGTTTGATTTCTAACAATAACTATAGAATCACCATCCATTAATGACTGCACAGTACAGTTCATGTACTGCAGGACCAAGCGTTACCAACCTTTTTATACCTGAGAATACCTCCCTGGATCTCACAGGAGGATATTTATAATTTTTTGGACAAAACCTATAGTACCAAAAAAGTGCACCAAAAAAGTTTTTACTTTGCCGACAAGATTTACAAATTTTTTATCATTATCTTCTGAGTTATAGTCTCAGAAGATAAATATATGTGCTTATAAATATAATGCTTAGTTAACCCTTTAAAGTGCACTGATCCCACTCTGGGAACACCCAACTCGGACGTTTGGACTGTTGCCAGTCAAGAAGAATCGACTGGATTCCTATAAAAATAGTGGCGGGTGACAGAGCTCCACCAGAATCCTTTACTTTTTAGCACGTCATTTCCCATAAAAAAAAGGGTCACGATTCTTTTGAACAGCACTGACATCGGCTGAAAAAGGGAAGAATGCGAGAACGGCTGGATAGAGGGCCCCATGCTGAAAAAAGGGCAGCCGTGGCCATCGCTCGACTGAATGACCCGCAAGAGGGCGGACGATCGAAACGTTCATCGCGTGCCACAAATGTAGAGACACTTTTTGGACGACAGCTGGCTGCGATGGTCTCTAGATCTGTGGCACACGATGAACGTTTCGATCGTCCGCCCTCTTGCTGGTAGTTAAGTCGAGCGATGGCAACGGCTGCCCTTTTTTCAGCATTGGGAAAGGTTTGCGCCTCAAAGGGTTAATTGCCGACGACATTCTCAGAAAGTGAACCTGAAAAAAGAATTATTTAAAAAATGTTTTCGTTATTTTTTATTTTTGTTGTTAATTATCTAACAATGAGGAGAGTATCAAATAATGTGCGCGCACAGCCAGCTGCGTCAAAAGAGGGTCTCTAGATCTGTGACTCGCGATGCACGTTTCGATCGTCCGCCCACTTGCTGGCCGTTTAGTCGAGCGATGTCAACGGCTGCCCTTTTTTCAGCATGGGGTCATCTATCCGGCTGTTCTCGCATTCTTCCATTTTTCAGCCGATGTCAGTGCTGTTAGAAATAATCTTTTTACGTGCTCAAAAGTAAAGGATTCCCGTGGAGCTCTGTCACCCGCCACTCTTTTGATAGAAATCCAATCTCTTCTTCGTGACTGGCAACAGTCCAAACGTCCGAGTTGGGTGTTCCCAGAGCGGGAACACTGCGCGTTAAAATGTTAATAATAGAGTGATAATGTTAAAAAAAATGAATTAATTGTTTTACAAAAATGAAATCATCACAGGATCAAGTGTATGTAATGTAACAGTCCAACACGGTGTTATAAATGGTATCACCCACACTTGTACAGGGTTCCATCAATTATAGGTGAGTGCCTAATAATGGGGGTGGGTAAATACCCACTGGGTAGGTAAATATTTTTTGGGTATTTACCCAAGACCTGGGTAAATACCCAAAAACTGGGTATTTTCAACTTAGAATGGAATAACTGTTCTTAGAACATTTATGATTAATACCAATTAGTTTTCTATTATTGTTCCTTTTTTTTTAAACAAAGTTTTTAATTCATAAACTATGTCATACCGCAATTTTTTCACAAACTTTAATATTGAAGGATGTTTTAGGGTAGTCCTTAAATTGTTTTGTGCAAGTGACAGCTTTGGCAATATTTATAATGTGTTACATTGATTAATATACCTCATAGCTTATTTTAAGTTTGCTATTATATCCCAGAGCTTATTTTATGTTTATTATTTTTTAAACTGTGATAGTTTATTATGGTTTGTTATTGAAGGGGAGAGGGGATTATGTGCATCTTATGATGGATTGAATGACCACTAAGATAAAAATGACATGCAAATAGTTACAAAAGTAGTAGTTATAAGTAATAGGTTTAAAAACATATTTTTTCCGGTAAATTTAAACTTTTATGAATAATTTCAGATGGATGAACAAAGTATTTCTATTTAAAAAAATCATTAATACCCATTTTTTTTATAATAAAATTTCCGCTTAACGAATTTTTCAGAATTACAAATTTGATTTTCGGTCTCCTGAGATTCAGATTCGTAATTCAGATTTGACTGTCTGTATATATTTAGTATAGTTGAATTTATCTCCTTTTTTTCAAATTGTCAAATACACTGCTCCTTGTTATTATTCCTGTTTACAATTTTATTCCAACAGTTATAGGTTATATTTAATCAAGTATTTTATTCAACGTGTATCCTATAGCTTCTTTTCATACTTATTGAAGTTTTATGAAATTAAAAAGTTGGAAAGGGATCCTAAGTTTCTCGTTTTCCTTTTTCTTTTTTCCTTTTTTTAACTTTATACTTAATATAAATATATGAGTGTGTGTGTGTGTTTGTGTGTGAATATCCTTACCGACCAATACAAGCTTTGGACTATATTCCGTATACAGTGCTGTTTACATTTTGATGTTTTGTTTACAAACTGATTTGGCGTTGGCTCTGGCACCGTCATGGGCGATGCTCAGCTGGAGGGAAGTACCCTGCCGGTGATTGTTTAGACTAGTAACCAAAGAGAAACAGGGGGTGTTTTGAAGTATGGGATTTTCATTCAGTGCTAATTGAATGACGATAGTTGTTTGTTTGTGGCTGGTGATAGAGTGGATTAAGTTAATGTTTGATTTTCCTTGTGGTTTTGAATCTGTTTTATCGTAGGTTAGTAAGCGTATCGTAGGTTAGTATTGTTTATCGTAGGTTAGTAAGCGTATCCGGCAATTTCGTCGTCAGTATTTATGTATGGAATATGGTGTTTTTTTTTATGTTTTGAAAGGAAAAGGAGCGTTCTTTTGTGTGTGTTTGATAGAAATATGGTGTGAATATAGAGCTAAATAAAAGAAAGCATGCTGGTTTTATGTTATAAGCCGGTGGGTGTTGGGGACATTTCTGAGCGGTTATTTAAAAAAAAAAATAAAGGTAAGTGCTCTTTTTTAACGAATCTTTGCAATGTTTAAGGTTTTTAATGTGAATTTTAAATTGATATTCGATGTGTTTTATGTTTTCGTAAGTGCTATTTACGTGCTATTCTAATCATACTGACTTTATAAGAGGTGTACAACTAGGTTGTTGAATCCACCGATGTTTTTTTGAGTTGAAAACGGGCCGGTGTTTGCCCAGTTTACATTAGCTGTACAACTAGGTTGCTTAATTCACTGTTGTTTTTTTAGTTAAAAACGGTCCACTGGTTGCGTAGTTTACATAGCTGTACAACTAGGTTGCTGAATCCACTGAGGTTTTTTTAGTTAAAGATGGTCCACTGGATGCATAGTTTACATAGCTGTACAACTAGGTTGCTGAATCCACTGAGGTTTCTTTAGTTAAAAACGGACCACTGGTTGCCTAGTTTAGATAGCTGTACAGCTAGGTTGCTGAATCCACTGAGGTTTTTTTAGTTAAAAACGGTCCACTGGTTGCTCATTTTTAGTGGAATATATGTGCAATTTTAATGTGCTGATCGTGGAAAATGGTTGGCGATAGTCGCTGGAGCTTGGCGGCCGCCAAGCTCCAGCGACTGTCGCCATGTTTACATGGGGTGCGCACCGGCTTGTATGATTTTACCCAAGCTTTTTTTAAACAATAGTGTTAATGCAAAAATAAAGACCCAGGTAAATACCCATTTTGGGTATATACCCGGGTGTTTACCCTTGAAAATAAATACCCGGGTATTTTACATCAATGTTAGTGCCACAGAATTATGGGTCATAAGAAAAACCAACGGCTACTCTTTTAAACTGATCAACCTGTATTTCAAATGAACTAAATTATTTTATCCCTTCAAACTACTCGAGAATGAAAAAAGGGCGGTATAAAAGATCGCTGTGTCACACATTTCTTTTCTTTTTTCCCTTCAAAAACTTTGGGAAAAAAAAGAATAATTTCGCTCAATATTTTTTGCGAACTTGTCATTACTTTTGTAATCTGCTTAAATTATAGCTGTCTTATATATATGTTACAGTGAAAACCCGATATCAGTCAAAACCCGAATTAACTAGGGAAAACGCGTTCTAACTGACAGCACTAGACAAAACCCGAATTAACTAGGAAAAACCCGATTTATTCAGTTTTTGACTGATCTGATTTGTTAGATAAGTTTTACATCTATAAAAAATTATTGCATTATTTCAACGATATGTTATATGACAAGTTGTTTTTTTTTGGTGGGGGGTCTCGCAAAGGGCCAGTGGTAGCATATTTTTGAGCCCCCCCCCCTACAGCGGTGGCCGGACCCAGTGATGTTTTTTGGGGTCTCTCAAAGAGACAGCGTTAGCATATTTCCGAGGGGGGGGGGGAGTAAGATAAGATTCCGGTTCAACTTGTCCGTCGATTTGATTGATAGCTGTTTGCGCGTATGCAGCTGACCCTCGTCCGTATTCATCACTTGTTATAACATTCCCAGACAGCACATAAGCTTAAATCAAGCTTGGCATTTCTTTGAATTGGACTTATTAATACAAGCTTGACAGTTCCATTCCTTTCAAGCTTAAAGCAAGCTTGGAGAAGTCATTTGAACTGTCAAGCTTGAATACAACTGGATGACTGCTTGATTTGGAAAGCCAAGTCACAATAACAAATAATTTATCATCAGTCATAAAGGTACTTGACCATAGAATTAAAAAAAAAGATTCTATATTTCCCAATATTGAAATTCTTCAAAAAAAAATACAATTATACTACAAAATTGATTTCGAAATCAGTCGTTTGTCTCGATTTTGGCCAATATTGCCCAAGATGAGAGTTGCGATATTGAAAGTTTTAAAACGTGTGCTGCTTTTAAGTTTATGGTATGCTTATTTCCCTATTAGTAGAGTCTATACATCACACATAACATTATTTTAATTTTGATTCATCCCATGGAAAAATAAAAGAAACAGATCGGCATCGGCCACTGATCCATCTCCCCAGAAAACGGCGTGTTAACCCTAACAGTCCCTTCAAACTTGAGTCATATCAGCGTGAGTCAGGTTGGCTGAGTGGTTAGGACGCTGGCTTCCCAAACCTTGGGTCCCGAGATCGTTTCCAGCCGCGGACGCTTGATGGAAGCAGATTCAATTAACTTGAAATGTCAGCGTAGAGGGGAAATCCGTGGAAAAATAAAATATGTGGGGCGAGTTCGCATACGGGCGCCCCGTGTATTTAGGAATTTTTTTTAAGCTTGAAATTAGGCTTGCTATGTCAAGCTTAATGCAAGTCGGGTAAGTGTCAACTTGAGCATTTGATTCAAGCTTGCATTAAGCTTACACGCTTGAAATTTTCAAGCTTAATTCAAGTTTATTGACTTGATAAATCCAACTTACTGCAAGTTTGATGCAAATTTGCTGTGGTGTCTGGGTTAAGGTTATTTTGTTTCTTATCTAAGAACTGTAATTTTTCAAGAAATCTATTTTCCCACTTTTTAGTGCATAAAGCATTAACATTTCGGAATTCACTTGGGAAAGCGGGTTTTCCCGAGTGTTGTTAGTCAGAACGCGTTTTGCCTAGTTAATTTGGGTTTTGCCTAACGCTCTCCGTTAGAACGCGTTTTCTCTAGTCAATTCGGGTTTTGACTGATATCGGGTTTTCACTGTAACATATATATATATATATATATATAAATGTAAATGTAAAAATTGATTCCATTCAATTTTTTGAGGAATCAATTTACTTTCCATGGATCGAATTCCATATTGAGACATTTTACTTTGATTATCGTGTAACAATTCAGTCCTTTCTAGTGTTTGAAACATAATTTTAGTATATATATGGATAGCAAGTGGAGAGTTTGGGGGGGGGGAGGCAGCGAATGTCTTGTCGTATATCGGTCGGAGATGAGTCATCTGCTTTTAACCGTTCGGCTGTCTGACTAACTCATGGCTCGCGCTAGACTTCAAATTCTGCGAGTCATGTTGACTCGCAGTCCATAAAAGTGAGAGTCCATTTTTAAAAACTGCGAGTCAAAGTCAAAAAACTAGTTTATTTTTAATCTAAGAAAGAGAAAATAAAGACGTTCCTTTTTTACTTTCCGAACATGTACCCTGTAAGGAAAGTATTGTCATCATGAAAATATTCGAATTCGAGATTTTGGTGTATTGACACGTTTTGGGGTCTCCTGAATTCATTTATGCTATTTATACGAGATGTATGTATGTATGTGTGTATGTGTGTGTGTGTGTGTGTGTGTGTATGTGTGTTTGTGTGCATGTGAGTGAACACGATAGCCTGAACGGGGCATGCGATTGAGCTCCAATTGGGTCTATATGTTATAAACCACCGTCGCAGGACCGGTATTGATTTGGATGTGTATAGGACTTATCGTTTTTCTACAGGGCTACGACAAAGATTTCTTTTACATTATGGCCTATGGGGGAAAATTCTTGAAAGTACGCTATCGTTTAAACAGTGCATTCGATTGAGCTTCAATTTGGTATATATGTTTGAACATGTAAATGTACATGTTTAAAGTGTGAGGGTCCACGGTTCTGGCCGTCGATCGAACGGTAGGGAGTTTTGGGCAGTTTTCTCCGAAGGTAACGTGAACGCGAGTTATAATCTCTTCAAAAGCCTTCCGCCTAGGGCAGGGGCGCACCCAGAAATTTTTCATGAAAGGGGTTACGACTACTGCAACTCACATATATGCATACATGTGTCTGATAAGGGAGTGAAGAATATACATTTTGTGTGGCAAAAAATTCCTCATGGGGGGGGGGGGGGTTATGACCCCCCCTAACCCCCCCCCTTGGCTACGTCCCTGGCCTAAGACTCTTCCTCCCCATTAGGCAGATAGCCCTCGTGTGCTTTGCCTTAACTATATACAACGGAAAGGAAGTTATACTGCCTTTAGAAATGTATTACATACAGGTTTTACCATTTACGTGTGTTTTTTTTTTAATGACTAAGTCATTTTATCTCTCAACACCCTTTATTGGAAAATTATGTCGCCTCCATAATAAAGCGACATAAAAGTATGCGACATAATTTTACATGTATTTAAATACTATTCGTTCACAACAGCTTTCATCTAGTGTGACACTCTTTCGTAGGCTGTAGAATAGGCTTCCCGTGTATTTTTTTTACATGTATTTAAATACTATTACTTCACAGCAGCTTTTC